>JBCNYG010000021.1:17185169-17198665 GCA_039654305.1 Porochilus rendahli
CTCTCTCTCTCTCTCTCTCTCTCGCACACACACACACACACACACACACACACACACACACACACACACACACTGTATCTGTCTGTTTCTGTCTCATCAGTGTCTGTGCTAATTGTATTTGTTAAAAAGTAATTAAAGACATCTGAAGACAAAGCATATAGAATTTCATTAACACTCCTCATTGCATCATCTTCACTTTTACTCACCCTCTCTCTCTCTCTCTCTCTCTCTCTCTCTCTGTGTGAGTGGTAATAAAACAATCGAAATGCACATCTCTACTGCAACTGAAACACATCTGTGAATGCTTATAATATTAAACTTGGATGAATGCAGAAGAGGTTACACATCCAGGCTGAATTACAGGTGGATTGGGGACGCAAATCTCTAAAAACAAATCAGCATAATGCCCCAGTGGCAAAGCTTATCACATTGCTCAAAGTACAAAATAGAACTGACAGATGATATTCAGATTTCTACAATAATTATTTGAGCTTCTACTATGTTATCAATATTGTTGATCATAAATTCTGTATAGAAATTAATTGTATTGATAGTGCAGTGTGATTCTGAGCAAGATATTTTACAATATCTTCCCTTTTTAAATATATGTAAGATTCTTGAAAATGTTTAACTTAAGTATTAATTTGTTTTTATTTGCACAATATATAATATATATTTTGGGGTAAAAAGGCAACCTTAAAGGGAATTTCTGATAAGAATTTGTCGTTGATTGCATTTTGGCAAAAACATATAAACAAACAAGTAAACTGTAGCTAATACAAGTACTACTACTAACATTGAAAAAAAAAACAAGCAAAAACCAAATACTGCTAAGAACAATAACAGCAACAACAACAAAAACAACTATTACTAAAACTACACAGACAAATAAACTGCCACTACAACAACTATTAATAGAACCAAGATTAAACAAAAAACAAAGTTCTACTACTGCTACTACTGCTAAGATTAAACAAAAACAAACAAATAAAGTGATGACTACTATTACTAACACTATTGCTAAAATTAAAGAAACAAACTGCTACTATAGGAACTACTACTAAGATTAAACAAAAACGGAACAAATACAGAACAACAACAGTAACTACTACTAGTACTATTACTACTTCTGCTGCTACTACTAAGATTAAACAAAAAACAAACAAATTAACCACTACAACAACTACTGTTACTAAAGCTACTGCAAAATTAAACTAACAAACTGATATTACAGAAACTACTAGTACTAAGATTAAACAAAAACAAACAAATGAACCACTTCAACTACTAACACCATTACTAAAATAAACAAACAAACTGCTACTACAGGAACTACTGCTAAGATGAATATTAACAAAAAACAAAGAACATCAAGAACTACTAGCACTATTACAAAATTAAGCAAATAAACATAAAAGCAAACAATAAAACTGCTACAACCACCACCACCACCATACTACTACCCCTACTACTACTACTACTACCCCTACTACTTTTACTACTACCACCACTACCACTAATACTACTACCACTAATGCAACTACTACCAGGATTACTACCACTACTACTACTACTACTACCACCACCACTCATACTACTATTACCACTACTACAACTAAACCTACTACAACTACTACAACTACTACTAATTCCACTAAGACCACTAATACTACTACCACTAATACAACTACTACCAGGATTACTATCACCACTACTACTACTACCACCACCACTACAACCACCACTACTACTACCACCACTACTACCACCACCACCATCACTACTACCACTACTACAACTAAAACTACCACCACCACTACCACCACCACCACCACCACTACTACTACTACCACCACTACTACAACTAAACTAATACCACTACCACTACTACCACTGCTACAACGATTACTACCACTACTACTACGACCACTACAACTACTGCCAATACCAATTCTACTACTACTACTACTACGAATAATAATAATAATAATAACAATAATAAAAACAATGCTAAAACTGAACAAAACAAATAAAAAAGTATAAACTGATAAAACTAATACTGTACATCAACAGTGACGTATAAAAGTAATGCACTGGAGGACAGATGGAGAACAGATGGAGAAGTGGTGGAGAGACAGTGAGCAATAGAGAAAACAATGTATGTGTATGTGTGTCCACTCTTCCCACCAGTTCTCCTTATTGGTATTACTGTCATAATCCACACAGAATCCTGAGGGTATTTACACCAACACTTGCTCTATGATTATCTTTAGCTGTATTTTCAGCGCAGGCCGAGGAACACTTATAACTCAGAGTGTCATGTCACCGAAGCATTTTTATAAAGACATGTTCAGAAAGATGTAGTGGTAGCAGCAGCTATAAGATATATAATTTTTTAACAATGGTTTGGCGCTCCACCGTCAGAAAGAATTTTCCTCTTTCTTCAACTGTGACACTGGAAACACCTTCCCAAAAAAAGTGAAATATTTGTCTATTCACCACATCAACAATGCCTGTGTGCATCCCTTTTAGAAGTCTCTGTGTCATTTATTACTATAGAAACAACACTACAGAGTAGCTTGTCATAATTTCTGGTGTGTTCTGTGAGTTTTTGAAATAATCTTCGACACTAAAACATGTTCTGTGTGTTTTTTTTTTTTTTGACGGTCATAATGACATGATAAATGCAGGCGGTGCTGTAACGGTGACACATCACGGCCTCATTACTTGGTTTAAATATATATATCAAGGCATATTGCAGTCATGATGTGTAGGTGTTTTATTGTTGTAGTTTTTTGTGTGTGTGTGTTGGGGGGCGGGGGTTGGTTGTGCATGGTGCCGGCTTAGTTCCAGGTGATAGTTTCTGAAGAATAAAGTTCAACTGGCATCATTTAAGATAGCTAATCAGTAACAGGTCCAATACACTGGCACTGTACAATTACAGTGTGTATATGCTCGTGTACCCTTTATATTGTGTGAGCCATACGATACAAGTATAATATGCCATTATTAAAACTGTGAAGTGGTTTTACACACACCCACATGTTGGCGTCTTGCTGGTGTGTTTGCGCCTGCCTTTGGTTGCGTATGGAGAGAGAGAGAAAGAAAGAGAGAGAGAAAGAGAGAGAGAGAGAGAAAGAAAGAGTTCACATGTTTGTGGGCATCCTCAGGGCAGAAAGTAGGAGTTCGGCTTGATGAACGCTGGCTGTAGCCCAGCTGGTGACATGAAGCAGGACATTAACGCTATCTTGTCTGCTCAAGCACAAAGCTGACAGGCAAACTCCTTCATGGACTTTCAATCAGTATCAAGAACCTCCAGGTGATGCTCCAACACTAAAACCACACACTTACTCACACATTCACTTACTCACTAACTCTTTTGCTTAACTGATTAATCCTACTGGGGTTGCGGGAAAGACTGTAGCTTATCTAAACCAACTCTGGGCAAAGGTGGGGTACACCCTGAACAGCTCGCCAGACCATTATAGGGAAACACACACAGCCACAGTGAGAGGTTGGTAGTTAATACCCACCTTGAACCCAGTAGGGCACCAGTCCACAACATGTGCGCTTGGTCTTGATTGTGGTGATAGCAGCATTACCATCTTTAGGCACCACTTCTCCACAGTACAACAGGTGGCAGGCTTGGCACTGAGGGACGACACAGTCTGACCAATCAACTTGTTGAGGTTAGCGTATGTAGGACTCTCAGTATTGAGGCTCCAGCGGCAAATGTAATATATGGCTTCATTGCCCACCATGAAGGCTCAGTCAGAGTGCTCTAGAGGTGTGTGGGTGGTCAGGATGGAGTTGTAGGGCTCCACTACAGCAATCGGCACTTGGGGAGCTGGGTAGATGATGAACTCTAGCATCAACTGCAAGGTGAAACTGGTTCCACTACTGAAGCTGTGAACAACCAGGAAACCCTGGCGACTGGTGCACTGGTCAGCCTATTAGGGAAAATGATGTTATGAATTTCATTAGTGTATTATATTGATAACTGATAGTAGACAGTTTGCTGATACTTACCATTGATACCATAGATTGATAGTTCCCTTCCTATTAGTGTAGTGAACACGAGCATGGTTGTTAGCAGCATCTTTCTTTGCAGTGAGAAGTTGCTCAGGGTGGAACAGAGGGCACTATGTTCCAGTATGGATGTAATCTAAAGGAAAAGACCATGTAAATTATATCATGAACCAGACCAAAGGAGACCATAATGTCATCTATAAGATGTCAAATTACCTATGACCTATTACCTACTGGCTCCAGATCTACGAACACAGACATGGGAATGTGCTTTCCAGCTCCAGGCTCACTGAAGAAAGTGTTGAAGGAATTGTCTCCACCTCCGACCGTTGCTGGGCATTTGTTCGTCTGGCTGAATACCATGTTCAAGACAGAAGAGTTCCCAGCAGGCATTGCCAATCTGGACTTGGCCCACATGGATACAGACACACTCAGGCTGTGGGATGAAAGAAAACATTTAGGAAAAAGGAGCATTTCAGAAACAGACAGTGATTCTTAATATGCCCTGCTGTTCGCATCCACCACAGCCCTGAGCGAGATAAATTAGTTGCTGAAGATAAATGAATAATAGTCTGATACCATCATACGACATATCTCTGATTTCCAAACTCTGTCCCACATGTGCACTGCTCACACAACCTCTGAGGGGTGCTTAAAAAACATTTGAGGCCTTGATATTCATTCATTCATTCATTTTCTAAACCGCTTAATCCTAATTAGGGTTCGGGGAGGCTGGCGCCCATTTCAGCCGACTCTGGGCGAGGGAAGGGTACACCCTGGACAGCTCGCCAGGCCATCGCAGGGCCTTGATACTATGGCCCACAGAAAATAATAAATTCTCAATGTGAGCATGGAACTCAGCCCACAAATATCAAACAGATATACTTGTTTTGATTGGAAAGATATATGAATAATGTATGTATTTTCTAAAAGCATACTACAATAGATCTTCATGCTCTTTTCTGTAATGCTGGTGCTTGATACAGTAGATCTATGTGCTCTCACTGAGCACATGAAATAGAGAAATTATTCCACAGTGACCATTAAGCAAAAGGCAAGCAAGGAATAAAAAAGTGGTGGAGATATATGGAATAGTTTGGAGGGTTATTTTGGTAATATTTCATAAAAAAATATAAATGTGTTTTAGTGAACCTCCCAAACCCAGGTATAAATTACAGCTTAAATAATGTGCCACTCTGCTTTTTTTTCCATCTCTGAGTAAAAAGGAGTCTATAATTACCAACGTGACCCAGTGCTTTAATTATCGTCTCTGTGGAAGTTAACTGGCAAAATTCAGATGAGAGGCTGAAAGCATGGTCATAGTTTTTCCGCCTTGGAGACTTGAATTGACGTGATTATCGCTGTACTAGGTTAATTACTCCATTTTATTTTCAGATGTGAATGGAATAAACATTATTTATTGTGGCTGTTGTAGTAAACATTTAAACAAAGATTAAGTAACACATGTTATACCACAGCTAGTCATTTCTCAAGTCTGATAGATCAGAAATTAGTAAATTATAGTAACAACTCATTTACACCCATGTCTGCAGTAAACAATGTGCCATAATCTACATCGAGTAATAAACAGATTACAAACGTGTCATTCAATGAAGAGAATTGACTGTAGCTCTTTTGAAAGGACGTGTTTTTTAAACGCAGCTTGCTGGTTTGTAGATGACACGCCACGCATTGTTTGAAATTTGAACTGCAATGCATTACAGGATGTTTATTAGCCAATCAGCATCAGAATACATAACAGCCATTCAGCGTCATGGTGCGTAACAGCCAATCAGCATCATGATTCATAACAGCCAATCAAAACTGACGCGTAACAGCCTAGTAGCATTAGGATGCCTAGCAGCCAATCAACATCATGATGTATAGGGACACTGGATGAATGTACAGTTTATGCAAAAATCTATGAAGCGTCTCAAAAACAGCACACCATGACATGTTTTATACTTTACTAAGTGCATTATTACCTATTAATTACCATTATTCTCTATTAATGTTAGCCAGGTATAAATGATATTTTGCACATTGAAATCATTAAGACAATTCATTTCCTTTTTGTATTCTTGATGGAAAATCCTTTCGTTTCAGACTAGGTGTGAATCAGTCAGACTGCACTGCTGTGTCCACCAGCTTTTTCTCCACCTTCTCATTTCCATGCAGTGATTCATCAGGATCTAATCTATGACACTAAGGATAATTAAACATGCACAACTTATTGGTTTTTATTTTTAGCTGCTTAAATATTTAATGGGCTCCTAATGGAAATGTGATTGACGATTGGTAATTGATGATGGCGCTTTGTTCAAATGATTTATTCTCCTACATTTCAGATCAGTTTAATCTGAAATGAATAAAGAGTTTTACTTCGTTTGTTTTTTTACTTCAATATGAACATCTGGTCACAGTGTGCTTTAATGAGCAGGTGTACGTACACAGAATCAAAGACCTGTTTTGACTAAAGAAAAATATTTAATTATTTTTAAATGCAAGTATTTTAGTAGCCATGTTTCCAGTAATCTGCTTCATTTAAAATTGTGGTCTAAAAAATGTACATAAATTAAAAGGAAAAAAAAATTATATTGGGGGGAAAAAGCTTTTGTGCTTGATAAAGCAATATTTCACGCATTTTTCAAACATCAGTCACATGACATGCTAAGAAGAGTAAATACAGACACTACTTTTCTGGGAAAAGGTTGGGCTACATGAGCTATTCTGAAAAGAAACTATTACAAGAGGGAAAAAACTACTCCACCCATCCCAAAAACATTTATCAAAACCCATACATAACTTTTAGCATATTGTTGCAAATAAACAGTCGCACAAATCAACAAAATATAACTTCCTTGGTAGAGGTAAAACAATATGCTCACATTAGTTGTTTTTTCAGATTATTCGATAAAGAAATACTTTGCAAAGTTTAGTTAAAAATTTTTCGCAGTTTAATCACATGGCATTATGTGTAGACCAAACGGAAACAATATTCCACCTTCACAAGGAGTTCTATTTCAAGAAAGAAAAACTCATGAGAGACAAATCCCTAGCTTAATTTGCACATCATCACTTAGTGGACATGCAGATCATTTGCTATTGGGGTTATACTGAAAATTTTAGACCTGCACTACAAATACACCATCATCTTCATAGTACAACGTAGTACTACAACGTAGTACAGTAACTGTGTCATATATTTTCCGTTTCCTCCAATTTAACCCCTTGATCAAGGTATTAAACAGTGGCGGTCTTGATATTCAAAATCGCCATCTTTCTCCAGGTAGCTCATAATTTTAAGAACTGAGCTAATACCCAAGGACGGAATCTCAAAGCTTGGTTCTCGAAGCGCTGAAGTAAATTAAAGTACCCTCCTGCTAAAGCTTTAATACTGAGAACAGGTTGCTATGATAAAGGTTTGAGCTTGTAATAGAATAGGACAAGACTATATACAAAGTGACTTATCATTCTTTTTTTCCTTCTTCCTTCAGCTGGACAACCCAGATGAGCAGGCCGCGCAGATCAGACGCGAACTCGATGGGCGTCTTCAGATGGCTGATCAGATAACGAAAGTAAGTACTGCTTCCTGAGGAGTCATATGGCAGGAAAGTAGGAGTCTGCTTTGTGTAATAATTGGTTAGTCAGAGTTTGTGTCTGTCAGATGATTGATCACATCTGTAAGAGATCAGAAGATGAATGACGCATGTAGGCGAGAAAAGATGCGCTGAGGATTACTCAGCTAATCCAAATCAGGTAACCAATATGAGATGGTTTCAGAAACAGTTGCATCTTTTATGTTTGGTTGGAGGTTGTCGAAGTTGACACTAATCACAGATGTCAGCCCACATGTACGATCCATAAAAATCTTTCAAATCATTCACCATGGGTCTCAGCGCAGTATTTCACTGAATACTGATCACCACCCACACAAACATGCCTACCACACACAAGCATGTTTTTTTTTTTTTTTTTTAACAAACACCAAAAGGTGCTTGTTGATGAAGACTAGGCAGATGCAGCGTTTCAATAGCCTGCCACATGAAAATTTCATTTGGATAAATAGACAGAAAAATACTACAATAGTAATAGCACATTAGTTTTATAATATTATATTATAAGCCTGCAGAAAGAAAGAGTCCCCAGACTCTCATACAGTATGTTTCTCAAAAATATGAATTTCTTTCTCTTGTTCCAGGCTGGTAAGTTCCCCAAGTTTGTGTCGAAGGACATGGAGGCGCTGTTCATCGAGGAGCTGAAGTCGTCAGTCAATCTGCTCATGGCCAATCTGGAGAGTATGCCTGTGTCTAAAGGAGGAGAGTTCAAGCTGCAGAAACTGAAAAGAGGCCACAACACATCTATCATCGACATGGGCCAGGAGGACGAGAACCAACTGTCCAAGTCCGATGTGGTTCTTTCCTTTACTCTAGAGGTACCATTTATTAATTACAAAGTTTATTTACTGTGAAGTGCATTTAACCACTTCAGTATTCTCAGAACGAGTGGCACTGACTGACTCGGATGCATAATTATCTTCTTATTGATCTTATTGAGGTGGCACTGTAGCGTAGTGGTTAGCACGTTTGCCTTACAGAAAGAATGTCTTGGATTCGGTTCCAGGTTTGGGGTATTTTTTTTTTTTGGAGTTTGCATGTTCTCCCTGTGTTTGTGAGTGCTTCCTCTGGGTACTCCGGTTTCCTCCCACAGTCCAAAGATATGCACAGTAGGCTAATTGACTGTTCCAAATTGCCCCAAGGTGAAAGAATGAGTGTGAATGGTTGTATGTGTGTTGGCCCTGCAGTGGTCTGGAAATTATTCAGGCTGTACCATGCCTTGGCCCAGAGTCAGCCTCCCCACAACCCTAATTATGATTAAGTGGCTTAGGATACTTCACCTGTAATGGAGGAAGCATGTGATAGCCTATTAATAGGAGCTTCCATGTTAGCTACGAACTCTGGTTAATAATATTTTAGGTTCTTTGAGGACAGACTTGCACTTCCATCCATCCGTCTACTGTCTATATATACAGTCATGTGAAAGAATTAGGACACCTATGAGGGTTTGTGTGTTTTTGTAAAAATTTTGCACATATAGGTATTTAATCTCAATTTAAACAATACTGAGAAGTTTACATAATATAACTAAGCAATTAAAACTGAAGAAAAGGGTTTTAAATCAACAAGTGGACAGCTTTCAAAACGACTGCCAACAGGCCCAGGTCTGGTTGTCCTAGCAAGTTGCTAAGATGCTAAAAGAGGTCCCCAAAAACCCTAAGATGTCATCACGGGATCTACAGCAGGCTCTGGCTATTATTGATGAGAAAGTGCATGCCTGTACAATCAGAAAGAGACTGCACAAGTTTAACTTGCATTAACGTGTGCAAAGAGGAAAACTTTGCTCGCTAAAAAACATCAAGGCCAGAATGAACTTTGCCAGAAAGAATTTAAACAAAGACCAGAGCTTCTGGAATAATCTTCTATGTACAGATGAGTACAAAATTGAATTATTTGGACACCAGAACAGAGGACGTGTTTGGCGTAAACCAAAATACAGATTTCCAGGAAAAGAACCTTATACCAACTGTGAAGAATGGAGGTGGGAGTGTCATGGTTTGGGGCTGCTTTGGTGCAGCAGGACCTGGACGGCTCACACTCATAGGATCCACCATGAATTCCACTGTTTATCCTGAGCAACATGTGAGACCATCTGTAAGAAAAATAAAGCTGAAGCAGAACTCGACCCTGCAACATAACAATGACCCAAAACATACCAGTAAATCCACCAAGGACGGCTGAATACTAAGAAATGGAGAGTCCTGGGATGGCCGAGTCAGAGGCCAGATCATAATCTCATTGATATGCTGTGGGGTGACGTGAAACGGGCTGAACATGTGAGAAATCCCTGAAATATCTCACAGTTGAAACGATTCTGAATTGAGGAGTGGGGCAAACTTTCTTCAGACAGACGTCAGAGACTGGTAGACGGCTACAAGAAGCGTCTCACTGCAGTTATTTCAGCCAAAGGGGGTAACTCTAGCTATTAGGGGGTAGGGTGGCCTAACTTTGTCCTCAGGTAAAATATGTATTTCTGTAGGATTTCATTTTACAGAAGATCTTGAAAAGTCTTTTATTCAGTTTTAATTGTTCGGCTATATTGCTTACATCTTTCAGTTTTGTTAAAACTGAGATTAAATATTTATAGATCCAAAATTGTTACAAAAACACACAGGTTTTAATAGGGCGTCCTAATGTTTTCACATGACTGTATATGAATGAATGAACATTCGGTCCTTCCAGTGTACTCAATTTTAACAGTCTGGGTGGAGGTATTGTAATCACCAGTGAGTCCATCCCTCTGTATGTTTGTTTGTTTGTCTGTCTGACCACACCCATGCATGGATTTTCACCAAAGTTGGTTAGGACACTACCCTTCCTGAGTCACAGAGATTATCTGATTTTGGAAAGTGAAGGTCAGAGGATAAGGTCAGAGTAAGGTGACAGTTTTAGAGACATATTGCTTATAAATTTGAAACTGGAACAATATTTTAAATGGCACACGGATAGTAAACCATATATGGACTTTCAAATGAGACAATTACCTTTGAATGTAAGTGACCTTTAAAGGCTAAACCCTTGAAAAACCTTCAACCGAGAGAGTGTTTTTTCCAAATACTTCCTCAGAGACACTATCTATAAGCCATATAGATAATGAATGGATGAATGGAAGTGCAAGTCTATCCTCAAAGAGCCTCAAATATTATTAACCAGAGTTTGTAGCTAACGAGGGAGCTCTTATTAATAGGCTATCACATGCTTCTTCCATTACAGGTGAAGCATTCATCCATTCATTAATTTTCTAAGCCACTTAATACTATTAGGGCAGCAGGGAGGCTGGTGCCCATCTCGGCCGACTAGGCGAGGTACACCCTGAACAACACATATACAACCACTCACACTCACACCTCGGGATGACTTGGAAGAAGCAGTTAGCCCACTGTGCATGTTTTTGGACTGTGGGAGGAAAAAAAACATGCACAGTAGGCTAATTGGCTCCACACAGAATCGCATGAGCCCGGGAATCGAACCCAGGCTTTCTTGCTGTGAGGTGGATGTGCTAACCACTGTGCCACTGTGCCGCCACAGGTGAAGCATCTTTTTAAAATTTCTACTCAGGCAAAGTCAGGAGCGGCATAAAACAGTCGGAGGAAAAGAAAGCACAATCCACCCAATTCTACCAAAATATTCATGACCTCATAGATGCCCATCATTGGGTAATGTTAATTATGATTGACAGAAAAGAGAGAGTGAGAGAGAGTGAGTGAGAGAGAGTGAGAGAGAGAGAGAGAAAGAGAGAGAGAGAGAGAGACTGTCTTTGGCACTAATGGTCATGGTATCAAGGTGTGAGGTTTTGAATTTGTTCTGTCTGGCCAGATTTTCTGTTGCTCCAATCAAGTGTGTTTTTACTGATACAGAGGCTGAAAATGCAGATAATATAGTGATGCTTTAGCAGTTTGAGGCTTTTGATGACTTTCATCACAGCAATTCGCTGTTAGCTTTTTAAGCCTCAAAATCCCACGACTGCTTTTATTTGCTTAAATTGCTAGCAAACTTGGTTAGGGTTGGGTTGCACCTGTTATTTCTCATTACATGGATTTCACAGAATTACTTGATTTATCTCATTGTATTATATTGTAATATTAAATATTGAGCTTTGGATAGCTGTGGCTTTGGCATTTCGAGGTGAATTTAGGACAGCCGTCACTGTTGGTTTGTCAGCTGCTTGTGTATGTGTGTAGAGAGAACATTCAGTTGACTTTAACCAGCAAAGACAACCTCAATACACCCTATCTCAAACTATAACGCAACCAGCACCACTGAGACGCCATTACAGCTATACAATCAATGTCCCATATAGAACGTTCATTCATCTTTGTTGAAATCATTATTGAGTACATATTGCCTACCTCCCTTTGGAGGCTGATGAATTGTGATGGTAGTTTATGTAGCAGACAGGGGGGAATCGTTGCTCCTCCACCACGTTTATCATGTGAATGGGAGATAACGTTGATTGGAGTTCATGAGGTGACATTTTACAAGACAAAACACATCCTTAACCTTTACACTCAGAAATGATAATATAATCAGAGAAGGATAATACAATTATTACTAACAGCTAAACGTATCTGCTGAGGTCAACAGAAAGATAAAAATACTTTTAAAACAAATTAAATGAAGCTTATAAGGGCAGCACAGTGTTGTAGTAGTATGTCCACCTCACAGATGGGTTCAAAACCCGAAGACATTTCTGTGTGGAGTTTACATATTGTCACTGCGCTTGCATGGGTTTCCTCTGACTGCTCTGGTTTCCTCCCATAGTCCAAAAAAATACACATTAGGCTAATTGGCTGTTCCCAATTGCCCCTAGGTGTGAGTGTGAAGAGTCGTGTGTTTGTTGCACTGCGATGGACTGGCGAGCTCTTTAGGGTGTAACTCGCCTTCTTCCATTGTTGGCTGAAATATTGTCCAGCCACCCTGCAACTTTAGGATTAAGCATCTTAGCAAATGAGTGAGTGAGTGAGTAAGTGTATACACAGTGTTCAAAATAAGCTTACTGAATAAACTGTCTGTATGAAATAGTCTGTAAGCCAAAGCAGAGAAATCAAAGAGTGGAGATTATGAGCTAGTATAGCAATGGCTGTTAAAAAACAAACAAACAAACAAACAAACAACAAGAACAGAAAAGCCGGTTGTTCACCGAACCTCTTGACACTAATGAGGTTGTCATGGAGTTGTCAATGGAGATTTTTTTATTTGGTGGTCTGTAAACAAATATCATAAATATCACTGTCCACATAGGCCTACAAAAAATAATGTTATACTACGAACTTTTTTAATCTGCAGCAATCAAATATATCAAGTATATTTCCCTGTTTGTTAGATTTTTTTTCTTCATTTTCCCACAAACCATTACCTGCATGTCTGTCTTCAAGAAAAGAGAAATGTTATTATTTATTTTGGTTCGTAATAATCCTCAGTTCTGTTTAATTCTTGCATTTGCGTGATCTATTTGTTCTTTGCAACTAGGCATGCTTGTGCGCAATCGAGGTAAATAAATGTTTTATTTTTATTGAGGTAATATTTTATGTTCTTACATTTTTACACCTAGTTTAAGCAAAACAGTCATGGTGACATATACAAAAACATTATATATTCACATCACAACCTGAAACGAGTTATATATTCACATTCACATCACAACCTGAAACGAGTTTTATCCCGGCAAATCCCACATGTACAAATGGCTGCTATACTCTATCTAGTGCACTATTCTATTACAGAGAATTTCTAATTTCGTCTACATTAACTCTATGAGGACTGACACAAAATTGCGTTCACTCAAGTACCTCAATCTTAGGGTTGATCTTCAAACACCTGCTCATTTCAATATTATAATATCATATTTTA
>JBCNYG010000021.1:17227274-17240373 GCA_039654305.1 Porochilus rendahli
CAAACTCTGTCTTCTTTATAGTGTGTGTGTGTGTGTGTGTGTGTGTGTGTGTGTGTGTGTGTGTGTTATGGGGGGTGCCTTCAAAAGGAGAAGTGCTAAATAGCCCCAAATGTTGTAGCATGGATTCTTCTACAGAACTGATCTATAAATGAAGAGCATCCCATCAATCAGTGTCAGGTCAGCTCTGGCCAGCTCGTCCGAAGCCGACTAGTGTCATGGTGTGTTACTGTCCAGAGCCTTGCGTACCCTCTGCTAATGTCAAACCGACATGACAAGCTCATATTCAGACACAAGAGAAGGACACAATGTCACCTTTATTATTTATGGGGTCAGTCAGACGTGTTCGTTTCAGTCTGGAGTGTGGTTATATTCAAATTGTTATTATTTATACATAAACATTATTCAGTTGTTCAAGTTGAAGCTTTAAGACATGCAAGAAATACTAATAACAAAAATTACATTTTGAATTTATGTATATAAATCGCTAATATCTATTATTATAATTGGATTTATTTATTTTTGGAATGTTTTATACTCTTAAAACCATAACCTGTCATATCGAGTCTTATATTTCAAAGCTTACTCGTAGCGGATTTAAAAGAGACAAGAAAAAGTAAAAGAAAAAGACATGAGCAAAAGTACACCACAACTTATACACCACAAAGATAAAGAAGTATATAATGAAGTATATCACTAAAATATTTCATTTAAATGAATTAAAATTATCAGCTTCCAAGCAGTATAAATTACTAATAACAGTATATAATTACTGATAACATAAATTTTTTATAATTTTTTAATTTATATCCTCAAATAGAGACAAAAGGTTTCGTAATATATAAAAAATTCATGTTATCAGTAATTCTGCTATTAATAAAACTTGCATGTTCTAGTCTATAAGTTGCCTGAAGTAGAACAAATGCATTTTAAACATTCTTAAAATGCATGTTTACATTCTGTAAGTATGAAAAAGTACAAGTATAATGTTTTAGCAATCAAAGTAGCTCCTGGATTAGAGCGTATGTTCCAGTTAATGTGAAAAAAACATTTAAAAATCAGCAGTACTATGAGGCAGTATTGATCTTTTATGTAAGAATACCATCGTGGATTATAAACTGAGGTATATATACACTACACTAACTGTGGTGTATATACAAATACTGTAGTGGATTAAAAAATTTTAATCTAGATTTGAAAAAATACAGAAATAAATCTTGTTATAGCTTGATATGTAAACTCAAAACATAATAATGAATTATATAGAATAGGCGCCCCTCTGCCACGCACAATCAACTACAGGTGAGGTTTGTTATGTCATGCACTCAAGAAATAAACGGTATGTTGCTGACATGTACCCCTGAAGCACAGGTGAGGGTTAAGCCTTGTTCCTGCATTCAGATGCAAAGCGAGGACACTCGGTAGGCCACTGACTGTGAATGGCCACCGGCCTGCAGTATAGGCTTTAAGCTCTGTCTGAAACAGTGCATTAGAATGAGAATAGCCCCCTGCGCAGACTGGATTAAGCCACCGGGTCCTGCTTATTTGCTGATGTAATACCAAAGCCCACTAACCAGGGAGGAAAGTGAAAATGTGTTGTTGGATTTACTTAGTCCTCGCAATGGACAATAGCTGCGTGGACAGGGGAATAAGGGGTGAAGAGGGGGTATTAAACTGGTTCTCTGCCTGATCGCAGGTTAGTGGCACGGGCTTGCTTTAATTAGACTGACCCTGGGGGAAGGTCCGGTGCCTCTGGGCGGCCTGCTGAAAGGAGATGGGCGATTATGTGTATAAGAGGAGCACTCACTAAAAGGCATTTTGGGGTAGAGGTTGTTTGGGGGGCGATATTTCAAACAGCAAGATTGAGAAATTAGTTGACTAACGATGGGTCTGCAGATGAATGGGATTATCAGTCTCAAATACACACACCAGAAAATCTCTATCAAATCTACTTTATGAATATAGATCGCTGCAGTTAAAACCAAGTAATAGTCGAAGTATAAAAGCATATTTACAGAAGATTACCCCATGACCCAGTGCTTACATTTAACTTATCAAGTAAGGATAATCCAAAATTTGTATTTTTTAATCAGTCTCTAAAATTAATGATATATAAAGTTTCAAAAAAAGTTTAAATATTTTAAAAGTTTATTTTTTTAAATAGGGATTTTTTTTAGATTGTTGAGTGATTGAGTAGATAGATTTTTTTTTATTATTTTAAAGATTTAATGATTTAAAAATCATATTTATTTTTTTTTAAATGGAGAATTTTTTTAGATTGTTGATTGTTTTTACAGGTTTTTTTTGATTTGTTTTAAAGTTGTGTTATGATTTAATAAAAAAAAAACAAGCTTAAACATTGCTCAGGTTAAGAATCATTTAGATACTTATTTAAAGAAACCGATTTAAATTATGGACAAGTTTTGTTCTAACAAAATATTATAGATGATTAACAATTATTTAAATATACTTTTTAAAAAATAAGACAGCTAAAAAATTATTTTTATTAAGACTCAATTTAATCTAATAAATAAGTTAATTTTTAATGAGAAATTAGAGAAATATGAAAACAATTATAGAATATTTTACTGATATAATAATGATGATAATAATAATGATAACTCCATATAATTTATTCTTGTCAAGATAAAACATTTAAACATGTTTAAGAATTTAAAAAAAAGTGCATTAAACAATATTTTGTTTAAATTTACTACTCTGTTCTTAAAGGCTTGCTGACAACAAAAGTCCTTTGTAAAACGTGTGTGTTCCATGATGAAGAGTCTGTTTTCTAATGTTCATCCTCCCACACACAGATGCAGATCGTGCACAGAAACATGGGATGGATGAGTTTATCTCAGCGAACCCCTGCAACTTTGATCATTCCTCGCTGTTCGAGATGGTGCAGCGTCTCACATTGGACCACAGACTAAACGACTCCTACTCCTGCCTGGTACCCACACTCAAGTCAGATTCATTTAAACGCAGTACGATTCACTTGAACCTGAATCAGTTCACTTCATTTACCTTTGTTTTACTCCTGTTTAGATAGAATTTAGATTATGGTCACATGCATGAGCCAGGGGTACAAAGGTGTAACATATTGTGAGAGCCCTGACAGTCAGCGTGCGGGCCCTCTACATGTCATGACAAACAAAAAGCTCTAATCAATGACCTCAGCAATTTTTTATTGCATAATATAAGCTCAATTAAATAAAAAGAAATAAAACTGAATAAATGAAAATATAATTAATTTAATAAAGTGAATGTAATATACATTTTTTACTGCACCACACACGTTTACTCAAAGAAACACATTTAAAAAATCAATTTGCTTCTTCTACACGCTCTGTCTGTGTGTGTGGGTGTGTGTGTGTGTGTGTGTGTGTTCTGGCAAAACAGGTTTGGAATTTAGCTCAGGGCAGAATTTCACTTCCAGAGAGGTTTTGTGTGCTGGAATAGACTCATTTAAAGGCTTGATAAAGCTTAAAAAGATGTAAAATACCCATGTCACTGAAGGGTTAATGTTCTATATCATCCCAGGTACTGATTCATTAAACAAGTTCAAATCGGAGAAGAAATGGCTGTTCTATGTGGAGAGAAAGTTGTCTCTTTTCCCACATACTTTCCCACTGCTCCGTATGTACAGTTATGTTCAGAGCTCTACAAAATGTAAAACTGTCCTTTCGTGTTGTTAAAGAAGAGGAAATCCGTATTAAAAGTGTACGGTCTATATAATGGTCATGGTATGAGAAATAGTTCGTTATATAACACTGTTTGGGGCTGTGGATTTTATTTAATATTTCTTGAAGGTTTGAAGTTGAATGGCTGATACCTCACACTGAGAAAGCAAACCTTATGAAACTCTTGTGTATGTTTTTATACTTGGTTATAATAATAATTTAGTGCCTAAATTATTAAATCAATCCCAAATTATTGTATTATTTTTTTTTTGTAAATAAAAATATACAGTAACTACTACAGCAAGGTTCAAGGTAGTAGCTGCTTTGGATATTGAAATTTTTCAATATTTAAAACTGAGTGTTGATTGTACCCTCATTCATATGTCTGACTACCCCCACCCCCATCCCCTCCACAGGGTTGGTTTAGTCCGGGTCAGGTGTTTGTCCTAGACGAATACTGTGCCAGAAATGGTGTACGGGGTTGTCACAGACACCTGTGTTACCTGAGTGACTTGTTAGAGAGAGCTGAGAATGGAGCAATGATCGACCCTACACTGCTTCACTACAGCTTCGCGTTTTGTGCTTCGCATGTGCACGGAAATAGGTGAGTTTTCCTCATTCCTCATACATTCATCTCAATCTCTTCTCTTAATTTTTTCTATTTCCTCTCGCTTTCTGTACATTCTCACCAAACAAAGCAATAGGAGTCCAAAATAACCAGACGTCTTTCATTTTCGATGCATCTTTTGATGGCGAACAGTGGCAAAAACACCAGCAGCGCATTTTAAGCATTGGAGGCATGAGGAGAAAGAGAAATAAGGTTAACTTTATACAGTTATACAGTGGCAACCAATCAAAATGTAGAAGTGCTTTGCTTGAGAAAATATTGGAGAAGCAAGCTTCTAAATTTTGGTTCCAAGAAAGTGAAGGGAAAATAAATAACAGTGGTGGCAGGTTTCCCTGTAATACAGTGTTGTATGTGTGTCTGTTAATGTGCTAAGGCATACAGTTGAAACTCGAAAAATTAGAATATCGTGCAAAAATTCATTTCAGTAATTCAACTTAATAGGTTAAATCCAAAATCTCAGAAAATTACAATATTAAATGAAAGCAATAAAAAAAGGATTTTAAATGCAGAAATGTCAGCCCTCTGAAAAGTATAATCATGCGTATGTACTCAGTAGTTGATCTGGGCCCCTTTTGCATGAATTACCACCTCAGTGCGGCGTGGAATGGATGCTATCAGCCTGTGGCATTGCTGATGTGTTATGGAAGACCAGGATGCTTCAATAGCGGCCTTCAGCTCTTCTGCATTGTTCGGTCTCATGTCTCTCATCTTTCTCTTGGCAAAGCCCCGTTGATTCTCTATGAGGTTCAGGTCAGGCGAGTTTGCTGGCCAATCCAGCACAGAAATCCTATGATCATTGAACCAGGTTTTGGTACTTTTAGCAGTGTGGGGAGGTGCCAAGTCCTGCTGGAAAATTAAGTCAGCATCTCTATAAAGCTTGTCTGTTGAAGGAAGCATGAAGTGCTCTAAAATGTTCTAATAGGCAGCTGCATTGATTCTGGACTGAATAAGACACATTGGAGCAGCACCAGCAGATGACATGGATGCCCATATCAACACAGTCTCTGGAAACCTCACACTGGACTTCAAGCATCTTGGATTGTGTGTCTCTCCGTTCTTCCTCCAGACTCTGGGACCTTGGTTTCCAAATGAGTTGCAAAATCAGAAAACAGGACTTTGGACCACTGAACAACAGACCAGATCTTTTTTCTTTAGCCCAGCGGCTTGATAAGAGGAATACGACATTTGAAGCCTGTGTCCAGAATCCGTCTGTATGTGGTGGCTCTTGATTCACTAACTCCAGCCTCAGTCCACTCCATGTGAAGCTCCCCCACACTTTAGAATGGCCTTTTCCTGACGATTCTCTCCAAACTGCGCTCATCCCTGCTGCTTGTTAACCTTTTTCTTCCCACACTTTTCCCTTCCACTTAATTTTCTATTAATGTGCTCTGATACAGCACTTTGAGAACATCCAACTTCATTTGCAATTACCTTTTGAGGCTTTCCCTCCTTGTGGAGGGGGGCAATGATGGTTTTCTGCACAACAGTCAGGTCAGCCGTCTTCCCCATGACAGTGAATTCTACTGAGCCAGATTGAGAGACCATTTAAAGGCCCAGAAACCCTATGCAGGTGTTTTGGATTAATTAGCTGCATACAGTGTGATACATTGAGCCTACAATATTGAACCGTTTCACAATATTAAAATTTTCTGTGAATTTGGATTTGGGGTTTTCATAAGCTGTAAGCCATAATCATCAAAATTATATCAAATAAAGGCTTGAAATATTTCACTTTGCATGTAATGAGTTTACATAATATATAAGTTTTACCTTTTAAGTTAAATTACTGAAATAAATGAACTTTTACACAATATTCTAATTTTTTAAGTTTCACCTGCTTCTTCTAAAAAAAATGTTGTACATTATTTTTTAGTTGTACATACTGATTTTGATTTAAACTTAAAACATGGAGCAATATTTGTTCTATTTCGGCCATTCTGGATTACAGTTTAAACTCTTTGGATTTTCAGTTTTACTGCAAACAATCAGCAACTCGGATTGTTGACTGAACTCAATTCTGTAACTCTGACATAGTCATATGCATAAAATACCATATAAGCATTAGATACATTACCAGATGTCACATTTCTGGAGTTTTTTCCTCATGTTGTCAGTTGAAAAACTGCAAACTTGATGGCAGTAATACACAATTTTGTGTCAGGTGAAATCTCTGTTTATTTATGTAAGTACTTGTATTTATTTCAGCTCTGTATTAAATCTATTGTTCATATTTAATTTATATACACATGACTTTACATGAAAATTTTTGTTTTTGTTGTTTTTGATGTCTGAAACATTGTCAAACGTATTTTTTTATGATATATATACATGCATATAAACGTACATAAGACTCATGTAGCTTCTAGCATGTAGTGCCTGCTGTCTGCAAATATGCTGCATTCATTTTTGTTTTAGTCTTGACAAATCAGTCTATTAAAATACAACGCTGAAGTTGGCAAAGGATTAAAGCATACTTGCAGTTCTTATCGAGAATTGTCCAAACTGTATTTTGAAAGCCATGCTAGCAGCTAGTAGAATCGTTGCTGCAAAGCACCTCTTCTTACAGAGGTTTTAAATTCCCAGAGTCCAACTTTCTTAAGCCGCTGTTCATTAAAACTGGTTTTTGATTTTTCTTCAATCAAGCCAAGTTTTTGAGAATTATATATTTTTTAATCCAAGCAAGGGGCTTTATATGGCCGTTCTTCTTCTGTATGCAGTGCCAGTGTGGCGCTGACAAGCACTCCAACGAACACTGTGCCAGAACAATGATGGAGGTCAGCGGAGGTCACGTGGGGTCAAAGGTGACCTTTGATCCGGAGTGGGCCCCTTCCCATGCTTTCTCAGCATGGACGCACTTCTCAGAAAAATGTTTTATACACTCTATGGGACAAAGAGCTCCGGGTCGTTGGTGGCCCTTTCACTCGGTTGGCATTTCATTTCATCAGAAAGCAGCATGAACTAAAAACTTATTGGACTGATGGACTTTTTTCATTTTTATTAGTTAGAGCTGAATAAATCTTCGATTTTACCTCAAAATGCTTGACATAGTTTTCATTATGGCCTGGATTGTTTCCCATCTGTTGTATGCTCATGTATGCGCAGCTCATTGAGCTCAATATTAAAGCTGCATGGTACAAGCAACGCAGCAAAACATGTGCGTTAGTTTATAGATGACAGGAAGTGTAAGGTACTTTAACTCGTAGTTTAAATACCAGTAATTTGTGCAAGCTAAATGCCTACAGAGTTAACTTATAAGGCTGAATAATGACCTGACATTTGAAAAACCATGAGTTGCTGGCAAACTTCAACCCTAAGATGTTTTCAAAGGAAACAATCTCTTGCTATAACTGGCACCAGATGATGCAGTAAACTCGACTTAAAAACAGTGTGTATAACGCTACATAAACTCTTTATGATAATTGATATAGATTTTTATTACCACAATACATGAAGTAAGACATTAGATTTCACATAAGCTTGTGCTATTTATTAATAATAAATATTAATAAAATATGTATTATTAATATATTATTATTATTATTATTATTATTATTATTATTGGTGTTGTTGTTGTTGTTGTTGTTGTTGTTATTATTATTGGTGATATAAACTTAAAATTAAGTATTTTCTCCCATTTGATGTTGACATAACAGGCATTAAATCTAGTGACAGTATAACTGATGTAGGGTTGACCTTCCATCAATTTGAATGTTATAACAACTGACATTGTAGCTTAGGTTGATTGGAAAACTTTCAAAAGTGACAAACCATCACTGCACTGAGCAACAAATTTATTGTCGTAACTTTGATCATATTGTAAGTCACCTGAGAAAATGTCATGAAAATGATATGTTGTTCGAATCATTTTAAAATACTGTGGAGTTTTTTTTATATATTCTCTGTATTATCTTTTATTTTTACTTTTATTATTATTATTATTATTATTTTAAACTAGATTATGGAGTCAGTTTATAATACTGAATATGACATCATGTATCTGTGAAATGGTGGATCTTCCTCTCTCTCACACACACACACACACACACACACACACACACACACACACACACGCACACATTCATATGTAAAGCATGGCTGGATCTTACAGTGTTTATAAATCCCAGATACCTGAGTGCTCCTCTGCCTTGATCTGCGTTGGTGGAATACAGGCCCCGCCCCCCATCCTCCCCTTTTTTGACCTCCATAAATAGGTTAGAGTTCACCCGGTTCTATGCTCCTGCTGTGTGGTGCATTTGTAGACCTCGGAGGTCTGTCGCATCATATTCATCAACCATCAAAGCGGCGCCTTTGATTAGCTGCTGAGTCCGTCGGTCATGGAGATGTCACAAGAGGCGGGGATTACAACCCACCATACAGTATTCACTGAACCTGGAGCATTTCTTTTTAAACAGTTTCCAAGGCCATATTTTGTGTTTCACAGACAATATTTTTCATTTAATAAATCAGTAATTATGGGATGTGTTGAGTAATAGAGAATCACTGCTAACATAACAATCTACACATTTTTCATTCTCACTCTCTCTCTCTCTTAATTCTTTGGAAAAAATTCCACAAACTTGAGCACTTGGTAAATAAATAAATTTTTTAAAATGCACAATTTCTCATTTGATTTATTTTTGCAAATCACCCACTCTCTGAATCACTTCTTCCAAATATCAGCAACAATCACCTAAACTGCTCTACCAAATCATAATCTCATTTTTTCCCGTCTCCTGAGCGACATATAATTCCAACCGCCAGCACAATTCTGACAGATTACTCTGTAAGCATGACTAATTGCTGCCCTGCATGGCTTTCTCTCTCTCTCTCTCTCTCTCTCTCTCTCTCTCTCTCTCTCTCTTTCTCTCTTTTGTTTTTCCATCTTAGTGCTCCGCCTCCTGTGGGAAGGGTTTCAGAAGCCGCAACGTAACCTGCGTCAGCCGCTCTGGCCAACTAATGGCGGAAGAGAACTGCCTGCATCTGCCCCGTCCCCGGAAGCAGAAGTCCTGCAAAGGTGGGACCTGCCCCAAGTGGAGGACAAGCATCTGGGAAGAGGTAAAAAAATTCACAGACACTCCATCATTCACACATGCTGATAGTTTTTATGGTATTTTGAGAATGCGTCAGTGTGTTATGCGCTGTATATATTTATGGATTGGAGTGTGTCAGCAGGGTCAGTGTCAGGTACCTAGTAGGCATTATAAATAATCGACGTACCATGTGTCCAAATGTTACCTGCGTGTGTATAAACAGCTGGTTAATTCATAAGAACCAGGTATCCATCAGCAGCTCATTATCTCTATCTGCAGTATATTACAGTTATTAATATGACACAATCACATAGCATAGAACTGTTGAATACTTACATGGTGTCAATCAATTTTCTCTAACAGCTGCTCTTACACTTATTTTGCACTTATTTCTGGATGAAGTCACTAGTGTTTGAATTAGGAAAAACAGGCAGTTGAAGAAACAACTCTTTATAGCTGCTATTACGCAAGTGATAACAGGAACTACTAGATTAGACTAGTAACTCATAGAGTACTCATAACTCAGACATTGCCCATAACTCATTGAGTGCAATGTACTTCTGCCACACAACATGGATTATGAAGCAATGTTACAGGGTATCAGCATATCTGTCAGCAACAATTATTAGCCCTCAAAATCTCGTGTCCTTTATTTTGATGTTTCAAGGTCACTCAGGGTCAAAGGTGATTGTCTGATTTGAAACTTCATATATGATTACCTATTGGTGTTCTGTAGTAGAGGCATGTCTATTGGCACTCGTTTTTAAGTTATTAGTGTGCACAATGCTGTGACCTTGACTTTGACATTTCTTGGTCACTCAAGGTCAAAGGTAAATGTGAAATTTAAACGTGTTAATATGGTTTTCTATCTACCCCTCATTGCATCTATGGGCCTATGCTACTTAGTTTGTCTGTTATAAACAATTTCAATATTAACATTGGAAAGGTCTGTCTCCAAATGTTTGTGACCTTCCTCTGACCCTGACCTTTGACCCAGACATTCCAAAATCAAATCATCTTTGCTACTCAGGAAGGGTGTCCCCACCAAGTTTGGGGAGAATCCGACTCCAATAACTCTGCCAAGACTTCATTTTGGCTGAAAGTTAAATGTATTTTCAAAACATATCACAATTAAATTTTTGTTAACTTTGGCAGGTTGCTGTAGAATAAATGTATGAATAAAACACTTTGGAATGTGTGTTTATTGGAAATAATCAAACTCACTGTTATACTAGTAACTCTGGTTTGTGTCAGGCTGCACCATGTTGACTATTTTCCTGTAATGTCAGAAACTGAAGGGTTTTAATGAAAATGATGGAACTTTTCATGGAATCCATGGTGGAAAACTTCCATCTTGACCTCTGGCACTGGAGACTCCTTACATTGACAATGTAAAATATACTGTAAAAGTCTTTGTGTACGCTCCAACTTTATAAAGAATAACAAATAAAAATTGACTGGTGGAGCAAACACCATTTCACGTATTATAGGTACTTGAACCGGCATTAGATCTGTTGGAAAGTTTCTGTCTATGTAAATGTAATGACTAGCGACTAGCGAGCTTACGAAAATTGTACTGACGTCTAATACCGGGATATAATTAGATATTTAGAAGTTCAACTTCATCTTCAAGTTAGACAGAGCATGCGGGTGTCCGAGTACC
This sequence comes from Porochilus rendahli, assembly GCA_039654305.1. Classification (NCBI taxonomy): domain Eukaryota; kingdom Metazoa; phylum Chordata; class Actinopteri; order Siluriformes; family Plotosidae; genus Porochilus; species Porochilus rendahli. The sequence continues at coordinate 17,238,276 of JBCNYG010000021.1, forward strand.
CATAACATGTGAAAGGTCAGTAAACCTGTGTGGTCGCTTCCCCAGATCCACTTTAGTACAATTTCTTTACGCTCTCAAGAAACATTCCTGTAAATGTAAATGTGATGACTATTATAATCTTTCTTTACTTTAGTACAATTTCCGTAAACTCTCAAATGTCTAGTAATAATAACTCGAACAATATATAGCTCACGCAAAAGATAATAACTTACAATGACCCAGCACACACTCGTGGACTCCGGACAGCCAAACACACACAATTTCCTGTGGAACAAAAATCAGTGCATCACAGTACCTTCCGTGTAGTGCACACGAAAGGTAATGAGTGCATTAATATAAACATAACACTGAACCACAGTCCAAGCTGTTATAGAACATGACAACACTGTCTGACCAATCAGAAGCTAGCAATGTGATATAACTTGATATTGGATCAAGTCATTTCATGGGGGTACTAATAATAATTAAAATTCTTTAAGCTCCAGCGATGGCCTGGTGTGTTGTCCAGGGTGTACCCCGCTCTCGCCCAGAGTCGACTGAGATGGGTGCCATTCTCCCTTGACCCTAATTAGGATTAATGAATGAATGGATCTTTATGCCAGCATCGCTTCTTTCTTCTACTTTTCTTCTTGTGTCAATGGGGAAGTTCCGACTAATCCTGAAAAGAAACAGAAAGAAAGCGTGAGAGAAAAAAAGAGGTGGAGACAGAATCAGGCAAGACAGCACTTCTCCCAATGTGCATCTAAACATCTGGCAATCAGTAATTCTCTTCATCTCTCCCCGAGCCCTGGGAATGCTCAGGGAGGAGCCAGAGGCACACACATCTGGTGCACACACCTCAGCCACGTGCGTACGTGTGAGAATTGCCGAGAAGCTGTCCGTGCATCGTCTCATGTAATCATACAGCAAAGCAGAAGAGCAAAACAGATGGGCTTTAGAAGTCTCACAATGTAAAATGATCAACACAACACAGCGCATTCCATCTGTTAGCTCGGGTGTACCTCTTCCCTGATGCCTGGGTAGTTAATGCTGTGAAGAGGGCACGCTGAAAAGATGTGGGATGTCTGTGTGTCTCAGAGTTTTTACCCTGGGGGAATTGGGAAAAAGGGTGGGATTAAGGAAGGCATGGCTAGCAGGCAGAAACTGGTGGGAAGTTTAAAAAATATATTTTAGTAAAACACTTTGGGGTGTACTGTATTAGGACTGTGGAATGGTGACGCTAGTCACGATACGAGTGACTAAACCATGTGATGAAAGTCATTTCTACTATGCTGTTTTCCTCCAATCAGCTGAACTCTTCCACATTCAACTTAGAAGAGTGAATGCCACATGTAAATAACCTTTGATATAAGCAGTGAAAAACTCATATCGGTGAGCATGTCCACCTCACTGTAAAAAGGTCCTGGGTTCGATTCCCGGGTTCGATTCCCAGGATCGGCCGTTTCTATGTGGAGTTTGCATGTTGCCTCCACGCTTGCATGGGTTTCCTCCGGGTGCTCCGGTTTACGGCCACAGTCCAAAGACATACACATTTAGCTAATTGGCTGCTCCAGATTGGCCATAGAGGCGGATGTGAGTGTGAATGGTTGTATGTGTGGTAGCCCTGTGGTGGACTGGCGAGCTGTTCAGGGTGTACCTCGTCTTCGCCCAGAGTTCGCTGAGATAGGCACCAGCCTCCCTGTGACCTTAGCAGGATTAAGCTGTTTGGCCAATGAATGACTTTTATAACATTTATATATAAATATATGTAGGTACATTTTAAAATTATTTTCAAGTCATTTTACACAGAAAAACGCTGGTTTTTGCATTTATTTTTAGGTACATTTACACCGGGCTAAATGAAGAAAAGAAGCTGAAGTATTTTCACAAATACAAAATCTCAGTGAGAACCCTTCCATTTTCCGGCTTCATGATTCGAAATGCCTTAATATAAATCTCCTCAGTGTAAGCAATCAGAGCTCTCTCTCTCCCTCACTTTCTCTCTCTCTCTCTCTGTCTCTCTCTCTCTCTCTCTCTCTTTCCCTCACGTTCTCTCCCTCTCTCTGTCTCTCTCTCTCTTTCTCTCTGTCCCCCCCTACATCCACATGCCAGATTGCAC
>JBCNYG010000021.1:17240473-17251267 GCA_039654305.1 Porochilus rendahli
GTACCCCGCCCTCGCCCAGAGTCGGCTGAGATGGGCGCCAACCTCCCCGCGACCCTAATTAGGAATAAGCGGTTCAGAAAATGAATGGCTTCAGCACACTTAATTGTTGACATCACGTGAAACACATACTGAACAAGAATTTCTGAAGAGTGCAAGCCTTCGAGGCTAGCCAAGCCCAGCAATCCTGCATGTGAACCAAAATGTTAAAAAAATCATAAAAAAATTCCCCGATCCACAATTTAATCCAGATCATCTCCGAGATTTAATGCAGCCTTCCGCATTTAAAGCCTGATTTAATGAAAATCCACAGCGAATTTTTTGCAAAATGACCTTCTGACTCCCTGCTTTAATACGACACTCCCAAAAAAAATTGTCCCATCTCTCAATGTTAAAGAATCCAATTCTAAAAAAATTCCTAGATCCCTAATCTGATACTGATGGTGGAGGTAATGACTCGTACAGTCTGGGCCCAATGTTAAACGGAGACATGGACTGTTCCTGCTTTTTGACTTACGCAGAGACACGTCAACCAATCCATAGCTAACTGCATACCATGCCATGAAATGTTTTCAAATTATTTTTTTTACAAATGAGGGCCAGGGCTTCACAGCTCCATGGTTCGCCCCTGAGCTCAGGCTACTGTCTATGTGGACCTCTGCACATTCATGCCATTTTTCTGATGTCCTCACACCTCATGAACACAAGCCAGTGTGTAAAACCTGTAATACAGAAGTGCAACAAAGTCAGGATCCACCGTGACCTTAGCCAAGATAAAGCAGTTAGCGAAGATCACTACCATCGATGCTAATCCTGCACTATCATAGCCGGCAACAAGAGCTGGTGTCGGCTAACTTTGGGTGTGAAGTGGGGTACAGTTCAATTTCAGGGATAACACACAGACAAACAACCATTCATACTTTTTGTATGTACAGTAGGAGGAAACTAGAGTACCCCCGAGTAAACTCACGGCAGAACGAGAAGAAACTCCACACAGAAAGGCCTCCAAGTTCAAACGCAGAAAGTTCTTACTATGAGGCGACAGTGCTATCTCTTACCCCAGCGTGCTGGTGATTGCATGATTATTTCAAAAAAACATGACCACCACTGTCCACTCCGAGCAAGCTTTCGATAGATGTTTGTCAGGGTTACCACTGACATAAACTTGAATGCTCAATCCCTGTAGACATCTATGAGGAAATCGCATATTTGTTAGTGCACAGAAAACCAAGCATACTCTACCCCACAAAAAATACGCTGGACAGTCTATTTTTTTTCTGAACCCAGTATTTCACCCCGCCAATCCGTATTTGCAAAATCGGCCTCATATCGAATCGGAGCCTCGGTTATTATCAGCAACACACTGAGGTGTGCACACCAAACGTCTGGTACATCTCAGTTAATCCAAGTGGGATTTTATATTGAGGGCTGTAACTCTAACACTTGATTACTGATGGGGGTGGAGTTTAAGTTGAAGTATTTCTCAAGAACTGTAAGTCGAATTTTACGACGTCAAGTTTGGTGTACCTAACTGGTCTGTGGTTTCGTAGCGTCATATGCAGCAAGCTGCAGTGCACTGTGTTTTCTGACACCTTTCTATCCCACCGAGCTGTAGCTTCAGACCAGACGCACAAGCCTTTGCTCCTCATTCGTCATCAGTGAGCTCCCATCAACCACTTCCAGTTACTTGGTCATCCTTCCTTAGAGCGCCTTTGCTAGGAACTTACCACTGCATGCCAGGAACACTAAACAAGTCCTGCAGTGTGATGAATAAACCCGGTCGTTTCTAGTTAGCATAATGTAGCCTATTCCAAAGTCACCCAGATCCTTTCGCTTGCTCATTTTTCCAGCTTTCAATACGTCAACTTTGTAAGAAACGAGTGTTCACCTTCTCTCAAACACATAATCAATGTTTTTCACTTCACCAATACATTGTCACGGTAATTTTAATGTTATGGCTGACCTGTGTATGCAGTTTATACTTTTCTTTGTAACTTTGGCAAGGACAGGTCACCGAGGGGTCGATATGTCTGAAGATAGCTTTGACTCCATATAGTGGCGTTTGTAACTATGTGTTGTTTTCTGCACATTTGCTGAATCAGCACTACAGTTTTCATCTTTTCATGCTTGAAGTTGAGATATTTTAACGCTTGAATGAAGATATGCTGCAAACAGGAACTTTTACATGAAGGATGCTAAATGTTCGATTTTAGACCCGTAATCTGAGAGCGTTTTCACTCACAGTAGTGTCCGGATAATATAATTATGAGTTTACAACACGGTTTAGAGTAGCATGTGGCCTCGACTATGTTGTGATCAGTTGATCTTTAAACCTTGTGATTTTTTTTAGATAAATAAGGCCTTTTGCGGTAAGAATGTCTGTTATGCATGGCTGTGTTCTTAGCACGCCTAGAGTTTCAGATCAAGATATGTCCTTTATACAAACCAGATTGTCATGAACCGAAACCAAATAGATAAAACTATTTCTGCATTTAAGTCGCCACCCTTAGCTGGGAACTGTTTTTTTTTTTTTTTGCATGATATTGGCTTGGTTCAAAGAGCGGCATTAAGTGACTAACGACGATCCTTATGTCGCATTAAAACCTGTTTGTGACTCCTTTCTGGATTCTGATTCATAAATAATCATATTACTTGAAAGTGTCTTTTCTATCATATCTTGCTTTAACGCTACAGTGTATTGTAATTGTATCTTCCTAAGACCCAAACCTTAATACTGTGTGTCTTGTCATTACTCCACACCGTATCTGCTGCTTACCGCCACTTACAGTGATTGATATTGCGCAACGTCTTCAAACAGAAAGAAGTTTGGCAAACAGGTACTACCCCCAGGCCTTCATATGAGAATCTTACACAAATATACGATGAAATATAAAAATACCGTGTCGTCATATGAGGATGGTGAACTCTCAAGAGGATAGTACAGTATTACACAGTAAAGAGAAGAACACAGTGTGTTTTGGTCAGTCCTTGTTTTCTATCTCATTAATTTCCTTAGCGTCATTAAAGGCAGTGGTGACAGACATTGAGAAAAATCCAGCAATTTAAAGTAAGCTGCCGTGTCTCTCGGTGGTTCTGTTGGGCTGGTGGTGTAGTGGTTAGGGTGCTCGGCTCATTGTGCTGGCCGTAGGGTGCAGAGTTTTCTACCACTGCCTTTAAAGACCCTTTAAACCGTGGGTTCAAATTCCCGTTGGACCTCCACCGTGGAAAGACCCCTGGGCACGGTCTTAACCATAAGTGTGTCTCTGTCCACCCGGGAAATAGGTACCAGTAAAAAAAACTGGGAAGGTAACTTGCGATGGACTAGCGCCCCATTCCGGAGGAGCTGAACTCCTAGTCGCTTCCTGCTGTGGGAACTGGGGATAAGCGCCGACATGATGAGCCAGTGGCCCGGGGGGGGGAAATCCCAAACAACTTACCCACCTAACTATCATGTCTTCACAAGGGCCAGGACGTTACTGGCGGATGCCGTTCTGCACCCTTGATGCACGAATGCCACTCAAAACAACGTGCTTGGCTTATTGCTTTATTGCCGTCGACTCTGCTGCCGATTTCCGGAGTTGACATTTCAGGATAATCTCGGTCGAACACTGAGACACTTAGAATGGACCTCCATCCCATATCTACCGTGTGAGACATTTTGAAGCGAGTACAACACTAGAGGCAGCATCATAACCTTTACTCAAGTCTAACAGACGAAAATTTAATCTCGTGTGTCATGTATTCCCCCCGCAATGTCCAGTCATGCCTCCCCTACCCTTCATAACAGTGCTATCAAGTCCATGTGGTGTTCTAGTGATGGACTGTCTCCAAACCAACCAATGAAGATCCAAACGGTCAAATCATCCCGTCGCCCTACCTTTCCTTTCAACACTGTATGATACTGTATTGCGATTGGTGGATATGCTATAGTACAGATAATAAAGTCCATGCAAGTGGAGGTATCTAAACCTCCAAACTCAAAGTTTTTGGGTAAATAGAAGGAGTTTCTGATTACTCTGAATCGTATAAAAAGAGAGATTGAAATGGTGTGTGTGTGTGTGTGTTTGAAGCTCCTCCTGCTCCTCAATCTAGCAGAAGGAGGAAGCAACAGAAAACCGCACTGAAGTGAAAGACTAAAATTAGAGTTAGTAGACATCTGTACGTCAGTGGCACATACAAAGCAGAAAAATAGAGACAAGGAGAGCTTAAAAACGTGGGTGTCTCCGAGTATGATACAATATAAGAGTAATCCAAGTACAAGTAAAGATATTTACGCTGTAAGGAGAAACGTTCCTGGACACTTGATGATCAGACCCGCATGTAGCTTCTTCCCAAAGCTGGTGCCACAAACACAAGTGTACGTAATGTCTGCGTCTATACTGGGCTACAATTTCCTTTCACGAGAACCAATTCTAGCATTCGCGATGAGCTAGAATGCCCCAGGTGACCCCACCTGACATCCTGACACCTGACCTAATAATGCCCTTGTGGTTGGATGAACACGAATCCCCACAGCCCACGCTCCAAAATCTCCTCCCGGAAGACAGAAATTCATTATAACAGAAAAGAGGAACAAAACCGTTATGGCCAAGCGTCCATAAACCTTTGCCCATATATGGTATCATCTATCCTAAGAGAAGACGGCGAGATTGGTGTGAAATTTACGAGGAGAAAATACCCAACGACAATAATATATGCATTATGTTTCGTACAGAGGCGGCATGGTGGTATAGTGGTTAGCACGTCCGCCACACAGCAAAGAAGGTCCTGGGTTCCATTCAACCGTGTGATGATGATGATAATGGTGGTGGTGGTGGTGGTGGTGGTGGTTCCAAAAATCTGCCAGTTGGTGTTTAACTGGGTTCAACTATGAAGTCAGTTGCATATGATTCTCATGGAGCCCTGTGGATGAGGAGAACGGAGGACGAAATGTCACTTCCTGTTATTGCTTACATCATTCCTCTTGAATCTGGTTACTGAGGAACCTTCAGGGAGACTTTCACATGCCGGATACTTACTTTATCCCGAACTGCCACTGGAGACTTCACACGGATTAATGGTTGAGCTCTAATATTATAAAACTGAATCACTGAATCGTTCATGTGGTATGAGGGAGAGAGAGAGAGAGAGAGAGAGATGTTCTTGTTGTGATGGCCTCTACATGATGATCATCTGAGACATTTTAAGAATTTGAGACAAGGTACTAGATCGCTTGCTTATTCTCAGCTTGCCCGGTTGAACACATGCATCATTATTAGTGGGATTCATTCATTCATTCATTTTCTGAAGCACTTATTCCTAATTAGGGCCGCGGGGGGGCTGGCGCCCATCTCAGCCGACTCTGGGCGAGTGCGGGGTACACCCTGGACAGCTCACCAGGCCGTCGCAGGGCCATCAGTCACACGACCGTTTGCACTCACACTCACACTCACACCTAGGGGTGATTTGGAACAGCCGATTAGCCTACTGTGCATGTTTTTGGATTGTGGGAGGAAACCGGAGTACCCAGAGGAAACCCACGCAAGCACGGGGAGAACATGCAAACTCCACACAGAAATGGCCGAACCTGAGTTGAGCCGGTGCTCTCAGGCCTTGCTGTGTTTCTGATGGAATGAACTCTCCTTGTGTCTTGAGTAGACAATCTGTTTTCTTCTTTGGAACAGTTGTAGCAAGTACCAGTGGCCGAACAGTGTAAACTTGGTGTTTAAAGTGTCTGCATCTCATTGCAGAGGTTTTTGGTTTATTTCCTTGTTGACGTTTGTTTTTCTCCTCGTAAATCAATGTTTAATGATCCCCAGCCCGGCTCTCAATTAAAGCCAGTATCTCAGTAGGTTAGTCAGGGTGTGTGTGTGTGTGTGTGTGGTCTTGAAAGTTTACACTGTATGTGTTTGTATGATTATGTTGTACCTTATTAATTTTCTTTGTTTTTTTTTCTTTCATTTTGGATCTCTAACGTCTTTTCTCTCTTTTTTAATTTCCCACCCAACCTCATGCTGTTACACCCTGCCTGAATGTGTGTGTGTCTGGAATAAAGTCTGAGAGTGTGTGAACTGATTAAATGGCCGGTGTGTGAGGCTGACCTGCTCAGTGCTCTGTACCCGGCTCCTCCAGCCCCATCTAAAAAAGAGCTCAGACTCATGGAGCTGATGAAAAAGCGGGACTCAAAGTCCCATGTGACGGCAGGGCTCCGAAGGTGAGACCGAATGCAACCATGTCTGGTATTATAAAACGTGCTCCCTTCATGACCCTTATTTAACCCTTTGTCAAACCCCAAGCCCGACACTCCATCAGAATGACCAGTTGAACACGTTTTATTGAGTGTGTACGATTGTGTTGATATCATAGCAAATATGAATGAATCACCCTGACTGAGGGTGAGGGGATATTCTATAAGGACTATGCTGCACTTGTACTGAACACCTTACTAACACATTGTCCCTTTAATTTGAATGTAGAAAGGGTTAGAATTGTCAGATGATGGTGTGCGGTGGAGATTGACGAAGTTGAAGTCGACTGTCTGTGTATACAGTTATGATCAGCTCAGACAAGACGACACATCTAGCTCCAAGTCAGAGGGCGAGAGAAAGAAAGACAGCGTGTCATCCTGTCAGTCCTGACCTTGAGGCGCGGCGGTTTCAGTGTCCTGTCCTCTGTGTGTCCTCTGTTGTCCGTCTGTCTTGTCCACTTTTTCCTTCTTTAACTCTTATGTAGTGTTTCAGTTCACAACAATTCTGACCTTTAAACCCCTCTATGCGTGAAGCCAACCCAAGTAAATAAAAAGAACAAACACTTCTACACACCCCTGTGCACTGCAGATGGTAACAGTGCATGTCTCTGATGTTTCAGGATATGACACTATGACCGTATTACCATATCTGGATTACCATTTTTAATAACTGTCAATTGGGGTCTCATTTGAATTTCATTTTTTTTTTTTTTTTGAATATGCATGATGGCATGTAGGGTTATGAGAACAGTAGCACAGCCTGTTCACAAGCAGGGGGGAGAAAGGTTAATTAGTGTGAAATGGATTCATAATTTTTATTTATTTATTTATTTATTTATTTATTTATTTATTTTCAGTGATTAAATTCAGTATTGGTTGCTTTCTTTCATCGTTACACAAACACACACACACACACACACACACACACATATATATATATATAAAAAAAGATCACAGACCTGGAGTATGTTACCTGCACATATTGTAAAACACCCTTACTCACACTTCCACACAAAGTGTGTAAAGGCTGGCTCTTTTTGGTTTGTGACAGCACTGGGATGTAAGCAGTGTGTGTGTGTGTGTGTGTGTGATGGAGGAGGCGTGGGCTGTGGTGACATGGCTATGAAGAGCAGGAGAGGTGACACACTCATCACTCGTCATGAAAGAGTGGTACAGGATTCTGGGGTGGAGGTGTGGGGTGGGGGGGTGTCACGGCTGTCACACCAGACAGGGAGTCCACTGTCTGTGTGTGTGTGTGTGTGTTTGTGTGTGCATGAGGTGGAAGGTTTACTCTTCATCTTTAACACACCTCGATTTCCAAACAGCATGAGGAAGGGTGTGTGACACAGACAGACTTAGATCAGTGGTGTCATCGCACTGACCTGGTGTAAACACCAAGAGATCCAAATCTCATGCACAAAATATATTAAAAAGGTAAAAAGGAAAATAGGTTGTTTTGCTGTTTCGGGTTCCATTATGCACATATTTAGAGCACTGAGCTGTTTTTTTTATCTGCAGTGTCTTAGCTCCCTTTTATCGTATTTTATATTTTTAGGGTTGTTAAATTCTCCAGTGCTGCGTCTTATCTTCAGAATGGGGGTTGAAACTGGGATTCGAAACTGGGATTCTAATGTTTCAAGCATTTTCTCATCAATTTAAGTATAAACTAGAGCTCAGAATGTACACACGCTCTTCTGAGGGGTTTTCCCGGTTTCATGTCATCCTACACATGACCCCATGTACATGTCTGTGACCTTAGTGACCTCAGCTGGCAGACTGGCAGTGCTTACATGTTTGAGTGTGTGTGTGTGTGTGTGTGTGTGTGTGTGTGTGTGTGACTTTAGGCCTGACGGAATTGGCACAGTTACTGTGGAGGAACGTGATCGTTTTGAGGAGATTAAAGAACGCCTGCGAGTTTTACTTGAAAACCAGATCACACATTTCAGGTATACAGTCAGATAAAAAACCACCAGCAAGTCAATTGTACTAATATTTATACAGTCAATTATTATTATTTATTTTTTACAAATTAATAGGAATTGTATCTTCTGTGAACAGAAGTATTTTAGCATTTAATTTATAAAGTAAATTCGTAATCAGATGGATTAATTTGTAGTTTAGAAATATTATATAGATTTTTATATTCATAAAAAATGCAAGGAGTGATTTACTGTAAATGCATAATATTAAAATGTGTCAGAAAGTGTATTGAATACTTCTATACTAAACATACAATTATGATAATAATAATTCATTCATTCATTTTCTGAAGCGCTTAATCCCAGTTAGGGTCGAGGTGAGGCTGGTGCCAATCTCAGCCAACTCTGGGCGAGGGCAGAGTACCCTGGACAGCTCAACAGGCCATTGCAATAATAAAATTATTATTATTAATTAGTATTATTATTATTACTATTATTATTATTAGAAAGTTATTAGTTATTAGTAATTAGTGTTAATTACTGCTGCCTTTTTGTATTTATAGTCTACCATTTAATATTTTACTATTTCTTATATATGAATTTTAAATTATCTTTTACCTTAAATATTTTTATAATTATTTCTTAAATGTATTAAATAATATTTATTTTCTATTTTATTTATTTACTCATTTGTTTATTTATTTTTTATCTCATGCATTCTGAAGGTATTGTTTTCCATTTGGACGGCCAGAGGGAGCTCTGAAGGCTACACTGTCTCTGCTGGAGAGGGTGCGTCACCTTCGCGATGTGAAACACAAAATATAATTTGACTGTGAAAACAGAATGTTACACTCGATGTGCCTATGTGCGTTTGTGTGGGTTGCCAGGTGTTGATGAAGGACATTGTAACTCCAGTACCCCAGGAGGAGGTGAAGGCCATGATCAGAAAATGTCTGGAACAAGCTGCGCTGATCAACTACCAGCGTTTGTCCGAGTATGCCAAAGTGGAAGGTAAAATAAGTACACATTAGTAATTAGGGTATTTTTAAAATCACTTGAAGAGACATTGTACAGTAGATGGTGTTGTGTGACATGCCTTTAATATATATAGCCTTTAATCGACCGAAGCTAAATTCTTACTGCTAATAAGTTTCCTTATGTATTATATTTTACAGTACTGGATTTGGGTATTACATGTGTTTTGTCCTCTGAGGTCAGGGAGATCATGTGGGTTTTCCAGTAACACTGACAACAGACTCGCATTTACACAGATTCACATTAGTGTAAAAATGTTGACCTGTATGCATGAGAAAAGCAGCAGCATGCACCTCACACACACACGCACACACACACAAACACACATACGCACACACGCACACACACACACACACACGCACACACACGCACACACACACACTGGAAGATGTTTTGTGCAAGAAAACTTTACAGTAATGATCCTCCAGTCATTAACTATCAATCCCCAAATCATCCCTCTGCAGCTTCTGTACAAAAATACATACGCACACAGGATTGTTTCCTAACACTGCTTATTGAAGTAGACGAGACTTTAGATTTATCCATCAGAATTGATGCATTCTTGACAATGATTATATACATGAAGTTAGATGATTATTTGAAAAAGGAAATACGGCAACAGGAGAACAGTTACACACAAGATGAGAGCTAAATTAAAAAAAAACCTGTTAAACTATATTAGATTGAAGCAGATCTAGTGTTTCTCATTACAAGACTGTTTTAAAAAGAAAAAGAAAATTTCATAATATTAAATCTATTTGTAGACACTTTTTTTTAGTCTGTTAGCAGATACTTTTATTTCTTCATAGAAATGCCGTAGCGAGCAAAATTCTGATAATACAAAACTATTCTCATCTTCATAAAAATAAAAACATTTAAAAATCAGATCCATAATCTTATATCTGGATTATTGTTATCTTATAACAGGAAATACTAAGAGGTTTTCACTTGTTAAGGGGTTTGTAGTGTTTTACCTTTTTAGGGCATCTGAGAAATGGATTGTTGTTGTTGTTATTATTATTATTATTTAGATTTTTTAACAACAATAAATGTTATCCATTCCAACTTTCCTGCACTGTTCAGATCTTATAGAATCTCAAGTCGTTCCAGTCGTAGACAGAATCTTTTGGTGCTGCGAGTAACCTGATTTGCAGCCTGAGTACACACACTGGTGTGAAAGAAGATTTTTTTTTTATGGATTCATTGGAAAGATTTTAGGAATCCAAACCATCATATTAACGTTTATAAAGTTTGTCCCCAAGTGATTCTTTCCCAGTCTGCACCTGTTGTGTTCTCTGCGGTGATGTTTAATCGTATCCAAGTTGTACTGTAAGTAAAAATGCATTCAAGGCCCTCTCTGAAATCCTCCTTGCTGCCTTCTGTCAGCATTTTCACCTCTTTTCTTTACTAGCTTCCAGGTACTCAAAAAAACCCAAAACCCAGACAAACAAACAAAAAAACTTGTTGTTTTCCTCCTCTAGCTAACACCTGCATATTAACCCTGCTTCTTACTCCCTTAACCTGGGTTTTTAAGATCCCTCCTTTCCACGGTTTCTCTCCTTCCTCAAATTTGTACCCTGTTTCTGTCTTTCACCCCTCTCTCTTTCTTTACTCTTC
>JBCNYG010000021.1:17290806-17308524 GCA_039654305.1 Porochilus rendahli
AGTACAGGAACATGTTTGAGGTTGTGTGTTTCCTGTGAAAAGTTTTACTCTAGTCAGGATGTCCCACTGTGCTGAGAGAGAGAGAGAGAGAGAGAGAGAGAGAGAGAGACGCAAGTTCGTTGGTGTGAGTTACCATGGTAATTGAGTTCCCTCGTCAATGGACCTCCTCTCACGGGCCAGAAAGCACACGATAATAGGCCAACAGTGGCTGTGAACAGCGAGCAGGTAGGATTAGCCTGTCCCTTTTGTCCTAAGAGCATAATGTCTTGTAGTCAGTTTTAAAGAGTCCTCTGCACCAGGGGGCCTGAATCCTCTCAGAGCCTGAGCTCAGTGACAAAAAAATGTTGAGGAAGAAGAAATTCAGAAAGGCTTGAGCTTTGCTCCCATGTCCTCTCTCACACATTTCATACATGAACTTCTGTCTATTGGAGTTACAAAGATACTACATTCTGATTCGGTCTTTCTCAAGCTTTCCAGCAACCTGCCATTTCACATTAGCATCAACGCTAGCGGCAATCTTCATTCCATCCCTCCCGCTAATTGCAGACACAGCTGGGTCCCAGCGGGAGAGCTTCTCGAGCGGCATTGGCCATAGAGAACAGGCCTTACTCAGACACACGCTCTAAACTCATACTCACTCATACACATACTGACTCATTCAAACACACGCATTACCACCAGTAAGGGCAGAAAGAGGCAGAGTCACAGGTTGCTTGTAATCCCCCTGTACCCCCCACTGAGTCTCCACCTCCTCCACACTATAAAATTCCTGCTTTTACTACAAAAGAGGGATTCTTTTTTCAGGAACCACAAAGAAAGGGCTGATCTGAATCCTCACCCGACTTCTACTGCCTCGATTCAGATGTGCTTGCTGTTAGTTAAAGTAGTAGACATGTGTATACGTGTGTATTAGATGGGAGTGGAAGGACGTGCAGCCTTGCACTGAATTTTGTTTGCTGCCCCCTGCTATGCGCCATGGCTTCCTGTAACATGTCAGAGATTGGAGTGTGAATGCAGGCCTGTTCGAAAACTGGGTGTTGTTCTGCAGTGTGTATGTGTGGTGTTGCAGGGGGCAGGAGGTCGCACAACCATTCAACACTCCCTTCTAGAGGTGTGGGGGACCTGCAGATGTTCATGTGTGTGCACGTCTTGGTAATGCCTAACACACACACACACACACACACACACACACACACACACATGCATAAATCCTTATATCAGATGGAACTCATTAGATGATCACAGGTTTTTTTTTCCCATATCCGTTTCATTATGTATTCAGAGGCACGATACTCTTGTTTCGGCTGGCAGACACTGCCAGCTTCCCGCTGCTTCATATCCAAAAAGTGGCACGGTACATAATGCCCTCCGAGAGAGACTTCTGTTCCTCTCCTCATAGCAGAACAAAGTGCCACAACCAGCACTGTTCATTTTGCAAGCCAGACCAGGCCTCTTTCTGCATTTGCTTGTCTCTGTGTCAATTATTTTTCTTCTGATTTAAAGTCCTTTATTTCGGATTTAAAGTTCAGAAATATGCCTGTGATGTCGATGATATTACCTGTGATTGCTATTTCGTTAATACAAAATACATGCACATTCGGTGATGTTGCTTTGTCATGCATTTTTATGTAAGAAAACTTTGTCAATGTATTCGATGAAACGGTGTACAAGAATAAGGTAGAACAGGTAAAGAACGCAAGAGACATAGAGCAATCATATGAAAGGGGAAGACAGAGTGTGTGATAGTGGCAGAGGGAGATGAAGGAAAAGAGAGGGAGAGAGAGAGAGAGCATGTGTGAGTTGTGAAGTTGTCCAGGCCTGGCCTCTCTGTGGGGGTCTATCACGGACCGGCTGCCCGAGCGTTCACAGGCACACAGCACTCCCAGATTAACACCGAACCCTGACTCCCACACACACACACACAACGAAGACACTACACAACCCCCGACACACCACCAAACCTCAGATTATCAACCTCTTCATGTCACCGTGTCCCCCGTATCACCATCACTGCAAGCTATGGAGCCACACATAGAAAATAGTTTATTTCTTGATTGAACACATGAACATGAGATTGTACTTGTCAGGCAGTTGATCCAGTTCTACTAAAAGAGAAAATCACTCAGAAGATGCATGAAAATTTCCTGTCAGGTAAAATATTTGTTTTCGTTTTTGTTATTTTGCTATACTATAATAATCCTGAAAGGGAAATGCTTGCCTCTGCATTTAACCCATCCAAAGTGAGCACACACACACGGAGCAGTGGGCTGCCACACACATTGCGGTGCCCGGAGAGCAGTTGGGGGTTTGGTGCCTTGCTCAAGGGCACTTCAGCCATGAAGGTGGAGGAAGGGAAGGTGCAGCTCACTCCGCTACTGCTATACATTTTTCATGTTGGTTCAGGAATTGAACCAGCAACCTTTCAGTCCCAGACCTGCTTCTCTAACAATTAGGCTATGGCTGAGAATTCTCAAAAATGATAATTAATTCAACAAATACGCTATGGGCTGATTTCCCACCAATAGACAACAATAAAAAAATGATCATAGTGCAAAACAGTTTCTCACAGAAGCATGCATTTATTATGCTCAACATGACAAATGTTTGTAGGGTGTTGGAAGACCGATCCCGAGGTTGGGGGTTCAAGCCCCACTGTCACCGGGTTGTCACTGCTGTCCCCCCAGTGCAGCTAACTGGATTATCAAAGGCCGGTCATGTCTCTCACTGTCTCTGGTGAGAGGAATGTAAAAGAACCATTACTGACTTTGGTAAAGAGTATGCCGCATAGCAGTCACCTCACCCAGAGTTGGCTAAGATGGGTGCCAGCCTCCCCTTGACCCTAATTAGGAATAAGTGTTTCAGAAAATGAATGAACGAATGAATGAAAAAGGTTCTTGGATTGCCATTGTTCCACCAATTGGCCAGTCAGTGTTCTAAATTTTATCAACCCTAATAACAGCAAGTGATAAACTTGGGTCAACTAATCGACATGGGTGACAAAATGAATAGAAATAGTAATTTTTTGTTGTCAGCTTACCCTGTTTTGTTGGTCTTATGTGGTATTCTGATCCTTCTAGACTACACCTCAAAGTACCACTGGGTTACACTGATCAAATTTCACTTCTCACTGAACCTCCCAGCTAACTATTTGTTTTAACAACATTGCCACAAACGTTCATTCATTCAGTTTCAAAACTGCTTAATCCTAGTTAAGGGCTCAGCGAGGCATCGTAGGGCCAACACACACATACAGAAAATTATTCCCACTCACATGATTTGGAACAGCCAATTAGCCTACTGTGCATGTTTTTGAACTGTGGGAGGAAACCCACGCAATCATTAGGAGAACCTGCAAATTCCACACAGACATCCCCAAACCCAGGAATCGAACCCAAGCCTTCTTGCTGTGAGGCAAACGTGCTAACCACTGCACCACCGTGCCACCCTGTGCCACACTATTTGCAGACTTCCAAAAACCATTGTTAAAATATAACATGTAACATTTTCATATATTCCCAAAAATGTTTGCAAGGACTACGTGCATGTGTGCTGTAGTTTTCTTCTCAGTACCAGTGTGATTCACTGAAAAGGAAACCCCAGTATGGATGTCCTTATCCCACACTAAATAGCGCTGTACTGGGGGCCTGGATGTGTGTGATTTTGGCAGTATCATGACAATGTCTTGGATAAAAGTCTTATACATGCGCTTAAAAATTATGGTCACAATATTCAGAAAATATTCAGTATTGTGCATCCAACCAAATGATGACCTTCGTACAACGTCGCAATAATGTTGAGTGTTTTCTGGGCTGCAGCTATTGTGGAAAGCACAGCTCTGATTTTATATTGCTAAGATTTCTGGTCATGTTGACTGGATAAATGGTACTGTATAACCCAACACTATGAAACAGTGGTCACTAACATTTCTGTGCTTCTAAAGATCAGTCCCATGAGCCCCAATTTATTACATGAGATTTCCATTGGAAATTAAAAAAAAAAAAAGCTCTTAAAGGTAGAGTAGTTGATCACCTCCGTGAATCCTCCGCTGTACTTTTATTTTAAAAATAAAACACACACACAGCTCAGTTTGCTCTTTTTACCCTTACTGCTAGCACTTCTATCAACAGCTCAGCTCAGTCACAACCAATCAATCATATTCCAGTCCAGATCCTCCCTACAGCCCAACATCTGCAGCCCAAAAGCCAAGAGTGCTGGCTGTTTAATAGTTGCCCCGAGTTCAGTAAGTTTCAGGAATCGTGCAAGAAGAAAGACAGCGAGATAGTTGGGTAAAGTAAGGACAATGTGCCTGTCTCTCCTCTGGAGAAACAAGAGCAGTGGAGAGTGATGAGTGTTGCTAACAGGGGCTGATGGCAGACTTGATCATCCCTCTCAGTCTATGACCACGAGCAGCAGAGACAGATTGTGGGATTACATGGTGTCAATTAGTAATCTGCTAAAAGGAAAAGTTTGACTCTGCCTCAAGCTTTGGCCCAGAAATCTTCAATATTAAGCTGTAGCTAGGACTGTTTATGTCATCTAATGCTTCGGTCCAGAGTAAGTTTGCTAAAACTTTGGTCCCAGGTTTTTTTCATAGATGGACTAAGCTGTTATCCAACATAGCTTGAAGCGTTTGGTCTAAGAATGTTTAGGTTACCTAAACCCTGAGTTATGAGGTTTAAGGAGTTCAATAAAGCTTTGGTCCTGATTCCACTAAAGATCCAGTCAAGTATAGTTCAAAAGTTGACCTTAGATTTGGTCTAGAGTGGCTTATTATATAAAGAAATTGAGTAAAATGAATCTTTTATTTTGTTTTTGTTGAATTGTTTAACTGTTGACTAAAGATTTGGTCCAGAATGGTTGAGTTGACTTAAGATTTGTTTTCATGTGTTTACTAAAGTTTCAGTTCAGGGTTGTTCAAGTTTACTTAAGCATCAGGGATTTAAGAAAAGATTACATTGTTTGGGTTGTTTAAAAGTGGAGAGGCTTTGGACTGGGATGGTTACAATTCACTCCAGTCAAGAGCTGACTAAAGGTTTGGACCAGTATGGTTAAAGAATAAACTGAAGATTTGGTGCAGGGTTGTTGCAAACTGCTCCAGGGTACTTGAGGATTTGGTTCAGGTTTTGTTTCCATCACCTGAAGCTATGATCCCTTATTGATTTTACATTAGGCTTTTCCAAATTGCCCCTTGGTGAGGGTGTAAAAAAAAATGAAGAGGGGATGACAAAAAACTAGTATGCTAGACAACATCAGGGGTGCGACTGGTGTAAAGCAGGATGAGAAGTCAGAGAGAGCACAGGATCGAGGATAGAGAAAACATCTACCCAAGAAGAAGGCAAATGACTGTGGGTGTAAATGGTTTTGGTGTGTGTGTGTGTGTGTGTGTGTGTGTGTGTGTGTGTGTGTGTGTGTTGACCTCGTAATGAACTGGCAAGCTGTTCTGGGTGTACCCAGTCCCTACCCATATTTAGTTGAGATGGGCTCCAGCCTCCCCGCAGCCCTAATTGGATAAAGTGGTTCAGCAAATGAATAAACAAACAAATGTTTCTAAGTAAAAAAAAAAAAAAGGCTTTTTCCTGTGGCCTCAGTGAAAACAATGATTCAAGAATACACTTCTAACTTTTTAGATGCTTAAACTGATTGGCTTGTTCAGATATGTGGCAGTCTGCACCTATATCTGTGTGTTTTGTTGGAAATAAGTGAATTTGTGTTTCAGCAATGGTACACTAGCACGATGAACCTACTGGGAACATGGCTAACAGACCGTATGGACCTGCAGCTTCATCTTTACCAACTGAAAATCCTCATTCGAATTGTAAAGGTAATGCAAGGCATACATATACAGTACATGCAAACTTTCAGCTAACCCTGCACACGGGAAAAGACAATTTCATTTCATCACACATTAAAAATAACAGGTTAAACAACTGTCCCGATGATTATATAGATGAAAGGAATTATAGATGGTTGGATTGAAAGAACACATGACAAATCAGACCAGCCCATAATTACCAGTCTGTCTTAATTTTATTCACGGTACAATTTAGAACAGTTGGTACAAAATTGTAACAGAAAATATCTGTTACAAATAATATTCATTGATAAATAACTTAGTGTTCCTATATGGGGGACTTCACTGAAAAACAAGATAAATGCCACACCTATAATTAAATGTTGTTAATGTCATAATATTTTTTTCAATTTAAAACATTTTGAATGATTTATCCTTTTTATCTTTTTTTATTACATTTATTTATTTATTTATTTGTGTACATGTTTACAGTTAGATTTTATTACGGCATAGTGTACTTTGTATAATTTAGTAGAAACATATATATCTCAATATTTGGTGAAAGGGATACATCTTGTTATTGCAGTGAAACCCCTCATATCTATATACATATTGATTTTTTTGCATGCAAGCTAAATTATGGATTTCGGATGGGTTAATGGGCTAAACTTGATCCTTGCTCTGTGAGATCACTTCTGCTGCTAAATCTTGGAGCATGATCTCTGGGTAGCAGCAGGTGCAGGACCTTGTAGTATAGCATCACAGGTTTTTTTTCTGTCCTGTGAAGCCGCCACACGGGCTTTACTTCCTCTCTATCGTTGACACGAGGGGCAACCACGACTATACCGTGGTCAGACAAGCAGGACTGGGCATTCCCTGGCAGTGAGGTCTAATGCTGGGCTCAGGCTATATATTTTTTTTTTTACGTTGAGAATCTCACAGTGGAAATAATAGTGTGCAGGATATGCACTCTACCAAGATTAAGTTTAAATGCAAGTAAAGATTTCTTTTCTGTACTCTCTTTATATTTGTTGATGGAGCATTTATTCCAACGACAGTACATTATACACAGTATGGATCATTTACTCAAATTTACTAATTTTTTTTTATTTTATAAGAGATTAGTAATTAGTCGGGAGGCATAGTGGCACAGTGGTTAGCACGTCCGCCTCACAGCAAGAAGTCCAGGGTTTGATTCCCGGTCTCTGACGTTTCTGTGTGGAGTTTGCATGTTCTCCCTGTGCTTGTGTGCGTACTCCAGTTTCATCGCACAATTGAAATGTATGCATGTTATATGCATGTTATATATATAATAGGCTAAATGGCTGTTTCACATTGCCCCTAGTTGTGATTGTGAATGGCTGTGTGTGTGTTGGCCCTGCGAAGGCCTGGTGAGCTGTCCAGGGTGTACCCTGAGATGGGCGCTAGCCTCCTCCCGACCCAAATTTGGATTAAGCGGCTTAGAAAAATAATGAATAAATGAATTAATGATTAAGCTTCGTGCATTCACTGCGTACTGTGCATGTTTAAATACACTTAATAGCTAATGTAGTGCAAGAAGCAGCATTAAACATTTTACCCAATTCCTAGATTTAATTAAATGGACATATTAAAGAAAATTGATGCATAGAGATATGGATGTGTTTCATCAGTGATTACACAGATACATATCCACAAATTTCAATCTTTTGTTCTATTTAATACAAAACCATAGATGTTGCATTGTTCAAAATAATTTATTTTGATTAAATACGCACACACACATTACATATGTCATAGTCAGATTGTGAAAATTAAGATTCCTAAAACCTTTAGTCATTAGGCGAACTGACTGGTTGCACAATCTAATTAACACACACACACACACACACACTATTATTACTACTTATCTTTATCTTAATTATTAATTAATAATATAACTTATGGGAGTAGATTAATAAATAATAAACAAACAATATCTTTTTTATTGTAATAAATAAACAATAAACGTTTGATTAATTTTTGAAATCACCTTTTACAGTAATTCACTGCTCCAAGTTCAAAAACTGTCATGAGTATTAGTAAATTAATAATTCATGTTATTTTCTCATATGTATTTAAAAACCTAGCTTATACTACATTAGTTACAGCATTAATTCATTACCCAGTATCAGAATTAGAAATAAAGCATTTCTTCCCTTTAGTTCTAGTAACAGTGATATTTCTACACTGACCTAATCTCTGTGAATCTTTTCAGAAAAAATACCGTGACTTCCGCCTGCAAGGCGTCCTGGACACCACTCTGAACAGCAAGATGTACGAGACGGTAAAGAACAGGCTGATGTTGGAGGAGGCCACAGCGTCTGTAAGGGATGGAGGAATGCAGGGTATCTCTATGAAGGACAGCGATGAAGACGACAACTAGGCGTCAGTTTGGTGTAGTCTGACGAGGCAATGCATGTACTCCGTTCGTCATGCTTCCTTAATAATTTTCACTTTCCAGTTGATTGGTAATGGGAGCCACTGTTAATTATGGATATAAAAATCTATATTTAATGTTTGTCAGAAGAATGTTGTAACAAATGGGAGTGGGGGTGGTGATGAAGTGAAATTGGTGTTCTGCAAGTAATAATGTCCAAAATGCGTTCCTAAGTGTTTCGAAGCAATATGGCGTACTACTTGTAAGCGATGTTTTGCGTCAGATGGTTAGGAATGTAAGCCCTGTTGTGTCCCTGTTCAATGCAAACGTTTTGACGCTTCTTATGTGTACTGTAAATATATGAATGGTACATAATTGTGCATAGCTTTTTTCTCTGAATGTATGCCAGATGAAATGATTATGTTGTATTTAACTGGTTTGGGGTGTTTCAAGGTAGTATTTATATTCCATTTACACAATAAATGAATAGTCAATCAATAATCACAGTATCTCTGGTACCACAAGCCATCTGGTACAGCCATCTTTTTTAGTAGATATTTTAGAAAGGCAATATTAACTATGATATACTTTGGCTAAGGTGGACAGTATATTTATGTTTTTGTCATTTTGTGATTTTTAAACATGTTTTTAAATTTTTTACCCATTAGCAAATAGGTCAACCCTTACTTTTCATAACATAATTGGAAATAGTTTTTTTCATTCTTCCTCTGTTACTTTTCATCATATCTGATGCTCTATAATACCCTCAGTGCAGAAGGTCATTCATGTTAATTAAAAATAAATATACTTAAAACATCCAAATTTCTGGAACAGTTCATATGACTTTTTTTCTCATGTATGCCCAAAAAGTAAAGAACTGTAGGAGTATACAATAAACTATACTAAATTAAAATGTTCATGCACAGTATGCTGACTTATTATTTTTTCCAGTTAAATTAGCCTGTGCTATATGTTAAAAACAAAGAGCACATTTGAATCACATGGCAACAGGTCACATGTGCCCAATGTCTATGCAACAGCATCATCAAGTCTCCACCCTTAAGGAAGTCTGGGACAATGGGATTAAATTTGAGCTCACAAGCAGACTGGAATGGCTAAAGAATGGCTAAAGAAGATGCACCCTTCACTCCAGTCACAGATTAACATCATTCTCTGAGCATTTCAGTAACAAATCCGTTTGACCCGAAAGGAATTGTGGGATTAGACTTCATGATGCCCTATAAACACAGAGGATGAGATAACTTAATTTATTTATACAGAGGTCAAAAAACAAATCTGTGCTGTGACGGAGGAGCGAGAGAAAAACACAATGACAAGATCTTAATGTAAAAAAATCCTTGGATGTCCATCAGAAGGACACAAATAGGCCCCCACGATAACAATCACAAATTGTCAACGTTAGAATATGAAAAACATACATTGTTATATATTCACTCAACCCTGTTACCTAAACCTGGGTTTACACTGGGGCCACAACGTCCACAATGTCCACGATTCAAGAAAGCATGGAGCTCCACGATTTATGAGAGATTTAGGAGTATGACTGGGGAAAAAAATGAAAGTCGGGTGCATGAAAGGGTCAAACGTAGAGGAATCGTGTTTCCAAGATCACTTAAGATGGCATATCAAGGTCTGTTATGCTCTGTTAAGGTCTGCTGTGCTCTACTATGCTCTATTACGATTCCCATGTTCTATCCCGGTTGGCGTTAAATTGTAATAAATCAATAAATTGTTGGGTTGCGGAGGCAGCATCCTAAGCAGTGAGGTCCAGACGTCCCTCTCCCCAGCCACTTCCTCCACTTCTTCCAGGGGGACGCCAAGGCATTCCCTGACCAGCCGAGAGACATAGTCCCTCCAGCGTGTTCTGGGCCGGCCCAAAGGTCACCGGGTATAAATAAGAATAATCGTGGCAAAATTTCAATAATCACTATTCAATCCCACGACGACACCCCCCCCCTTCCCACACACACACACCCGCACGCTCATCAATCCTCTGAAATTGTGGACATCGTGGTCCCACTGTGAACCCAGGCTAAACACACTGTAATATTCCGTCTGTCATAATTCACACATTCTACAGGATGGCGGTTCATCTGAACTTCCAGAAGACGGTTAGATGAGGAAAAGTACATCCTCATTATTTTTTTCTTTTCAAAATACATTGTCATACTGACTGATGTGAACACTTGGAACATACTCTGATAAGCCATAACATTATCACTACCTGACTGGTTTGCGCTTACACAACAAGCGCCAAAGCACCCTGGTCTGACTCCTTTCTATTACAGCCAGCATTAACAGTTTCAGCAGTTTGTACTACAGTAGCTCTTCTGTGGGATCAGACCAGTTAATAACCTTTGCTCCTTACAAGCATCAATAAGCCTTAAGCACCCATGACACTAGTCATTTCACTCGTTGTCCTTCCTTGGACCACCTTTGGTACACTGCATACCAGGAAAATAGATGAATAGACCCAGTCGTTTAACCATCACAATGTGAGCCTTGTTAAAGTCATACAACTCATATCCTTATGCTTGCGCAGTTTTCCTGCTTCCAGGAACCAAATGGTTCTCATCCTGCCTTATACATCCCACTCCTTGGCGGATCAATGATATACGAGTCACCTTTAGTGGTTATAATACTTATAATGTTATGGCGGACTGGTGTACAATGTTGTTACTCACATTATCATTATGATCTTAAAATTATTATATCCTTCTCATTTCATTAGTACCAATGCTAGTTAGTCATATTTAACATACTTATCACTTCTATGCTGGACCCTTAAGGGTTACAAGGCGTAAATGGCACTACAATTAGGGATCCAATATAAAGATTTCTCAAACATGTCATAGTTTTATAGCAGAGCTTTATATAGACGAGTGTTTCACACAGACTCTTGTGATGAGTGGTTCCTCATATAGTGCAGCACAGCAATTTCCTTTCAGCAATTCTTAACAGTGCTACATACACAAGTTCTTTTAGTTACCAGCTAGAAAGTGGACACCAACTGTTTTGCATTGTGTGACATAATGAAGTTAAAAGTGCTCTATCTGACACCCCTGAAGCACTGCAGCACCTGATGGAGAAAGAG
This sequence comes from Porochilus rendahli, assembly GCA_039654305.1. NCBI lineage: Eukaryota > Metazoa > Chordata > Actinopteri > Siluriformes > Plotosidae > Porochilus > Porochilus rendahli. The sequence goes on from JBCNYG010000021.1 coordinate 17,302,111, forward strand.
AGAGAAAGGGAGGCAGAGGAGAGAGATTTCATCTATTTAAAGCCTTGACTCACCGACCCAATTTTGCCTGTTCTTGAGCACCAGGGCACAGGGCAGAGAAAGACTAATGAGAGAGGCTCATTGTTGGAATACGTTACCCGTGGCTTGCCGCTGTGACCTAGTTCTAGTAGTATAAGCCATTGCAAAACACTGCTCTCGCTCTGATTTTCTGTGCAATCAAAAGAGGAAAGCGAAAGAAAATCATGACAATCTCTCCAAACGGGGGTGCCACAAGAGCTGGCTTGGATATCATACGTTTAATTTGCTCATAAATCCCCGTTGCGGTGCAGCAATTTTACTCGGCACAGAGCCTGGCGACAGATTAATAGACAAGAAGATTTAGTCAGGCACGATCTATGCTGCTGTGGCTTTTAAGCTCCAATCAGGTTAGGAAATGGGAATGATAACAGACTACAAATAAAAGATTCTCCAATTGACCGGCGCAGCATGAGGCGTCTCCAGGTTCGTACTTGCAATGCATGCAGGAGGAAAGGGGTGGGTGGCCCGGGGCCCTGAGCCCTGACCATCAAACACAGCGTGTGACCTGAGAGTGGATGTGCAAGGCAAATGAAATGTAGACATTGAGAAAAACAAATACACAAGAAAAGTAGCATAAGATTATGTCTGTGTGCCCATGTCGCGTTTCGACTTAAACACTTCATTTCCGTGTCAGCAGACAGGATCGTCACCTGCCGAGGTCTGATAGATGTCGAAACACATGAAGCTCTGTGCTGCTCTCACCTTGATGAATGTTTACTCAACAGCTTGGGTTAATGTGAAGGGGGGGCATAGCTGCCATGGTTGCCATGTTGGTATATAACAAGGTAGAAGGCAGATCCCTTCAATAAGGGCAGCTCAAAGCCTCTTAGACTTTACTATTTTATTCAATACCTATTGTCTTATCTGTGCATAATTATTTCGCTCCCCCCCCCCTTCCCTGAAATGAATAGCTTACTGTTGAAAGCAATTGTACGCCATGTTCTAGCCCTGAGATAGACAGACAGAGAGATAAAAATGATAATCAGATGATCTGCTTTTCTCTTTAATCAAATACGCTCCGGCAGATGAACGGGGTGGCCAAGAGACGGTGTTATGTATTAGATTTGATCCATCAAGATGAGCGCCACTGTATATTTTGAGCAGGACAGCATGACATGCTCTGATTTCCAGTTATAAATGGTGTGGCAGTGCTTTATCTTTAGTCGCCTGGGAAAACTCTCTGCATTTTTAAAATTAGGATTTTTTTCTACTTCGAGAACTGCAGGCTGTCCTGAAGCGAAACTATGCTTTCTGAGTGTATTTTGAACATTCAAAGTTGGAGTATTTTAAAGTCTGCTTTTCCAGATAAAAAAAATAGCATTTAAAGGCTGCAGCGCTGCAGTATTGTAGACATTTGAACAGACAATATTCGATTATAAACTGAATTGATCTAGTATAATTTGATTTGGTATCATGTTGTTTATGTAGACTGATTGTGTATTCCACCACATTTGTAAAACTGGCTCCTACATGACTGCAATAAGATCTGCAGAACGATAGCATATATGGCATTAAACTCAGACTAAATCAGTAGTGTTAGGAGAGTGCAAACCTCTGCCAAGCCAACAAGTACACCAAACGTAATGCTAGGCCTGCTGTAAAACCATGCTTCATATCTCACAATGCTAAAAAATCTTTTGTCAATTACTGAGTCCAAAGCCTCATGTCTGGTGGAAATTTCATAAAATTCATCATACAAACACACACAAACCAAGGGTCACACAAAAACACACAAACAAACTAGCAAACTCCCAGTGGTAGGGTGCTGGCTAACTGATTCGAAGAGTTCAAGCCCCACTATCATCGAGAAGTCACTGTATCCCCCAGTGCAGCTTACGGGTCATCAAAGGCCAGCCATGTCTCTCACTGTCTGTGGTGACAAGCATGTAAAAGGACCACTGCTGTCATTCGTAAAAAGTAGGCCATTGAGTTGCTGTCAGTGTGTTTATGCCCTGTGATGGCCTGGTGAACTGTCCAGGGTGTACTCTGCCCTCGCCCAGAGTCAACTGAGATGCCAACCTCACCGCAATCTTAATTAGGGTTAAGCAGTTCACTTAATAGATGAATGAATATTTATGCTTTATTAAAATAGCAGTGTCAAAGTGCGTAACGGGGAAAAATTATTTTGGTTTTTGGAGGTTGTTGTTGTTTTTTGTTTTTTTTTGTCCTGATGTCTATTTACCATTAATCAGAATTCATAGCAACAGCCAACAGGATTTCCCAGAAAACAAAAGATTAAGAATTGCAAGTGAAACTGTTGCCATGTCCCTGTAGTAAGGAGTTTGTAAGTGTAGTAATAAAAGAGATGAAGCAGGGGCAATAATTTCCTGTGTGATCTGTGGAGACATATGGAGGACATAATGCTGCTAAATAAAGCCTTTGTGCAGGCAGGTGGTTTAGCTTCAAAGAAAAAGGCGCCTTGCATGTTTCTTTTCTCCATCATTAGCTAGTTCATTGTTGCACCTTGCAAGAAAAAATTCAATCAATACAAGCTTGATTTTATAGAAATGTACACAATTGGATGAGATGAAGTTGAGATTACTAAATATAAAAGCTGTATATATAAAAATTAATAGTTGGTAAATGGCTGGTAAACAGCCGCAGTAAACAACATCATCCCATCTCAAAAACGGAACAATTTTTTTTCCAGACTGTCTGATGACTTGAGGCGTAACGACAAACAAATATGCTTCATGTCTTCTCAAAGTGGATAATCAAACCCTTGAGCGCATTCACCTAGTGTGCACCACAGCGTTATGCAAATGTAATCATGCACTCATTTTAAATGCACCTGTTTCTCTAGCCTCCAGGAATTGTTAATGCACAGACTGGACATGTTCCTTCCATGTCCTGTCTAAAAGCGCCCTGCAGGACCAAACAAGGGCTCTGCGGGACCAGAGGGGACATTCCCTTGCCCATTTTGTGGTTCAGATCTAATTCAGTGGACAGATGAGTGGATGTGGACATGGGGGTGTGCAGGTTGCCTCAACCTCTCCCTCCTGTCTGCAATCCTCACTATTGTCTTGGGAGAAAAGAAAACCCTGTTGAGGCTCTTTCGCTTCCAGCATCAAAAGGTGCGCCGGAGCCGCCCCTGCCTTTCACCTTTGGAAAAGCCTTCCGCCATTCAGAACTAACATTATGGAGAACCTCCTGCACTCGGGCCAGGGTCAGAAAAATAGAGTGAGATAAAGAAATAAAGGGAGCTGGAGGAGAAGTGGCAGGAATGCTCGCTAATTGAAAGGCCGTAGGAGAGAGAGAAAGAGGAAAAAAATGAAGAGGAGGGGAGAAAGGTGGGCTAAAAGACATTTTAAAAGCAGAAAAGAGCAAAGAGAGCAGGCAGCTGACAGAATGTGTGCCGAGGGTCGCAAGACACTCTACACTTCACACACAAACGGGTAAAAAACATGAGCTAAGAATTAAGTGACTCAGTGCCAAGTATAGATCCACAATGAGAGTGTGTGTACGTTGAAGAGAACTGAACCGACAGCCAGTGTGTGGCAGGAAGGTGGGGGGATGGGGAGTGGAGCTGAGATACATTGACTGGCTTGAGAAAAGCAGGCAGGCTGCAGGACAAAATGTCTTGGCTGACAAAAGGACTCAGGGATCCATTTTTGCTGTGCACCAGTTTATCATCACATTGTGTGAAAAAGTGAAGTTTTTCCCTCTGATAACAGTAAGGTAAAATCCATCAGAATGTTACTTACTCTAATTCAAAATCAATAATTATTGTAAACACCAAGCGGTGTGCAAAAACTAAGTGGCAAGGTGAGTTGGCCATAACTGTGATATGTTTAAAGGGGCCCATTTCTCTCATGGAAATAAAATGGCATGGGCCACAATGTTTTTCTCTCCGGTACACGAGTGGCAATGAGCTCTGCACCGGGCACAATGATATTAGTAAACATTGCCATCTTTTTTTTTAATCTCTTAAAATGGTATGCCTTCTTCTGCTTCTTAATTTTCTATGAATCGGTGTTGCTCTCCCAAGTTATTGTGCATGTGCAAGGTCATTCCTCTGCTCATGCAATCTCATTATAAACAGACTCAGAACCAAGACAAGATGTAATTCAGGTGAATAAGAGACACTAAGCCTGTGAGCTGATAACGGAAAATAAAACACATCGGAGGTTTACTAGTGAATGTGCCCCTTTAAAATATTTCGCAACATCATTCCTAAATTAACACTACACTCTGAAAAAACATAATCACATATCTATCAGAAGCTTTCGTTTCAAAACAGAACATAATCATTCATTATTCATTAGTGCCTTATGAACTGAAGTCATAAACATTGTATTGCGTTATACCATATTGTAGGAAAGCTGAGCTCATCATAACTTATCTTACTGTATGATATATTAACATGATAATGTATCATCATATCTGTAAACTAAATGTATCGTATTGTTTTATAATGTATCATATGTCACATCAAATAACTCATGTTACCACATTGCACCAAATATTCACATACCCTATTGTATCTTAACACATCATATCATAATGTATCCTAACATAGAGCATTATACTGCATCATATTATGTATCAAACTGTACAGCATGGTTTCATGATGCATCATGTTGCATCATGAGGAAATGTAAAGTGTACATACTGCAATGAAAAGAACTATCTGGACCAAAGGCTAAAACCAAAAGCAACACTGCTTATAGAACAAGAGCTCAAACGAGCCCAATATCCCCCACCAAATAAGCGTCTCCTTTGAAATTGGATAATAGTACCGATTCACTCTAGACTGTTCCAAGGGGGGTCTTTCTGTGAGGGAGGTCTTTATATAGGATTTATATATATATATAGTGTGATTGAGTTTATTATATAAAAATCAGTTGATCACTGTTATATGATGTATGCATAAAGTCAGAGAAATGGTGCAATAGGAGTTAATACAAGAATATTTTGGGATAGACAGATGGTGCCACATTATTGTCCCTCTTTGGGCTTTAGACCTAGTGGAGCACAAAAATAGTATACATAGCACAAATGTGTGTTTAAGTGATATAAGAGTTGTATTAGCTTACATCGACTCAATGGAATCAAGAAAGGTTAAAGGTAGGATTAGGGGAGGGGTTATCATTCACCACACTGTGTTATGGCTAATGAACTATATCTCTCCTTGTCACTGCGACGATATCCTCAAGTGTACCTTCACTCACTTACTTATTTGCCGAACCACTTAAACCTATTATTAAGGTTGGATGTGAGGCTGGAGCCTATCTTCACTGACACTAAGCGAAGACAGTGTTCACCCTGAACAGCTTGCAAGACCATTGCATGTCAAACACACTCAAAACTATTCACATTTACATCTAGAAGCAATTTGAATGAGCCAATTAGACTAGTGTGCTCGTCTTTGACTGTGGGAGGAACCTGGAGTAGCAGTCCAAAGACGTAGATCCTCAATACATTAATGTTAATGTAAACGGATGTCTGTCTATAGAACAGGTTCTACAGTGTGCTTGTCATGTATAAGCATCTATTGGAAGACAAACCACAAAGAGGCCCCATGCACCATGAATGCAGGATAAACAGGAGTTCTTTTAATGTGAAACATTCCAACATTTTTGGGTGCATATGATACATGATATGTGGGAGAATCCATTTGAAATTTTCTGTTATATATAAACATTCATTCTGGAGAAAAGGGTAAGTAGCTAGTAACAGTGACCTGTTCACACAATTGTGTTTTTGCACATCTTTTGGCATGCAAGATCAAGGTCTCCAGCTTCAGGTTGTAATTAGAGGAACTCGGCTTCAATCCATGAGAACCATAGGTGCTATTCAGTCATTCATTAATAGACAATCAGTGTGTGTGTGTGGGGGGGGGGGTGTTAACATCTCCCAGCCAAGGCATGTTCGCAACCCTATACACACACACACACACACACACACACACACACACACACACACACCCCTTTACTCTTACTCCTTATTATGACAAAGCCTGTTGTCGCCTTCTCGAGACTGGTAATTATGCCATCCACAATTCACAACAATTTTTATCTGAAACTCTTCAGTATCTTTTGAGCAAATTAGAAACAAATACTCATGTATTTATCATTTTATCCCACAGCGAAAAAGGGCACAAATATTACATAAATAGCAGAAACAAAGCATGGTGGTGTTCAAAGGCTGACTTGTAGATGTCACAACACACTTTTCAATTTAAAATATCTGTTTCTACAATTAGTGTATAGGATATGCTTTTTTTTTGGGCGGGGGGGGGGGGGGGGTACTGGAACTCGCACCCAGGAAGTGTGCATTAAATAGCGGTTGAGGTAGACAGGGTTCCTTTCCCCCCCCAAGATTAAAAAATGGTTG
>JBCNYG010000021.1:17308624-17321807 GCA_039654305.1 Porochilus rendahli
CCCCCTCTTCCTCCCCTCCCCCCCCCTCTTTTTTCTCTCCTTTCCCTCCCCCCCCTCCCCCCCCCCATCGGAGCTCGCATCTAGGAAGTGTGCGTTAAATAGCGGTTGCGGTAGCCAGGGTTCATTTACTCCTCCAGGATTAACAGATGGTTGGAAAATAATTTCTGAACTTGTCTCTGAAAGGGTTTCTCACATGACATATAATCGTTCTGCCTATTTCTTTTTTTTTTTACCTCACTTATTAAGATGATGACCACTTAGGTGGATTAAGCTTCATCAGCTGTATCTCATGACTGTCTATTACATGTACATAGATATTCATTATATTATACAGCATCTTCTTCATGTAAATGAGATTCAGATGTTTCTTCGCTGTTTAATTTATTTCTGTAAATGTATGAAAAAAAATCATGAAGTAGTGTATGAAATTCAACCCACAATATTAGATAAAGAGATAGCCTTTTTCATTATCTTTTTTCAATATCTGTTATAGCTATATATTATATTCTAAATAATACATACAGTGCAAAAACATTAACCACCTTTTTTAATCCTTTTGTTTTTTCACTTATTTTATGACTTATATAATGTATATAAATATAATGAAATAAAAATGTGATTTATTTTGTTTTGTTGTCGTCAATATTATTATTATATAAAGGAAATATAACATTATCTTTTGTGGATGCTTTTAATCAGTAATGATGGAATCATTCGGTCTTGTAAGTTATTGCAGGAAAAAAGTTTAAAACAGTTTCCTTCTGCAAGATGCACTCTAATACATACGGTTCATTTCCTTTAAAAATGAACTGAAAACTCTTTTTTTCCAAGCAAAGTGTCATAACGCCAGATCTTGACTTTGTTTCATTTACTATTACTTATTTCTCTTAATCATTTTTGTGATTGTTTTATTGTTTCTTTTACTGTTGATAAACATTTAATTTTATTTTTAAAACCTTCGCACAATACTACGTAATCACACACACAATACTTTTTTTTTTAATGTTATTCAGCAATGATTATAATAATGATAATAATAATAATAACCATTCCATAAATCCCCTAATCTCGGTGTCGTTATTACACTTAAACGCATGCTAATAGGAAAATAAATATATAAACAAATAACTAGACGACTAGAAATGGATGCACTGCGTCCTCTCTGAGTAGCTTTTAAAAATATAATTTCCGTTGAATAAACGCGCCGTTATCATATTAACAGTTTTTGTGTTGTAAATGCGGATGTGTGCGTTAGCTCGTGTTAACAGAGTGCTGAGTCCAGTTTACAGCAATAGGATCAATGTTTATTGCGTGGACAAGCCGGTAATTGCGTCTGAATAAACTCAAATTAGACGCGGATCATTAGCATATGAGTGCAGAGCGTGGAGGCAGCTTAAAGACTGCAGGTGCGGGATCGGTCGCTCTTGCTCTCTCTCTCTCTTTCCCTCCCTCTCTCTCTCTCTCTCTCTCCTCACCTTCAGTCTGACTCACCACACCGTTTCTCAGCACGTGTAAAACACACGGTGCAAATATGGGGGACATATGGCTGAATATGTTTCTCTCCTAAAAAATCTAAATCGTTGTACAGTTGATAACATTGTAAAGTTCAGTGCGCCTATACAGGAGGATTTTGCAAAAATAAAACACATTTTACAAAGCTCACCCCTAAGTCAAACAATAATGATTTTGTACTTTCCGGAACAACTATAAATTAAAATGTTGCCATTCACTGGATTTTCCTTAGGAAAACAAACGTTTGTATTTTTTCAAGAGGAAAAAACCCTTCAAAATTCGACACTTATTTGATAAAAAAGGAAAGTTGTCCTAAGCCCAGCATTTCAATTTTACTCTGAGTGAAAATATCCTCTTCGACATATCAAAATTATATGGATTCGAGACACAAATCTGTTCAGTTTGAAAGCTCCAAAAACTTCGGAGGGAAAGAGGAAAAAAATCAATGACGCAGTCTGGAAAAGCGGGCTGCTTTCCATCTGGAGGGATTTTTGGTCGCAATTTGTTGTGATTCTCAGGTAAAATCGTCTGCAAACAAATGAATTCAAGCAGGCCCTCAGGAAGAAAAGACGAGAGGGGACTGGTCATTGTAGCGAGCTCACAAAACTCGGGATTCCAGCAAACTTTTCTCTTTTTGACGCACCGCTTTTAAAAGGGCCTCTTTTTATTTGCTTGGTATACCTCTGCTCAAGCAGAGTCTTTTCTTTCCTCCTTTAATCCGTTCTTTTATTTCGAAGGGGAAAAAAACACAAAACCAGGTTCCACGCAGTGCTTTAGTGGCTAAAAGTGAAAGAGCTGCTGCTTCTTTTTTTTCTTTCCCGAGGCTGAGCTCTGAATCGCGCTGCAGAATTGGCTCTTGTGAATGGATGAAGGGGGGGGAAAAAACGTTTAATAGGATCCGAGGGAGGCTCTGCTCTCGCAATTTACTCCTTAAACAGGTGGAAACTGGACCTTGTTCATTATACAAATAGTGAGTATCAAGGGGCCTGAAAATGCCATTAGAAATGACGAGGATTCAAGAATGGAGATAAAAACTGAAACAAGTCGGAGGCAAAAAAAAAAGTTTGACTTTAAATAAGTTCACACACATCGACTGACCGTCCGGGTTCTTAAAAACTCTGGTGTGAGAAAATATAAATACTTCAANNNNTATGCAAGACAATAAGACACAGTATAGACTGCGTTAGAAAATCGGCTCAAAAATTACATGAATAGTATTTATTCTGTGCAATAAAGGTACCATGCACTTAACGTATTATCATGAAATGTGAACATAATACACATATGGTAAAAAATTGGTCTGTACCTTTCACTAAATAACTTTAAATCTGCACCCTAAAAGCTGATGAATAAACGTCACAACGAAGACAAACACATTAAAGGTGACCATTATAACAGCACCTTTAATTCGGGGAGTGTAAAATATTTATGTGAACCATATGTTTTGTATATAAACTAATATACATAATAAAACAACAATAAGAACACACATTTTAAGCAGATGTGCACATTACAGGTGTGTGTGTGTGTGTGTGTGTGTGTGTCTAAGTTCCACTAGATTTGGGCCCAGACACCTAACTAATAATTTGCACTATCTGTTGTGCATAACCACCCCCATAGCCGCGTATAAATGGGCGGTAGTAGAAGGGACAGGAGATGGGGAAGGATTTCCCATGTCACCCCGAGAGAAAGGAGCTTATCAGAGAGAGTGTGTGGAAAATGTGACAGAGCGCAGTTAGTAGTGAATACACCACTTACTGTCAGAGGGTGGAATAAGGTAAACTACATCGTCGGGTGTGTTTTTGTTTTTTTGGCTGTGCGTATTTCACAAATGAAGTTAGCAGAGGAGGAGGGAGTTCTGTCTTATTATTTCCTTAACGAGCCCTGTAATGTCCTGTTAATTTTGTGTGTACTAGTTAATGAGCATTAATCTGCTACCCCTGGATGCTATTGTTCTCGAGATGGTCATTTGAATGTAAATGGGAGGAGGGAGGGGGGAGACACTGTGAAAACGAGGTGCTTATTAAAACTGATGTAGTGTCCCTGACTCTCTGGCTTCCAGCAGGAGACATCGACGAAGGACGCTGCTCACACTAAGTTCGGCAGGAAAAAGAAGCAATGGCGAGCTCTTTGCCCCTGGACACGGTCATGTCCTGTCCGAGACTCGAGCCCAGGAGCGCGGTCGAGTCCTCTCCAAAAACCTTGGCTTTCTCCATCGACAGGATCATGTCCAAGACGACGGATGAGCGCAGAGGACCGGATATCACCGACGGGAAAAGGACAAGTTTATGTGCGCCCATTCCGTGCATGATTCCCATCCAACCTTTAGCTTACGACCTCCAAGCCAAAGCGCTGGTGAACTACTCCGAATTTTGGAGGGCAAACTTCCGGGGTGCGCTGTGCGCTTCGGCAGCGACGTGCAAATCCAGCTGCGGTGCATGCACTAAAACGGACTTGCTGCCAGGTAGCAGAGTTATCAAACCTCAAGTGATCCATCAAGCAATGACCATGCCAGGCAACGCATCTTTGTACTATTTCAATTACCTGGATGCTGCGTATCACCAATCCGAGCTACTAAGTGGACATTTGTTTTCTTCAGTTGTTGCCAATTCGCAGGCGCAGGCAATGACGGCGCATCAAAAGCTGCTGCTTCTGGAGAGTGCAAAATTGGCTGAGAAAGTGCCCACGCCACAGTATCCACATAAAGAGCGTCTGCCTGGACAGCTGGACCATCTCATGAAGGAGAACCACGGATTAGGTTCTGAGAAGAGCAGCTCCAAAGTGCACAGCAAAACGAATACCTGTCCTGTGGACGGAAAACCCAAAAACTTCACGTGCGAAGTATGCGGAAAGGTAATTTACTGCAATTATTTAACACAACACCCAATGCAATCCAGCACTGCATGTTTATAAAATCCAAGCAAAAAATATTTATACGGCCGATATGTCTGTTAAATAGTCTTCCTTGTTTTTTTTTTTGTTGTTGTTTGTTTGTTTTTTGCAGTGCTGGATTCTGAAATAACGATGCACGTTAACACAATTTCACAAGAAAATCTACACAAATTGTTTTCGTTAGCATCATGATCTCATAGATTAATGTAACACCTTTATGCTTTTTCCTCTCTGCTCAAATTACTACATGTTGTACTTTTTTTAGGTGTTTAACGCGCACTACAACCTCACGCGCCACATGCCGGTGCACACGGGCGCGAGACCATTTGTTTGCAAAGTGTGTGGGAAAGGGTTCCGCCAGGCCAGCACACTGTGTCGACATAAAATCATACATACTCAAGTGAGTGCCTTTAAATGTGTTATCACAAGTCACGCAGAACCAGTGTCGCACTATTTACGTTTTATTTTTATCATCGTTTATTATTATTATTAATATTATTATTATTATTATGTGCGCGCATTTTTACTGTCATTAAATTATCATGTTTTAACGTCCACTCTATGCAGCTTCAACAAACGAATTATAACCACCTGTTCACAGGAAAAACCTCATAAATGTAACCAGTGCGGAAAAGCGTTCAACAGGAGCTCGACGTTAAACACACACGTGCGAATCCACGCTGGCTACAAACCGTTCGTGTGCGAGTTTTGCGGAAAAGGTTTTCATCAAAAAGGTAAGTGGAAAGTGTAGATAAATATTAAGGACAAAGCAATGTTATGTGTTAAAGCCAAATCCATCCAAGGAAACTTGTGTCCACAGTCTCTGTGGCAGAAACAAGCAGACAGACTTATGTAAATATTAACTATAACAATGTATCCAAAAGAAAAAAGAAAAGAAAAGAAAAAGAATTTGCAAATTTTTAACGGGTCATGACGCAAGGCCCCTGTCTCTTTTCTAATCCGACAGTTTCGAGCTGTTTGGAAGTTTGATTGTCAGCAAGTTTGACAACTTCTTGACTTCAGCATGCAAAGCAGTGATTAAGGGGAATCATTTCCTTATAACTTTGAGTTTGGATTTTTTTAAACTTAAAATTAATAACTGTATCATCTCCCTTTAGGCAATTACAAAAATCACAAGCTGACGCACAGCGGAGAGAAACAGTTCAAGTGCACGATCTGCAGCAAAGCCTTCCACCAGATCTACAACTTGACCTTCCACATGCACACGCACAACGACAAGAAGCCGTTCACGTGCGGGACGTGCGGAAAAGGCTTTTGTCGGAACTTTGACTTGAAAAAACACGTGCGAAAACTGCACGAAAATAACGCGGCCTGCTTACAAACGGGTGAGGAATCCTCCAGAGTACAAAACTGAAATTCAGTTTAAACGGACCTGAGCTACAAACCAGCTACTTTGTGTACAAAAGGGAGAAAACCCGTAATTGGAAAGGCCTGGATTAAAGGATGACTTCGAAGACCTTCAAAAATTGTAAATAAAACAGAATAAAATATTATTTAAAAGAAAAACTTCAAAGCATTTTATTCGTTCAACACACATGATGTTGCACAAATTAATGTACCATAAGGTATAACTTATTCAGGCATAATGTTAATGTAGTATTTTTTTAAAATAATGTTTATAATTATTCAAACATATTTATGCAGTATTAAATTGCTTTTTATGTGTGCTTGCAAATATTAATATATATATAAACCACACTTTAAAATAAATTCGAGACCACAAATGCTAAAATAGGCTCTTGATTTATCTTTTTATTTATTAACATGAAACGTAGTTAAAAACAATATTCGAAATAGTTACTTTAATGCTAAATTTGCATAATGAGTAATTTTGATTCATTCGATTTATGAACCTTTATATAATGAGACTATAATTTATAAAATATCCATATTTGGGTGCGCTTTGAGGAAATGAGGGGAGTATAAAAATAAGCAGCTCCCATATTTAAAGACGCTTCATTCCATGTTACGTGATAACGACATATTCTTCTAATTTCCTGAACTCTGCAATGTGTCTACCAAACACCCCACGCAGCATCATACACCTTCATAATGCAATGTCGGAGCCAGTGAAGCGTACACACTCGGCACGCGCACTCGACTTCCGTTTAATGGTTCAAATTATCAGATAAAACATGGACTCTTCAAAGTCTCATTATCTTAATCGAGTAAAGAGGCTCGGGAGGGAAGCTTCTGCGCATCCAGGGGCGCTCATAAAGTGATTCTCTTCGATAATAAAAGTCCACATTTAATCACTTTAATAGGGCGAAATGTATTCCGCGCGCGACTCCTGGAACAATATTATTCTAAACGAGCTCGCGGAAACCGTGATTAGATAAAGAGACAGAGCAGCGCGTGACCACCAATCTCCGCGTTCCAATTACCGGGAAACGTCAAGGGATCCGAAGAGAAAAAACTGAATACTACCGGCTCAATGGCCTAAGAATCTATACGCGCGCGATAACTTAAAAATTATCATCCCAAGATAAATCGAAATGATTCAAGGGTCAAAGTTCAGAGAAATAAAACGTCACTCTACAGGATACCAGGGCACTTTCCCCAAGAAATTCACTCATTGCTATTGTATTTATAAACGTGTCACACGTTTTAATCTTCATGACAAACAATACATTTTTTATGTAATAATTTATTGATGCTGGTCTGACTGATGACGTGTGCTTTAAGATGCCGTTGTCGCCTTCTTGGAAAATAATCGCAATCTGTAATTACGGTCATTGAGACACCGGTAAAATAACTCTAGTGACTTAACCCTTAAGAGATCAGAGTCATTAATCGCACAAAAGGAATTTCAGGAGTCACAATTTCATATAAAATCCGAATAAAAAAAATTATTAAGCTAGGTATTTAGGAAAAGTGCAAATAAATAGTAAGTTCTTAAATTAGCTTTTGAAAAAGGTGACCATCTTCTTGCAATATAAATAAAACGACAGTGATGACGTTTACAGCAAGCAATTGGTAAAAAATAAAATTAAAATGCTACTACCAGAGTTACCTCTATCACTAACAAAATTATTTTCATTATTATTATCAATAATAACAAACATGATTGCTATTATAGCATTTTTATGAATATTGTAATGACTACGATTTTTATTATTAAATAATAATAATAATAATAATAATAATAATAATGTAGGTTTTTAATAGCAAAAAGGTTTTTTTTTTCTGCTGAGTGTGTCTATGCCCAGTATTCCCAGTAGAACGTTAAAGAACCAATAAATTATGTTCTTTAATCAAAAAATTCACGAATCAAAAACACAGCTTCTGTAACTAAAATGAAACAAGCAAATATTATAAAATACTAAACCAATACTATCTGATAAAACTGTCTTTAAAGGTATATGCAACGCTATCAACATTCCAGTACACATCTGGCCTGAGACATGAGTTACACAACATCTGTTCTGTCTAATTAAAGGACAAGTCATTAAAACCTTTTTTTATAATGGCATTATACACACCGAGTTCAACTTAATTTACCATCTAATCCACGCACATCCAACTCTCTCTCTCTCTCTCTCTCTCTCTCTCTCCCTCCCTCTCTCACATACACACACACACTCGCACACGCGCACACACACAGTATTAGATCATTTCAGATCAACAAAAAGCAGTTGTTGGAAAGGGTGTCACCAAAAAGCCATGTTTGTGCGAGACGGAAAAAGAAGCAGCAGCAGCAATTTGCACAAAGCTGCCCATCTCTGAGAAGAGGACAGAGAGAGGGAGAGGAAAAGGGAGAGGAGTAAACAACCTAGAGGCGGCCTCGTTGCCCTTTTCTCTGCACTTTACCTCTCAAACATCTGAGCAACCAGCTTTGCTTCGAGAAACATGTTAATTGCCGGCGGAGCTCATTACGGCGGAGGTCGCGTAAAGGCAGCGAGCAGGGATTTTCTGCAGGGGAACAAGAGCGCATTAATGAACCGTCAACAACGGAGAGGCCGAGATCAGCCCACGACGGAGGCATTGGAGCAGCCACAAAAGCTTGGTCGACGCAGAAAGAAAAGGAGACCCGGACTTTTTTTGTTTTGTTTTGTTTGGCCAACTCAATCGATTGTAAATGGGAGATTAACAGGGTAGTGTCGGCGCGTTTCTGCTAAGAGGCGATGAAGAAAAGGGTCCAATTAAGTCCACCAAATGTTAACTACGTCCCATTTTTCTCTTCCCCTCTCCCGCTGCCCGCGCGTTTAGACCAAATGAAATTCTAATTAAACCGCATTAAAGCGTCCTCCTCAGACCTTTTTTCTTTCTTTTTTCTTTTTGCCGGAGCGTTATTCTCTGGTCTCTATTTGCTCGTTAAGAGCGACGCCGCTGCTTGGCAACAAAGCGCTCACGAGTCAGCGTCGGGGCTCGGGTGGGGAGGTGGTTAACAAGCGTCATCAACCTCGCGCTCTTATGTTCCGATACTGTAGAACCCGGAGGAAGAACATGAAAGGACTGAGGGGCAACATTTTTAAAAAATGCATCATATTTGGAAGGATACACTACACAGAATGCGGTGCTGTTGAGAGTGAAGTTAAAATAAAATAAACACTACAATATAAAAAACAGAGCAAACATGTTTAAGCATATTAACAAAAAAATACAGGTTAGAAAATTAAAATCAGCAAACACTAAATATTTAACATAAACATAAATATTTTATTATTTTGTTATAGCAGGTCGATTCGGTGTTTTTATACCCAAGTGACATACCCAAACAACGAAATTCAAACTACTTTTTGATTTGTTGATCCTCAAACCAGAGTCCACTAAATAAGGAATAATTTGTGTTGTCACCTTATGATTATATTGTCACCACCAGGAAGAGCTGTTAAGTTTTTCTTGGGGAAAAAAAGAAAAGCTAAAATAAAATTTAACTAAAATTCAGATGACGAGGCAGGTTTGTGTCAGTAGTTATGTACTAGCCTTATGTAAAGTTTAACACATGTTCTCAAACTACAACTTAATTCTAAATTTCAGTGTTAATTGTTAAGGAATTGAGGATTATTTGCCTGAAATTGCTTCAATCATGTCACCCCTGCGTATTAAAATATGTCTGAACTGCTGTTCAGTGACGCCTACAAGGGGTGAGATATAGACCAATTGAATGCTAGGGTTTTATAGTCATATTTTCCCACACATGATCAGTCGTCGGGTTGGCAAAAGAAAAGAAAACAGAGTACAACAGCGGAGTCTTGTGAAAAAACGACAACACACTTAAAACAAATTAACAAACTAAAATAAAGTTGCATTTGATAGCGATCATGATAACCTGATTGCTGGCAGAGAGAAGGCTTCTGATCCAAACAGCATCACTGATAAAAACAGGAAAAGTTAGTAGATTAAGCAGCTGAATTTGAACTTTTTTGGACATTTACAACGAGCCTATCGAATATATTACCCTGGACTTTACTCACACAAATCACTGAAAGCCTACACATCTTTGGATTGCTATTATTATGACCACTATGGCCACATTCTGGAGGTTTTATATCATGGACAAGAATCATCGTACAAGAATCATTTGATGAATGTAAACAACCCTTACAATATAATAAGTGCTCACTGCTCATGTGAGGTGAATACAAATAAAAGAGTGCATGTATGAATCACTAGTAGGCTTTAATCTCTGGAAACACTATCATTGGTAAATTTAAAGTAAATAATAAAGTCGTCTTATGGATACGATAGCTGTTTTTGAAAATAATCCTAAAAGTAAGCAAGTTAGCTAGTCAAATTTAAGACTTCTTGAAGGCTGTTTGAGGGTCCTTTAGTAGTTTCATAGTCTGTTGCAATCCTTCAGAAAATCAGTAAAAATACATGCACAAATCTTTAAAAACAACAAAACAAACAAAAAAACCCACCTTGTGCACTCTGGGGCAACAGCTAATGGCATTCTGTTCATCATGTTAAAATAGAAAAAAGTATCATTCAGTAATTCACGAGTGAGCTGAACACAAACAAGACTTTTTGTTTTGCTAGCCCGAAGAATCTGGGAAGCCAACCACTGACGCCAACATTCAATGGGCCAATACAATATTAAACAGCAAGTAAACAGTTAGTTCTTGAAGTGCAAGTCTAAGGATCTGAGTGACTATGACAAGGACCAATTAATATTGTGATGGCTCGACAACTGGGTCAAAGCATCTAAAATTGCAGGTCTTGCAGGGTGTTCTCAGGATGCAGTGGTTGCCACCTACCAAAAGTGGTCAAAGAAGGGACAACAAATAAAGCAACAGCAAGGGGGTCATATATGCCGATGATTAACTGATGTCTGTGTGGTGGTGGGTGTGGAGGCTAGCCTGTCTAATTTGTCCAAGCAGCACAAATTCCTGAAAACGTTAATACTGGTTATGACAGAAAAGTATCTAAACACGCAGTGAATCATGGCTTGCAGTGTATGAGACTGTACAGCTGCAGACAGGTCAGAGTGCCAGAGTTTGACCCCTGTCCAGCAGTGACACATCTGCCATTGGTGTGTGAGCATCAGAACTGGACCATAAAGCAATTGAAGATGATGGTCTGGTCAAATCAATTGCATTTTTCATTTACTACATGTGGACGGCTGGCTGTATTTGTACAGGCTTTGGAGAAGGGAGGGACCAGGAGGACCAGGAGGGACCATGCACTATGGGAAGAAGGCAAGTGGCTGGAGGCAGTATAATGCTGTGAGCAGTGGTCTGTATTGAACCCTTAGGTCCATGCATTAATTATGCTGACACTTATGTTACCTAAACACTGCTGAATACAAAGTTTCTGTAACACAGGGGTAACCTACATGATTATTACTCATGTCATTTTAATGTTATGGCTGATTAGGTTCTTGGTACATTTTTTGCATCATCAAGTCTCGAAGCCCACTTATAGACCAATTTACTGTTGTTTTTAATAGCATTTTGCACACTTTTGCTCAGTCGATGGGTGTCAAAAATGTCGGAGTCTCGTGAAAAACCCCTACATTGAATCAGAAAAATTACCAAGCTTGGATAAAGTTGTGCTGGATAGTGAAAAACTGGTTGCTGGCATAGATAAGGCTCCTGATCAATACAGCATTGCTGATAAAAACAAGAAAACTTTATACGCTTAGCGGCTGAACGTGAACCCTAAAGATATTTACATCTAGTCTATCTGATGCACTACCCTGGACTTTACACAGACTGCTGAATGATTACACATCTATGAATGGATATACCCATCACCATTCCAGCCACATTCAGAAGGTTTTATATCAGGGATGTTCACATAAATCATCAGGCTATGATGAACATTACAGAAACCTCACAAGACAAAAAGCTAGAATATATGCACTCGCTGCACATGCGGAGGTAAGTTGGGTTTGCTGATTAAAAATACTAACCATGAATGCTGTTACCGGCTCTCTATCACTTAAGCATTCAAAGTGGAAAATACAAATATAAGGAGTGCACTCACCTTATAGGATGTATGAATCCCTTATAGGCTTTAATCTATGGGAAAACCTACCATTGGTAAAGTTTTACCAAATATTTCCTCCCTGATGGCAGATCGAGGGTGTACCCCACCCTTACCCAGGGTTGGCAGAGATGGACACCAGCCTTCCCACGACCCTAATTAGGATTAAGCAGTTCAGAAAATGAATGAATGAAATATTTCTCAAATTTTATTTTTTTCCCAGTTATATAGAAATCTACATTGTGCACATCATAAAGTAACTGATTATCACATGATATACTACAATATATTACATGAACAGGTGTCTCAATAAAACATCACACATCAGTTATTTCTGCTCCTCCACCCCCTCACTGGGTGTAAAGGCGGCTTCTGCTTTTGAGCTGAAGCCATCCAACACACCCACAAGGCCTGGAATCATCAAGGGCACGCTCTGAGAAGGTGCTTTATGGCTTAGAGGTCTCCAGGCAGCAGCATGGGAGCAGAACATGGGCTCTTTGCCCTGCTGGAATAACATCAATGTCAGTCTCTGGCATGACCTCCGTTCAGAAGCAGTCTTTAGCCCTCAAGGCAAGGCAGCTGAAGGGGAACGTCTGTCCTCTCGCCCAACACGTTACACACAGTCAAAAAAAAAAAATGAAGGCCTGACCTCAAAACAATCTGCTCCTCATTCACTAACGCTCTCACAAGTCTCCCCTCCACCTCCATCCAAATCCCCCATTAGACAACAATTAATGCAGACAACATGGAAATTTAAAATAAATGGGAACATAACTAGGGCTGCTTATCCTCCAAGGAACAAACATCTGTGCAAGGACTCAGTTAACAGAAGTCTATTAAAATGTCTTTTCTTGAAACTGTTCATAACTGATCTGGAAACAGTCATTGTTTGGCAGGAACACTACTGCTAAGATGTCCAACGTTAATCCTCTGACCCAGGATTCCCCCTTCACTTCCACTCCCTTGTGTCACAAAGGATGGAGGTTAATTAACTCGGACCTGCAGATCTACCCTAAAGCTGATCCTCAGTTTAACACATGGGCTAAGATTGGGGAAGTACAATGCAGGATTAAAAGTACAATGTGCTGTTGACTGACCAAATAACAGGTGGCGTAGGACATTCACAAGTGTATGCAGTCTCAATCAACATAATGTTTAAAAGCAGGGTGTGTGGAAAAAAAAGTCTCATAAATCTACTTAATTCAAGTGGACTGAAGGTTTTTTTTGTAAAGAAATGCATGATGTACAGCAATACCCAAACAAGAAATCCAGCTCAATTATCTACAATACAAGACTAAGTACAGAAAGTTGGCAGAAGTCCAGGTAT
>JBCNYG010000021.1:17321907-17332565 GCA_039654305.1 Porochilus rendahli
CAGAAGTCCAGGTATGCGTTTGTCCCTTACTCACTCTATTCTGTCCCTCTCTTCATGGTGGTGTCCATGGCCAATCTAGCTCGAGGGCTTTCTTCATGAGTATACACAATGCATAACTAGTCATTTGGAAAGGCTCCAGATCGTACTCTTCAAATCCCTTTTAGATAATTCGCCATCTTGATAACTACCCCCACCTTGGCACCCCAGACTTTTGTTCCCTACCCACTCATCAGGGTGACTGGTGCCCTGACCTCCGGGGCAAGAGTGAGTCCCAGCTGAGGAACATGGGCAGCTGCCAACCAGCACCACTTCAACCCCAGCCATCCGGATGATCGCATTTGTCAACCCGCCACTCCGCGTCACCCAGTGCAGGTTTGATCATTGCAATTAGGCCTCGATCCGAAGCCTACCATGTTGCTCAGTACATAGACAGAGAGACAGAAAGATAGAGGAAAAAGGGAGGAAGACAGCAGACAGAGGGGAGAATGATGTGGCAAGATAAATATGAAGAAAAGAGAAGATAAATAAAAGGTACAGTATAATAGATTACTTCAACATTCTTTACGGCACACAGCAATAATGCTTACTGTGAACATCTCAGTTCATATACATCAAGATTTAACAGTCAAAGTCCCCAAACATACCAAATCTCATGGCATACATTGGGCAGCTCATTTCTATTAAATTATTGTGAACATATGTCAAGTGGTTGACAGCAAATCAGCCTACAAATAGACAAAAGAGGAGCAATTACTGCGCCCAAAGAAAGCACTCATCGAGGATTTGAACCATAAAGAAGTCATGACCTCATCATTCCCAAGAGCCCAGGTAAGAAAAATAAGATGCCACATTCCCAAACAGAGCTGCATATAAAAGCTTGTTTGAGATAAGCACAAACTCTGAGCGATGAACGAACACGCAGGTATCTGGTGGTTTGAGGAACATGGAAGTGCGGTTAAAGGAAGTGGTGAACTTTGGCCTGAGGTACGTCAGGAAGCTTGTTACTACAAAATGTAATGGGTAGTGAATTCACTGTATTAGAAAATTATACCAAAACATAATTTCCATAAAATTAAATATAAAGTAGCAATAAACTGAACACAAACAACGTATGCGCATGATATCATTTCAACAACTCGCAGCAGTCAGGGACTGCAAAATATATTTGAGCACAGATTTACCTCAGAAACATAATCCAATTGTCTATGGACAGTAATTTTCTGACCCCCAGTGCAGCTAACTGGGTAATGAAAGGCCAGCAACTGTCTGTGGTGAGAGGCATGTAAAAGAACCATTGCTGTCATTGGTAAAGAGTAGGCCATTGGGTTGAGTGTTTCGGCCCAGCGATGGTCTGGCAAGCTGGGTAAGATGTAACCCCCCCCGGAGATGAGTCGGCTGAGATGGGCGCCAGCCTCCCTGCTACCCTAAATAGGAATAAGTGGTTCAGAGAATTAATAAACGAGTTGTTTTCTGGCTAGTTTATTTACTAGAATCCTCAAGCTTTATTTTAATTCCTGAATTTTTAAGAAAAATTATTTTATTTTATATAATTATTTATAGTCCAACTTGTCTATGTTTGGTTTAAACCTTTACAACTGTAGTAATCAAAGTACCAAATACCTACACGTTAAATATGTGTAAACATCTTTAATAACAACAGTATGGGAGTGCCACCACTAAA
Source organism: Porochilus rendahli (assembly GCA_039654305.1). Taxonomy (NCBI): domain Eukaryota; kingdom Metazoa; phylum Chordata; class Actinopteri; order Siluriformes; family Plotosidae; genus Porochilus; species Porochilus rendahli. Next base: position 17,323,589 of record JBCNYG010000021.1, read on the forward strand.
CAAGCAAGTTGAGCTTGGATCCCTGTCTGCCTGCTTTAAAAAACGAATAGATTTTATTAAAAGATACTGTGTATTAAATATTTCACATAATACTTAAAATGAACTTACATCTGTCTGAATATATAACTATATATTTTTACTTCCCCACTGTATCCGAAATTTTACATTTAGTAGTCTATATTGTCATGTTTATGATCCCAAAATAACATGCATAAATACATATCACAAAAACATTTCAGAAAAGATCAATAACTATTATACATGAATTCATTTTCTGAAGCACTTAATCCTAATTAGGGTGGCGGGGAGGCTGGTGCCCATCTCAGCCGCTTCTGTACACCCTGGACAGCTTGCCAGGCCATTGCAGGGCAGAAAAACACTGACGGCTATGCAGCCTACTCTATTTGTCAGCAATGGTTCTTTTACATGCCTAGACAATGAGAGACATGGTTGGCTTTTGATAACCCAGTTAGCTGCACTGGGGGGGGACAGCAGAGACAAATAACTTTATTAAAAATATGAAATATAACATGCTGACTAATGATAACGTTTGACCGTAAAGTACAAGATATTTTTTTTATTCAGCAACTATACCTAAGTGGTGAGTACATCCATGCCTAACGGGTAAAGGTTTCTTATTAATAGCCTGTACTGCCACCTGCTGGAAATACTCATGTAATGCACGATTTTACACAAACTAAATACTTCAGACAGTTATTTGGCATTTGATCATGTCCACTAACATGTACACAAACTTTAACAGTTCAGTCGCTTTGTTTTACCAGATTCATAAGTATTTAACTGAAATTGTTCTGAGACCAGAGGATTACTCTCGGTTCCAGCCAGAGGACACTAAACATCCTAAACCAGGTGAGAAATACTATATGAACAAAATCAAAGCATTCATGAAAAACTATTTATGAGTCAAAAACATTTTAATCCTAAAGTCAGTCCATTATTTAAAAAAAATTATACCTTTATTTGTAGAATTTTATTTTAATTTATAAAATTTCTTGTTTGACTTATTGAGACATGGCAAGTGAAACAAACCCTTTCCCCCATATTAATTAACCAAAAAACTATTTGTGTGAAATCCAAAACTTCGCTTATCTTCTATTCACTTTTTCTCAAGAACAAAATACGAGTCACCGTAAATCTTGGTTACTACAGTAGATACAGGAAGCATATGGAAATGTTTCACTTCATGCTAGAAGGAAATGCTGAAAACAATGCTCATTTGAAGAGGTTGAGCACATAAAAACTCATTGTATGGACTACAGACGTGTGTGGAGCAAAATTGAACATTAAAAGCAAATCTATGCTTTTAGAGATAAACTACATCCAAAACTGCATTAAAAATGTGCATCAAAAAACCTTGACAACAAATTTGCATGCAATGTCTAGTATGATGTCATTTCATGTCCTCGGATGGAATTAATAATGAAGAGGTCAGTTATTTAACCCTACATTCTCCTAATTCCCATCTGGGGCTTGGGTCGTGGAAGTCTGCCCTTTAGATACTGTGCAGGTGAAGAGCCATTCTCAATACCTTTTTGTTCCTGGACTCTTCTTTGAGAGATCCTCTCTTCAATCGGCGGTGCTTTACTCTTTCCCAGCAAGTAGCTTTCCCATTCTGGAAGCTTCTGCTCCACAGAGGACCAATAATGAGTCTAAAACATTCAGCATGCAGGGGGGGAAAAAGGAACAGTTTAAAGGTAATTGCATGGTCAGCATTTTTTCAGATAATTTCTATTCATTTCTGTATACTGATTAATAAACAGTACACTTCACTGGGGAGTTATAGTGAAAGGCTATGGACATTTGTTTGGACAGCTGAAGAATATTCTGAAGAATTCAAATAGCAAAAACTCAGAATAAATGGAATATACATATTAAAAAAAGAGCATTCAGAGAGCACAAATCTCTGCCAAGCCCAGCAATTCCCCAAGTATGAACAAAAAAAAAATAATCAAAACATCCCACAATGTTAAAGAACCCTTAAAAAATTCCTGGATCTAGAATTTGATCCGGATAATCTCCAAAATTCAATGGAGCCTTACTTGTCCAAAGCCTCACCCTGGGAAGAAATTGAATGAAAATCCCTCTCACTCACTCATTTGCTGAACCTAATTAGGGAGGCTGGAGTTTATCTCAGCCAACTCTGCGTGAAGGTGGGGTACACCCCGAACAATCTCACCAGACCATCAAAAGGCAACACACACACAACCATTCACACTTACATTCACACCAAGGGTCACACACAGTGAAGGTAATAATACTTTATGTACATGTAATTTGTAATGTAGTATTAAAAAATACTTTTTTTATCACTTTTACTACATTTGTGTACAAATGTTTGAACAAGAAAAAGCAAACTAGCAATTGTTTACAGTTTACTGCTTTTCACAGACAGACCAGCTTTATTTATATGACAACATTTTATAATCATAACTTACTTATTAGTTTTATTTGGCTCAAACGGGACATAAATATTAAAAAAAAAGTCTCAAACCCGCCCAGTACATGATTCAATAAAACCATTCAGATTTGGTTCCTCCTTGATTCAAGAGGGGATCTCATTAAAATTACACCACCCCATCCACAATTCTCTTTTAAAACTGTGCCATTTTTACTTGAAACCGACAGGCCTGCTTATCTTACATCAAAGTAAGTTAAACAGGGGAGCTGCTCTGTTTTCAGCCACACAGAGAAGCAAACATCATTATATCGACCCCCAGGCTCAAAGAACAGAAGAGAGGAGTGGACTAAATTACTGTTTGTTACCATCTACCATTTAAAAAAAAACAGGCCTGAGGGGTGGCTGTTCTGAACAGAGCTGTTTAGAAGGTGAGAAGGGTGTTGTGGTGCTTTATGCTTGTGGTATTTTGACCAAAGCGTGTCACAGAATAACAAAGTCAAAGGCTAAGTCACTTACATATGATACTGAGCAAATAAAAAAAAAAAAATTACTACATGGACATAATGCCACTGTAGCACAAACTTAAAATCATCCTTTCATAAAAGAGTTACGTGAGGTTGATCAAAACACCTCATTTTTGCTGTTACTTGGTACCATAAACATGGTTGTATCAAAATTTGACTTAACCTTCATTTTCCTCCACCCCCTTCAATAGTGTGTTATATTTGCTAAGACATTTCTTCATTTTTGTCTCACCTTGAATTCTACAATGGTGTGAAGATTGTGAATTTGTTTTATTTACTGATTCCTACCTTTAGGCTTCCACTGAAATTTTTTAATAAAGTGCACAGTTTTTTTCCACTAGAGGGAAATATAAGCATATTCTAAATATGAGCATTAATACCCCTATGTAATAAGCTATAATTACAGCTGGCTTATTTGTGAGCTTCATCTTTTTTTCCACAGAAAGTCTGAGTACCTGAAGGTTGAGAACATCAGGGTGCAGAAGTGATCGGGTCCGAAGATGTTCTTCTGCTTTCTGGAAATCCTATAACAAAATGTTAACATTTGAATTAATATTTACATTTGGCAGAAAACCTTATCTAAAGCAACTTACATTTTTATCTCACAATTGTTTTTTTTCCTCATTTACCCAAAAAAAACCCACTTACAAATCATGTTAAACTCCAATCTATTACATAACTATAGGAGAACAGTTTTAAACACTGCATGATAAGTATTAGAGCCTAATAGTTTTTGAAAAGTTTTCTCAGATTACCGTGGCATCATCAGGAGCCAGTGAAACAAAATTGGCCATGCTCTCTGGAGAGTAGGGATGAGACACTTCCCATGCCAATCAAAGTGACAGCAACCAATTATGAGTATCTGAGAGATCATGTAGGTTAAATAGGGTAGACAGCAATTTCCTTAGAGAATGTTACACTGCCGTATAATGCAGCCAGAGCTGCAGTTTGAAAAGATAGGCTTAGCTGGATTCACAGAACTCAGTGTGAGTACTATCTTTAACTCTCTCTGGTTGTTAGTGGTCATATGATGGGAGCACTGGCTGGTGGGTGGGTTTTGGCAGGTGACCAAACTGGAAAAAAAATAGGGGGCAAAAAATCACTAAAATGGATTTTAATTCCAAAAGGTATTTATTTAGTAATACCAATTACCCACATCAATATATTTCCTGAGCAAACAGACTAAACTGTATACTTAACTTTAATAATACTATCATTAATAATATTGGAACAGGAAAAAACTGTTCAAGCATCCATAATAACACTGCAAAAATGCCTGCAATCATACACAGGTCTCAGCTAAACGACCCCTTTATGAAGCTACTCTGGTGTTAGAACAATGAAAACAGCAATGTACTTGCCAGAAATGTGAATAAAATCCCCACACACTTTAGATGTAATTAAAATGACCTGAAATGTGCTCAAGTTTTTTTTAAACACACACACACATATACATTTTATATATACACACACAAACATATATACACACACACACATTCACACTCATTTTCTTTTAAAAGTACCTCCAGTATTGCTGCATTCCTTCCCCTTGCAGCCTGAGCCATGGAAACTTGATGCTTTTTCTTGGCTTTCTGCTGCTCGTAGAAAAACTCCATCTGTTGCAGTAAAACAGCCCTTTTCCCCAAACTGCAGGACAGGAACACGGCGAGACAATCAGGACATGCATCGTATCATCTCCACTTTTGCCTACAAGTATTGGAGCTTATGTTTTTCCTACCATATTTCAATCCTTTTTAATTATGCATATAAAATGCTTATAAACTAATTATTTTGGTTTAATCATTATTATATAATATAATAATCATTTTTTTCTGAGAAAAATGAGGTGGAAACCTTTGAATTGCTATATTAACCATAATGGAAAATAACATGAAATGAATATTATCATTTAACTGTCATGTGGAAACAAAATTCACAAATGTTTACTATTTACTCTTCATAGCAATACCAAACACAGTTATTTCACAGTTCTAGGTAGTTCACACAGTAAGCCATATAGGAAAGTCCATAATTAGTAGCACCCCTTAGAAGCAGATCTTTAAGGGGTGACCATACTAGAGGTGCGCTTGATAAATGACTCAAGAAAATGTACTTATTTTTTCTATTTTTTGTGAATTTTGAAATTCCCATCAAGATATTTTGCGACTCCTCATGCAAGCAACTATTTTGCGTCTGAAATGTATCACACAAAAGTCATAGTAATTTGTGAGAAGAGTAATTAGTGATTTGTGGTTTTTTGTTTTTAAAAATTTCCTTTTGTAATTCAGTCACTTCTTCTTTGCATTTTGTTCTCAAACCATTCACTTTTTATTTGTGCGTTATAATGACAAAAATTCATGGAATATGGCAGACGCCATCAAGTCGCAAACTTTCTACATGGAAATCTCCAACTTTGCGACCTTCTCGCGACATGTGCAGACCGCTTGAGGACGGTTTGAGATGACTCCGCGTCACAACCTTGTTTTGCGACATTCGTGAATAATTCAAACATGTTAAAAAAATGTTGTGATGGTTTCACAAGCCAAAACGAGATGCTGCAAATGCCACGACACAAATTTGAGAACATTTTGAGTATGAAAGGTGACAGTCGCTTTTCTATCGCACCTCTAGTGTGATCACCCCCTTGAGGAGCTCCTTGGTCTTGCTGTACAGGTATGTTCTCCAACAAACTCTAAGGTCTCAGGTGGCATGATATAGAGGTCTTGTGACACCAACTGCACACAGGTGCAGCACATGTAACTAATTAATCCACGTTTTAACACTAGAATTAATTAAAGGGTGAAAATTATGCAATTCTACGCCCTTTATGTATTTTTAATTTTACTATTTAAAACTATATAATTACATTTTGTCCCAGCTTGACATATCAAGTCATTTCAGTTTGTAGCAAAACAAAAAAAATGCTCAGGGGAGAGGACTGTTCTCAAGACTTACATTTCCTCGTGTTTCTTGCTGAGTTGAAGCTCGTCGAGTGAGTTAGACGCCATTTTTTAGAGAACATAATAGAGAATTATGTTATAGAGAAACTTCATGACTTGTTTTTCTCACAGCTTTAAAGCTAGCATGTTGCTATCGCATTCGCTCGCTCTCGTTGTTTTCGAACGGTATGTATGCAAATCTAAATACGGCAAGCAATAAAATTAATTCTGTTTGATGACTCCACAGCTGAATTTTCATTAAATTAACAGTTTTATATATATATTTTTTTTTAAAGCTAAGGTTGTCCAAACAAACCGCTCGCGAACACACTTCCTGCCAGCATTGCCTGTGCCCATGGAAACACAAATCCACCATTCTTATTGGCTGTCTGTTAAGAGTCAGCTGATCAAACAGCACGCCGTCTGCTGTTCATAAAAGAGAATTACAGCCTTTTTATCGAAACAAAAAAGGTAATGGTGCATTTAATTTAGGAGATTACTCACACTCACATCACTCATTTGGAGCCTCGAATTGGAGCCTATTTCAGCCGTCTCTGGGCGAAGGTGGGGTACACCCTGATCAGCTCATCAGACCATCACAGGCCAACACACACACAACCATTCACACTTACACTCACACCTGGGGCAGTTTAGAACAGCCAGATACCCTGATGTGCCTGTCTTTGGACTGTGGGAGGAAACTAGAGTACCTGGAGGAAACCCATCAAGCACGTGGAGGAAATGCAATCTCCACACAGAAACGCCCGAGCTGAGTGAGGGACCCGAACCCAGGACTTGTATTCAGTGCAAACGGCTATTTAAGGTGTGATATCTAAGAAGCAATATTACCCAGAATATCCTGACTTGTCAATATAATAGAATTATATGTACTTCATTAGCATTTCCCCAACTTCACTTTATTAAAGGACTTCCACCAGCAGATGGCGAGAAAAGCTTTAAAAACGATTAAAACCTCTGGATTCAACAGTCCTCAAAGAGGGTCCAGAGATCATAATCATCATCAACAACAACAACAACAACAACAACAACAACAACAACAACAACAACAATAATAATAATAATAATAATAACAACAACAATATCATTATTACTATTAGTATTATTACTATCATCATCATCATTATTATACAGTTGTGGTGATTATACAGCCATTATAAATCATACAAACTTGAGCTCCTATTCATTATAATTCCTAAGATTTAATTAAGGTATATTTTACTGGTTAATTGATTGATTGACTAAATATTTGGTTTAATATTGCCATAAATAGCAAATATAATTGCCTGTTTGTTTTTAATAATATGTTTTTCCCATAATATAACTGGTTGTAAGAATTAAAAAGCTCTGATTCTAATAAACAAAATATTATTATAACACATTTGGTCAAAAGTTTGTTTAGATCATAAAATTCTGTGCTTTATTCATAGACAAATTTTATTTTAAAGTTGATGGTGTTGCTGAACATATTCTTTGGTAAAGCCCACACTTTAGTGTCAAAAATATATTCAATTGGGTATTAAAGCTAGTTATTTATTAAACTTATTCTGCATAACCAAAGATCAGATATGATGAATATTGTAGTGTTCTCAAAACCGTACAGAGCAACATTGTTTTAGGTGTGGATCAAATAATATCTTTAGTAAAAATTATTTAAAAGACTCCTGTGTATATTAAGAGTTTGTATTTGAGATTATGATGTGATGTAAATAAAAAGTGTTTAATGTTAATTTGTAATCAGTTATTGCTATGCTTGATGCTCCAGCACTTCTGAATATATATGCATATATATATATATATATATATATATATATATATATATATAGAGAGAGAGAGAGAGAGAGAGAGAGAGAAAGAGAGAGAGAGAGAGACAGTTAATCGCATTTTCCCGACCACGATTACTTGCTGTAAATAACGTATGCTTGTTACAGGCCCAAAGGTCACCGGCTGGTGTCTGTGTACTGGTGCATGGCCAGTTCCATTTAAATGAATTTGTGACACATTTTACAAACGCATTGTGGCATATTTCAAATAGCTCTGGATGATTGCTGATCTTGGTGGGGGTTTGTGCTCTCATTGTTCATGCTGCAGGATTATGTTTTGTTTCTCTCACCTCAACGTGAATGTATCCGGTGAGAAGCAGAGAGCCGATAATAATGAGCAGAGACCCAATCAGGAAGAGGAACGTCGCCAGGGCGATGGCCTTGTATGGAATTTTCGGGGGACTTCGTTTAAACTGTTGGAAAATCAACATGGATAATTATGTTAACACTTTTAAACGTGTGTGTGGGCGTGTGTGTGTGTGTGTGTGTGTGTGTGTGTGTGTGTGTGTGTGTGTGTGTGTGTGCGTGTTGTCCAGCAGTAGACACTAGAGGTATTCGGGAGGTATCCTGCTATCCTGTTAATGTGTTCGGGATGTATCCTGTTAAGCTCTGGCCTTCTTGCGACCCTGGTGGTTGGGTAAGTGTCTCTGCGAATGAATGAAAATCTGTCCCTGGGCTCCCTGTGTCAGTAAATCTGCAGTAAAAGCCGGTTTGTCCTTTTCTCTCTGGACAGTTCTTCCTTTGCGCTAATCGCACAAACCCTTCAGATAGAGTGGATCGATATAATGGTAAAAGAACAATGCTGGATTAGAATTATAATGATTAACGATTCCGACTCACCTGCAGATCGATGTAACCTTCATCGCTGTTTGCTAGTCTGGAGTATTTTACTTTATTGGCTGAGATTCCCCCGCCGGCTGAACTGTTCCTAGCGGGCATCATGACCTGTTATCAACACAAAGATATATTTTAAAATAATAATAATAATAATAAGTAACATTATTCATTAATTTTCTGAAACGCTTATTCCTAATTAGGGTCGCGGGAAGGCTGGCGCCCATCTCAGCCGACTCTGGGTGAGGGCAGAGTACACCCTAGACAGCTCGCCAGGCCATTGCAGGGCATGTCCTCTTTATGAAAATCAGCGATGGTTCTTTTACATTCCCCTCACCACAGACAGTGAGAGACACAGCCTTCGATAACCCAGTTAGCTGCACTGGGGGGACAGCAGTGACAACCCGCCGATAGTGGGGC
>JBCNYG010000021.1:17450246-17460291 GCA_039654305.1 Porochilus rendahli
CTTCTAGATTATCATTTAAAATTTCAGGGCTTGACAGTTTTCTGTTGTGAAAATACAGGCATGTGCACTGGACCTCCCATTTTATGGAAAAATATGAATGTTTAATAGGGTACATGTTTTGATGGACACCAAACCTTCTGTCACTTGCCAACTTTTACAGTACCATGCTTTTCAGGAAATTCCAATTACTGTTGATAACAATGTTTAGTACATACATACCTTTACAGGCAATATAGTATTTGGTTTCAAACTGAAATTTAAAACCCAAGTCAGAGCACTTTTTTAGGGGGGGACATTTTTGACAGACCAAACATGGCATTTCACAGAAATTCTTGTAAATGCTGCCCAGCCAGTATGGCAAGATCAGTCTTAGGTCTTAGATATAGCATGCAAAGTGAAAAACAATAAATACATTTCTAATTATCTACTTTTTGTTTTTCATACAACATGTTTAATTTAACATAAAAATGATTTGAAACAACATATATGCATTATTATGTCTGTGTTAATTGAAAATTTTAAAGAGCTGTTAGGCAGAGACCTGTAAAGTTTATACAGGAGATGGAGCACACAGGGTATGTAGACAAGTAAATAACATATTTTACTAGTTTTATTAAAATATATATAGGTGCTAATAGTCAAAAATTACTTTTGTTACCTGACTGTAAAACTACTCATGTGTGTGTATTCATTCATGCGTTTCTTGGCGCCCATCTCAGCCAACTTCAGGTCAGGGTGGGGTACACCCTTGACAGCTCGCCAGGCCATTGCAGGGCCAACACTCACACAAACAGCTAGTGGCGATTTGGAACATACAGTCAGCCTACTGTTCATGTCTTTGGACCGGGAGGAAACCGGAATACCTGGAGAAATCCCATGCAAGCACGGGGAGAACATGCAAACTCCACACAGAAACACAGTCTGCCATTTTTTTCCAGTACTGATATCAGTATTGACACAAATCCAAAAATTGGTACCCATGCATACCTAAAATTTTGTGAAATGTTTCCATGATCAGATTGAGTAATTATCATTACACTTGTGAGGATTGTAGTTGGATATTTTAACACTCGTGACAGTTCAGTTGAATTTGCTGGTTTCTTGGAACGAACCTGACTTTAAAGCACGGTCCACGTATCTCCAATAAGGCTGACACACCATTTGCTTTAAGCTTGATGTCAGCCTGCATTATCTGTTCCACAACCAGCTTTGGTGTTTGCTTGAAGTTATTGTTGTTGGAACACCCTGTTATGTCCATATTTTAGCCTCTAAGGTCATACCAACAATTTCTGATGGTAGACCTTGTTTTTCGTTATTTCATTCACTCCATACAATGCACCAGTTCCTCTGGGAGGAAAACAGCCCCAGGGCACGATGCTACTTCCACTATGCGTACCAGTTAGTACAGTGTTCTTTTATTTTCTCTGTTTATTTTAGCCAAACAGCTCAAATGTTGTTTAATGCCAGTGCAAATGACTGAAACTTTGACCATAATACTTTCCTCCAGAAGACTTTTTTTAAAATTTAGTCCACAGCAAAACTTTAATCAAATTTGAAGGTGCTGATTTTGTAGCAGAGACTCCTTTCTTGTACGTCATCCTCTCGGTTTATGGCAATATGAACTTTATAAGATATGAATGTTGACAGTGACACAGATGTTTGACCAGATTCCTGTTACTGGCAGACCGGTGCCTTGCCGGTTTCTGTGTTGTTCCTGAACCAGTTTTCTCTCAGCTGAGGGTGAAAGTATAGGCTGTATTCCAGATCTTGTCATAGTGGCTACACCTCCTGATTACGTGTAGTTGCGTACAGCTATTTAAACTGATTTTGATGTCTGCATTCATTTAGAAACGATTAAAAGAGATATTCCTGAGTTGTGTTAACCTATGATACCTTTACGCAGATCTGTACTGAGCTCCTTGGACTTCATCTTGTACTGTGTCGGACAATTTAAAAATAGGTCTGTCCAACAAACCTATTTTATGTCAGTGTGGAGAAGCTAGCAACTGTAGTAATTTCAGTACTGTTAGAAAACCCAAATTTTTTTTCCAAGGAACAGTTCAAAGAAGTCACTGAAAGGCAAATTTTACCATCACATTCATTTTAATGATGAGTATATTTAAACTTCTCACCTGTAACATTCTCACAAAGAAAATCAGGTTTTCAAAAATAGTTTAAATTCCGTTTAAACTTCAGTATAATTACTCAGGTGTCCTAAATAACAGAGACTGGAGTAGAATTTTCAAGGCTGCATAAATGAGTTTGGGTACAGTGAGAAATAGAGGCAGACGTCCTGTTCTACATTTTCAGATTTAGCCACATCCCGGATCACATACCTTCCCTCAGGTTAACTTATGACGTTTTACCCAACACCTGATATTTTCAATCATTGTCCATCAGGGTGTGGAGATTTATGACAGTGGCAATTTTATGATGTTTTATATGGATTTTTATTTTCTCCAAAATATTTAGTTCAACTTAAAATAATAACAATGTAGGTAGTTTGTCTTTTCCAAGAGGTTTATGGTTTATTTCAAGGTAAACAATTTGCTGGATGATAGACAATTGAAGCAAAGTTCTGTTTGAAAAAACTAGTATTGATTAAAAAATCATTTTTAATAAATTTATCAATGTGAAAAAAAGCACATGTATTTGTTCATAACTCATTTTCATGATTCTTAATACAGTGCTTACATTTCCAAGTAAAGAGTTAAAAATTTAATTCAAAGTGATTGATTATTATGATGATGATGATGATTATTATTATTATTATTAGAGCAGTACTGCAAATTCTCCTATTGGATTGTATGCAATCCTGATATTAGTGTAATAATAAATCAATCAAAAAATTTATAATTTAGGGAAAAAAAGCTTTAAAAAGTGTTAATGCATCGCACTGAAGCTTTTTTTTTCCTGTTAACCATCTTCATTTTTGTGGCTTAACATGTACTGACTGTTAATTGCTGCTATTATGAAAGTGATGACAGGAACTAGCTACATAATTAAATGTACTTATAAACAGGTTAATAGTACGATGTGTTCTTTTGTACTGTTCAGAAATTGTGAAGTGCCATGGTACATTTTGGGAAATTCTGAGGTGTTTTCAATTCTTCTTTTTTTATTTGTATAGCGTTTTTACTTTTGACATTGTTGCAAAGCAGCTTTACATAGTAAAATAAAATTTGGTAAAGAATTTATACATTTCTCCACAAACCCTACATATCCCCAATGATCAAGCATGTGGTGATGGGAGCAAGGAAAAACTCCCTCAGTCAAGACAATGAAGAAACTTGTGAGGAGCCAGACTCAATGGGGAAACCCATCCTCGTTTGGGTGAAACCAGATAAAAATACAAACCATGTAGCAGAAACGTCCCAATAGTTTAACATGAGGTCCAACTGGTTTTCTTTATATCTGTAATGATAACTATAGTCCTAGATCATTTTAGTAAAAGTGTTTATATCCCCAGCAGTGAAAAGTTATCTTCACAGTTTATGAGTGTATATGCAGGTCTATCAGCAGAAGTGAGGAGCTTCTAGGATAGGAACTCCAAACAGTAGTAGCAAATCAGGATGGATCACTGGTATCCCAGAAATAGCATGTGTACCTCAACAGAAACAGAGAGAGAGAGAGAGAAGTTGTTACAGTGTAATGGTTAAAGAAGAGAGTTTATTAGTGCTGAGTGCAAGCAGGCACTTTGGCTTGACTCACGGTGACAACATAACTTTGAGAGAACCAGAAGGAAGACAGACATAAGGGAGCCCTGTGACATAAGGTAATCTGCCACTCCACTGGCAATGTTTTATTTATTGTTTAATAATTTTGGATGACCCGAATCCATAAACGTGTATATATTATTTCTTGAAACTATTTTGCATACTCATACAGCAATGTAAATGACTGTTTGTTTGTGTTTTACTGTCATTTTTAATAACATCTCCCCCCTGTCTGTCTGTCTTCTCAATCTGGACACACTGGAGTTGATTCTTATCCAGTATTTGTTTTCGGTGACACATCAGGGCTCATCCATAGAACATGTGCAAGCTGTCGCTGTATGCCTGAGTGCAATCTGCTGGTTTGACTCTGACTCATTTTCCAAAGCTTGTTTTTTCAATGCTCAACTTCCCCCTGCTTAGCCACCTCTGGTAGTTATTTCTCACTTTTCTTTGATACTAAATCAATGTGACAAGGATGAAGAAAGAGCTGATGAACACACCTAGATTTATTTGCTTTATAAAGTCATTTTAGAAACCCTGTATGCTCTGCCACGCAGTGTTACTTTACTCACCACAGATCTGTGCTTACATGCACAATACCTCATCCACTTTTGACATGCAAGCACTGTTGATGCTGCAAGCATGTGGTTTTATTTGTTCCTGTTATCACTTCTACCAACAATCTGTATATTACAAGACAAGGTTGCGTTTACTGTATTCAGAGAAGGAATGCTAATGTAGATCAAACCCAAGCTAACTGATAGCACTAATAGTTATCTGAGTGCTTCAAAGGTACTCTTACCAAGCATCTGGCACTCTCATCAATCTATCGCAGAGTGGTTGTGTGACTTTGCATATCTGTCTTGTAGCTCTCATGTAACTCTTGTTTAGATTTTGCATGGGTTGTTTCCATTGATATCTCACATCTAGTTCTTGCTTAGGTGTTTCATGTACATCCTGGGGGACATTTGTGGATCTTGTGTTGCTCTCACATGGACCTCAAGTAGCTCTCACATGGATTCTGTGTGGCTCTTGCACGGATCACGTAACTCTCACACAGATCTCATGCAGCTTTCCTGCTTAGCTCTCGAGATGACCTTTTGTATTACTTCTTGCATAGATATTCTGTTTATGTCCTGGGACTTTCTTGCATACGTGTTTTGCACATGTATCTCTCGTGCCTGTCTCATATAGTTCTCACACAAATGTACAGTATGTGTACCGCAGTTGTCCAGTAGTTCTCAGGTGGCGCTTGTGTGGCTCCTACATGTCTCATAACTCTTGCAGATATGACCGAACATAGCCCTTGCACAGATCTCATGTGGTGGTACATGAGTTTTTTTTTTTTTTTTTACTATTTGCACAGATCTCCTGTAAGTCTCGAAGAGGTGTCGCTTGCACAGAACTAGTCTACAGGCGTGTTTTTTTTTTTTTTCCCCCCTTCTCCTTTTTTTGGTGGCTAACACCCTTTAAGCAGCATGTTATTATAACCCATATTTGCTCAATGTCACTTATACGCTGCAGTATATGGCTAACGTATTGAGCTTCACTTACATGTGAAGTGTTATTTAAACACACACATACAAACACACACACAGTGCTGCTCTGTGTAAGCGGTAGGCAGGCCGGAGGTGCTCGGAGTGCAGCAGGCGACCTGGTGAGGTCAATGAAGTCTTTGTGAACTGTGTACAAAGCAGAAATGGACACCATGCTTAATGTACCAAGAGACAAGAGCAAAATCCGTTTCACCTTTAGGGAGACATGCCAACACACACACACACACACACACACACACACACACACACACACACACACAGTTTTAAGTTACATTACATTTAACACACACCTTTTGTCTCATGAACACAAATACACTTTTGTGAAGTTGCATTTCTTTCAATCATTGCAGCCCAACCTTAAACACACACACACACAACACCCCAAACCCTCCGTTTTCAGACCTGTTTCTGTATTGTTTGTTTGTAATACTCGCTCACGGAGAGTAGCTACGCAGGTTCGACGATACCCAGGTACTGATCACGCAAATACATACCTGCATGTAAACACACTGCACATGTGCAAACAGGGAGCCTAAAATACACAATGTGCCCTGTTTTAAAGAGGAATCAGCTTTTCCATGCTGACCTACAGCTGTGTGTGTGTGTGTGTGTGTGTGTGTGTGTAAGAGAGAGAGAGAGAGAGAGGCTCCTGTTTCTGAGCCTGAGGGAAGAGAGAAATCAATTGCTTTCTGAAATGAGTCACATGGCAACCTAACTCACCATTGACCTTGAACCCTATTTGACTTTCTTTCTTTCTCAGCCTGCATGCTTTGATTTAGTATGATCATCAGTATGTGATGGAGAACTGGGCTTTGATTCCCTTGCATACAGTGAGTAGTGAACATGTTTAGAGAGAATGAAAGAAGATGGCTTTGACCGCACACGCAGTACTGAAACTAATATATCGAAGCATCCAGATCTAATGGAAATGTGCCTGGAACAGTCAATTGCTAAGTCTCATGTATTTTTAAGACTTGTCTCTTTGCAAGGTTTTAAAAAGATCTGATACACCTTACCTTGGTTACCCAGGTCTAGGATAAACGCGTGTGTGTGTGTGTGTCTACGTACGTATGTGTATAATTTATTATTATTATAATTTTTTTACAAAAGTGGTGGTGGGTAATATTCATAATGCAGCACTCATTCAGTAAAGTGTATCAGGAAGGAGCTGTGAGACTAAAGCTTCTGCTTTAATCTTAACCTGCATAAAAAAATACAGTAAACAAATCCAATAAAAAGACTTATCTATTTCCAATCTTTTTTCTTTGTTGTTTCATGATTGATTCAAATTCAAAACTACTTTCTCCTTAGATATCCAATCAAACTAATCCTGCATATAGAATCAATCACTGATGGCTTTGATTATATTTGATCACATTGATTTATGTGTTTGGCCTCTCTGAAGGAGAAACATAGGTCTCTTTCAAGTATATGAACACACCGAGGACACGCGCAGCTGCTATGAGAATAGATTCGAGTATGTCAGAATGATAAAGCCATCTCATTATCTGGTAGACTCCCATCTATGTGGGTTTTTCTTTTAAACTGGGACCTGAAAGCTTTGAGAAGTAGTCCTGTCACAATGTTTTGTTTACTTCTCTTGTTACTTCACGATGACTAAAACGTATTCAGAAGACGGCACGTAGGCTTCAGGTGTCTTAAAACACAAAAATACCAAGACTGATGAATAAATATTTCTCTCTCTCTCTCTTTCTCTCACACATGTGCGCACACACACACACACACACACACACACACACACACACACACACACCTACACACACACACCTCAGGCAGGATAAACAGGTTGGCCTGACTCATTCACAATGTTTTGTATCTGAACAAAAGCAACCTGATGACCTGACTGTCCAAAAATGCTGAAGCACCAATTTTAAATATTGATGTACCATATACAGCAGAAATGCTTTCAAATATCAGTATATTATGCTTTTAGTCTTCTTACTCAATCCTGTTACTAAAGAGTGATGCAGTCTTGTTTGACCCACATCATATTGCAGTGTTAATGAGAATCAACCAGCACCCTATCCTATATTCATACACTCACACATTTGTAGACTTCTGTCTTCGTGAGGACATTCACTGATATAATGCATCCCTGCTTCCTTTACATAACCGTAACCCTCACACCTAATATGCCTGACCTTTACTTTAGCACTAACCAAAAACAAATTCTGTCCTTTAATTCATTCATTTTCTGAACCGCTTAATCTTAATTCGGGTTAGCTGGCGCCCATCTCAGCCAACTCTGGGCGAGGGCAGAGTACACTCTGGACAGCTCGTCAGGCCATTGCAGGGCAGAAACATGATGACTACTCTTGACGAAAATCAGCAATGGTTCTTTTACATCCTCTTACCATAGACAGTGAGAGACATGGTCTGCATTTGATAACCCAGTTAGCTGCACTGTGGGGACAGCAGTGACAACCCGCTGATAGTGGGGCTTGAACCCCTGACCTTGGGATCAGTAATCCAGCACCCTACCAGCAGGCCACCACTGCCCCCTAATTCTATCCTGAACCAGGATATCATCAGAATCAGTCTTAACCCTGAAACAACCCTTTGAAAAAGTGAGGACCAGCCACAATGTCACTCACTTCCCAAAAATGTCCTCACTCTGTCAGGCAAAAACATATTCCGGTCCTCAATGTGTAGCAAGTGCACACACACTCTCTCTCTTTTTTTCTTAAATAGTGACAGGACTACAGCCGTTCTTCTTGTTACTGGTGGTGATGTGATATGATGGTTTGGACCACCTGCTTCCGCTTCATGCAGCGATGTTCCATGTTTTTAATGAATGTTGTTCAAAGACTTAACACCATTTTTAGCATCACTTCCTCAGAAAAGCTCGAAGAACACCACACACACACACACACACACACACACACACACACACACACTTATATACACTCCCAGGATACTCACGCTTCATTTGACTGAGCTCCTTATTAAAGTTTATTGGTCTAGAAATCCTAAACTCCTCCTGTGAGAAAAAAAAAACAGGATGAAAGGAGAGAAAGAGAAAGCTTATCTTTCTGTTGAGAATGCAGAAAGTGCTGACTGCTGTCTGGGCGAATGTCTGTTCACAGGCACGACTTTCCTTTGAAAAGAAATGTGATACATCAAGAAGGGGTATTCTTTTTTTTAACACCCCGAGTCGTTACTCACTGACTGCACTTTGCAGACTTGCGCTTCTTCAACAGCATGCGCGTGTGTGTGTGTGTGTTTGTGTACCCTGTGATGAGGTTGTGAGGAGGGTAGGAGGTATCTAAGATACGCGCACACACGTCTTCACTGCCAGGTCATCTGTCTCCGGATGGCTGAACAAACACACCATTCGAGCAGCCACACAGTGTGTAAACTTATACCGAACCAGATATACTGTGTGTGTATTTGTGTGAACGTGGGTTAAGACACTTGTATTAGTAGACAAAGAAGAACCTCATTACACCTCTGTGTACCGTCAAAGGTATATTTGCTATTTTGAATAGCTGTTCAAAGCAATTTTTAAATATGTAATTTTTAAATAATGCAGCACCAGCACCCTGTCATTTATATTGTTTGCCTTAGAAACCTTTTTTGAGGGTTTGGCACTATCGAATCACATGCACACACTTTGGCCCAGCAGCTGAGAAGTAGACCAGCTACTCAACACACAGATAAAAGTTTCATGCTTTGTTTGAGGTACATCTGAAATGAACCAAATTTTGTCTTATATCTTAAAATATGTCTTAAATATATTCAAAAGTTGTCCATCATTAGCAAGGGTGGAGTCATGAACAGCAGTTAGTAATATGGAAAGCATTTGCTTGGTTGATATTTGGGTGTCAAGCATCTAAAGAATCTAAACTTTCCAAAGAGTTACATGCATCGAGTTCAGAGAAGGAAATAAATCAGTTCAGGTACATGAAGGAAAGCAACTTTATTTATTTATTTATTATAATATAAAACAAGGAAAAAACATGCCTGACTGTGTTGGCATATTGTTATCACTGGTTTCCTGGTAGCCAACCAATTCACTTGCAGATTCACCAGATAACCCGAGTTTAATAATGTAACGTCCATGCAACAAGTTAGATATGACTTGCAGTGTAGCAGCCTCTTTTGCTTTCTTTCCACTAAATGCAAACTAAGGCTGGTTCAGCTTGTGAGGCCTCTGAAATCCATTTTGCTTTCCCATAAGCTCAAACATCCACGTAATAACATCTCTGTATATACAGTATCTGTATAAGTGGTTTTCAACACAGTCATGTAACCAGGCGTTGCCTCCACTGATCTAGATATCCACTGGATGCTGCATGTGACCAAGTAAGCTTCAACTTTGAGGCTAGCGGGCAGCCATGTTATGGGCCCCTATAGGTAGCAGGGCAAGCTTCCCTGGCTTTTAAGTATATATACACATTTGTTTCATAATGTATAGGAATAGAAATTGCTTTCAAGGTGTTATTAGTTACATTTAGGTTAACAGTCTATATAGATATAACTAAAATTATTTAATTTACTTATAAATGTTGAAAGTTAGTTTATAACCTGCTTAAAAGCTGCAGTTGTTAACAGATATACTGTGCATTATACATAAGATTGGGAAGTTTTATTGTTTTATTACGTCTAGACAGAAAAGTGTGAAATAATTCCAATGATTATTAACAATTACTATTTTATAACCGCATTAAATTATAATGAGGGCGGCACGGTGGCGTAGTGGTTAGCACGTCCGCCTCACAGCAAGAAGGTCCTGGGTTCGATTCCCAGCTC
>JBCNYG010000021.1:17489738-17505140 GCA_039654305.1 Porochilus rendahli
ACAGCAGTGACAACCCGCTGATAGTGGGGCTTGAACCCCCGACCTTGGGATCAGTAATCCAGCACCTTAACCACCAATATTTTATAGAAGAATTATTGTGTCCTAAACCTTTTAGCCAAACAGGTTCTAAATCTCAAACACAGGGCAATTAATGGATTCATGTGTATTATTTTAAATATTATCATAACATTCTGAACTTTTTTGGACAAGGTTAAGTGTTCTCTTGTTTTTGAATGACTTCACACAATTAAAAAAAAGGTTCTAAAGCAAGATGAAGTAATTACATTTATGAGCAATGAGGTTATATAACAGATCTGTTATACAAAACCAATACACCGACTTTTAATATTGGTGAATTAAATTTGCAGGATGGCACAGCAGTGTGGTGGTTAGCACGTCATTCGAGTCCTGGACTCGCCGAGGGCGTTTCCTCTTGGACTTTTCACATTCTCAGTGTACTTGTAGGGGTTTCCTCTGGATACTCCGGTTTCCTCCCAGAGTCCAAAGACATGGACTTTAGGTGAATTGGCTGCTCCAGGTTGCTGTGTGTAAATGATGGCACTGCGGTGGCCTGGCGAGCTGTTCAGGGTGTACCCCACCTAAACTCAGAGATAGCTGAGATGGGCCTCGCTGTGACACCAGAGCTTTGAAAATAAATATTTAATGTAATTCAAAGAAAGAAAGAGTGGTATAGTGGTTACCACATCCACCTTGCAGCAAGAAGGTCCTGGGTTCGGGGCTCGAGTGTTTCTATGTGGAGTTTGAATGTTCTGCTTGTGCTTGTGTGGGTTTCCTCTGGGTACTCTGCTTTCCTCCCGCAGTCCAAAGACATGCACATTAGGCTAACTGGCTGTTCCAGTTGCCCCGAGTGTGGGTGTGAATGGTTGTGTGTTTGGCCTGCTGTGTGCTGACGGGGAGAACTTTGGGGAACAGCTAGCACTGTTGAAACACGTGTAAAAAATGCGCCGCATTTCTAACACCGCGTGCTCTGTGACTCCGCACCGCGAGGGGGCGCAAGAGCATCACGGGCTCCTAAATACAGATCCACAACTACTGCTTGTCTGAAGTGACTTTGAAAACAGGTATTTATTTATTTATTATTTATTTAGGTACTCGCTCGAAGGTGCTTATTTATCAAGAAAGCATTTATTTATTTGTTTGTTTTTAAATGAAAGTAATACCGTTACTGGGTATAAAAGCAGTATTGTAAACAAAGCTTACACTTATAAAATTAAAAGTAGTTGTAGGTGTGATATAATTTAAGGTTAATTAGCGCATTGCTAGTAAAGGCAACAAATGAACTAAGTAAACCTGAAAAAAAAAATATACACGAAATGAAATGAAACAGGGAAGGTCGATATTGTCTTTGCTGTTGGTTGATCGTTTGAGACGGGTCTGAGAAAAAAGATAAACAAACAAACAAAATCCTAGATTATGTCGCCATCTTGTGGACGAGTTTAGCATGACTGGGATTTTTTTCCGCCTTTGTCTGATTTACCTGTAAAAAGAAAACTGAAAGTGCTAAAAGACAACATTATTTAACACGAAGAACACACACAAATTAATAAATACATGCATAAATGAATTAATTTAAAAAAATGACCACACTGAAGACAACAGTAGCAGTAAACAATTCAACTCTATCAGATTTGACTTGCTGCAACAGCAATTTCTGGGGCTTTAATATATAAAACAGTAGCTTATAAATAAAAATCATATTGTGTTCTATTCTGTTAGAAATAAAGTCTTTATGACAACACGAAGTGCAGTAAACCGATTTGACATAAAACAGGAACATTTCATAAATATTTATAAATAATTGTTCATGTCGCCAGAAATTTGAGGGTTTAGTGCTGGTTGAGTGAAGCTGCCGCAGTTCTTTTGCTGTTTGTAAGTAAATAAAGAAAGGAATAGTTTGGTGATTAGCACTAAGTGCTGATGCTTACTAATGATGTTGAAATCAAACCCATGCACAACCTCCTACACACACACACACACACTGCTGAAATTGAGGAATGAGTGAGAAATGATTAATTATTGTTTATGGTTTACAGGAACTTCCTGAGAATTAAGTTATCCAGAGAGAGAACCTGGGCAGGTTCACTGCAGCCTTTATGGGTTTATTATATCCAATATTATTATTATTATTATTAATAATAATAATAATAATAATAATAATAATAATAATAATAATAATCATAATAATCATAATAATAATAAACGCTTAGTAACAGTTAAAAACATGACTTTTAGAGGTGAACTGGTGGGTAGGTGTGAACAGAGTAATAAGTAAATAAAGCACGGTGAGGGTTTTTTCCCCCCATTATTAGTGTTTGTTGAGATGAATGCTTAGCACGCGGACGGGGAGGTTAGGCATGACTCGGCGCATGCGCAGTAGCACTTTGGGCCATATTGGAATGAGGTCGTGAACGACTAAACGAAGGCGGAAAAAAAAGAGACACGGCATCTATTAAAGGAAAAAACTCATCGGAGGTAAGAAACAATTTAAGGGGTATTAAGAGAGTGGTTCGGACGGGGTTCAATGAGGTAGTTTGTTGTGTTCATGAGCGTTTCAGTGGTGGTTTTTTTTTATTTATTCTCTCTCGCTCGCCTGGATATAATAATAAAATAAAATAAAAAATCTATATCTGACTTGTGGTCGAATGACGTTTGGGTTGAAGTTGACTTGGTTTCGGGCGTTTTTTGGTGTCAACCCTGCACTCAGATGGAGCAGAAACCCGCACGAGGAGATAATAGAGCTGATGAGACACCAGGTCAGGAGAGAGCGAGGAGGAAACCTGCTGTAGTGATGTGTCTTTATGTGCGAAAGTTGCTTCACTGGCGCTGATGTGTGGAAACGCTGGTACCGGTTATTATCTGTAGCACAGTTCAGCACCGAGACTCCAGTTTCCTCCAACAAACAAACAAACAAACACTCAATGCGCATATTTCTGCATTTTCTTAGCGCTGATCTGAAGTGTGTTTATTAATCCTGTGTGTGTGTGTGTGTGTGTGTGTGTGTTAGCTCATACAGAAAGCTGTTCAGCGGTTTGTGTTGCATAAGAGCACCATGTCCTACTCTGCAATTCCTACTATATTGTTATCTTTCATTCTCTCTTTATATTCCCCCTGTCTTTCTGACCCTTTTTTGGTGCTCGTCTTTAAATGGAAGGAAGTTCCCTGGTGCTGTTTTGAAGTACCATTTATTTATTTTTATATATGTAATCTTGAAGATGGACGAGGTGGTGATCAGGATGGTTGCTGTGTTGGAAGTCAGTTCACCCTACAGCCTTAATAAGTTTTGCATTGATTCCACCAAAAGAAAAAAGCCCTCCACCCTGAAAACCATTAACGTGTCTCTTTCTTCAGCTCTTTCTTTACTGGGTCAGGTGGTCATTTTGTGTCCCTGGTCAAATTGACCAACAAAACCCACAAAAAGTGGTACCTTAAAGTGTGACATTCACTATTCACAAATTTCAGTAAAGTCCTGCTTATTTCCCTCGGTATTCACCATGAAGCATTGAAAAGTGCACATATGTGCACTTTTATTAGTAACACAGGAATCAATCTGTACAGAACACTGGATTCATCTTCAAATTCACAACATTTATTTTTGGTGAATAAATTAATTGGCGCTTGCTAGCGTGTGAAATGAATCCACTTCAGGACGAACTCGATCGTCCAGTTGAACGTCGTAACATGGAATGGGTCGGTTGTGTGCTTAACTGGCGTGGACACCACAGGTTACGCACGGAACTGTAAACGCGATTCTCAGCCCACAAATTAAGAAAAACAGGAATTTCTACTTCGGATTTAAAATTTAATGCAAGATCTTCATTGTAAGTCTGACGATTTCAACTTTGTGTTGATACTTCGGTGATAGCATGGCATGAAACATAAGTCACAAAAAAAAGTCACAATTTGTTTCCACACATTGCAACCAATTTTACAGAATCCCCCCCCCCTCCATGTGGTATGTTTTGGGCAGTGATTGCGCTTTCAATTCTTTATAGTTTTTTGAAAATGTTTGGTCCAAAATGTGAATCATTAAATTAGATCCAGTTTTAGAGATTAACCCAGAACTATTTGTATTGAATTAAAGAAATTTGAAATCATCTGCTGGATGGATGTCACAGGGACTGTGCTCGTGTCACAACAAGTCAAGGAATAATTCAAGCCACCGTAGGTAAACCATCAACAGCTATGGTTTTATCTGATTGCATGGAAATGATTCCTTTTTCCCCAGAACAGAAAGTCCTCAAGTGTTGCTCTTTAGTCCTATCCAGTTTACATGGGCTTGTTGGGTAAGTTCCTTCTGCGAGTTCCTGTTTTCCACCTGACTGTCTGTATCGGTGCATGTTTTTTAACCTACATCAGGGAGGTTCTATTATTTATTTTTTTAATGTATTATTATTATTTTTTTTTTTTTTACATTTTTTGTGAGTGTGATTGTTAGCAGGATTACACAAAGGAAGACTGTTAAATTTTGGCAAGTTCTGGATCCAGGTTTTTTTTTTTTACAGGATTCTTTAACATCATGAGACATTTTGGTTCTAATGAATTGCTGGGTTTCACAGAGGTTTGCACTCTAAGTGCTCATGTTGTTTTTTCTTGTTTGAGAAAATGGCAGGCCAAATGACCACCTGTTTTTTCACAAAACTTGTTCACCTGACCCTTTATTCCAGATGCATCTGCTGATGGTTTTTTAAACAGTTGCTGCCTTATTTTGATGGATGGATGTTTAACTTCTGTTGCTTTTCTTATATATTGCCCCCAAGCCTGTAGTGACATCAGAAACTAATTTGCAGACTTGTTATTCATGGTTCATTTGTCAAAAATGCAGGCAAACCTTTTTCTTGTTTTTGGTACTTTCACCCATTTATTTTCTGAAGCGCTTGATCCTAATTAGGGTCTCGGGGTGGCTGACGCCCATCTCAGCCGACTTTGAATGAGAGCAGAGTGCACCCTGGACAGCTCGCCAGGCCATTCCAATGGTTTTCGGTTTAAATTTAATTAATTGAAAAAGGAAGATTCAAAAGTGCAGAATTAAGAGATGAGAGTGCAGGACAAACAGTCGTGAGCAGTGATTGGTCATTGGGTAATAGGGGTGATCAGTGATCGGTTGTTGAAAAATAACACACTATATAACATACTATACAGTTTAGTTACATCTGCTTTTATTCAAAAGATAAAGAAGAACCATAATAAAAAGCACATGCACAACATTGAGCACAGGTTACGTGTCTTGGTGATATTTTTTCCAACTACTTATTCGGTAGATGTCCTACTAAGATATTTGCAAGGGCACCAATAGGGGTAAAAGTAGCAGCATGCGGCACAAGTGAGCATCAATAACACACATATCTGAACTTATCACCTCTTGAAAAACGTTGCCGCGTCTTTCGCTCTACAGATTTTTTCACAACTATGAAACAGCTGGAAATGCAGCTCTCAGAACTCAGTGATCTCCTGCTGATTCATTTCCATATACAATAGGGATGATAGGAGGTAAATGCTCCTAATCAAATACCCAGTTAACCCAATGATTCCCAATTCAGTTCTAAGTGAAACCTGATAGTCATTATGCATATTTATATTTTTGCCAGACAAAGAAAGTACACGACAGGAAAGCCAAAGTGCGGCTCATTTGATGTCTCAGTGGAGCAATTTGCTGAACAGCATGTTAACTGTACAAGGTTTAAGGGTTCGAATACCACATTTGGAGATTTTTAAAGTTGCACTATCAGCGTCGATGGATGATAAGGCACTCTGCAATATATATAATATCCATTATAATGTGCAGATTAAATTAAAAAAACCCTTCCAATAGTGTAGATGTAACAGAGGTTGATGTTATTTAAAATACTATATTTAACATTGTTTAAAAGGTAATCTGTAAATATCAACTTTTCCCAGCCAAAAAAAGTTCAGTATGAACTTGAAATAAGCTACTTTAAATTTGTTTGTATGTAAATATTAAACATATGAGATTTTATTTTGGCACAAGCTAATTTAACAACTTAATAATAATAATAATAATAACAATAATAATGACTGGTGGAGTGAACACCTACATTCACTTACCTTTCACGTGGCATCAACTGACATATACACTACATTACCAAAAGTATCCGCTCATCTGCTTTCACGCGGAAATGGACTTAAGTGATGTTCCGTTCTTAATCCATCGGGTTTAATATGACGTCAGCCCACCCTTTCCTGCTGTAACAGCTTCAGCTCTTCTGGGCAAACTTTCCACAAGGTTTAGGAGTGTGTTTATGGGAATTTTTGACCATTCTTCCAGAAGTGCATTTGTGAGGTCAGACACTGATGTTGGACGAGAAGGCCCGGCTCGCAGTCTCCGCTCTCATTCATCTCAGAGGTGTTCTGTCGGGTTGAGGTCAGGACTCTGTGCAGGCCAAGTTCTTCCACACCAAACTCACTCATCCATGTCTTTGTGGAACCCATTCCATGAAGCTCTCTACGTACTGTTCCTGAGCTAATCTGAAGGCCACATGAAGTTTGGAGGTCTGTAGCGATTGTCTGCTGAAAGTTGGTGACCTCTGCGCATTAGGCCCATAAGCATCCGCTGACCCCGCTGTGCCATTTTTCATGGTCTTCCACTTCGTCGCTGAGTTGCTGTCATTCCCAATTGCTTCCACTTTATTATAATACCAACGACAGTTGACTAGAAAAGTAGCAAGAAAATTTCAAGACTGGAATTGATGCACAGGTGGCATCCTATCAGGGTTCCACGCTGGAATTCACTGAGCTTTTGAGAGCGACCCATTCTTTAACAAATGTTTGTAGAAGCAGTCTGCATGCCCAGGTGCTTGATGGGTGAGTGAATACTTTTGGCAATATAGTGTATAAGTTTATGTCAGATCCTTGTTGTATAATAGGGCTTAACGTCAGGTTATGTTACGTTACCTAAATGGCATATTTACACTAATACTACTAATAGCATTACAACTGTCATGACATTAGTTACTATGTCATTAGTACGTACCTCTTCCGATTATCATCTCACTCTGTCTGATTTTAAAGAAGTTAAACTTCCAAATTAGATCCCAGCGTTAGACCTAATGCAAAGTTCCTATCTATGTAAATGTAATGAATGTCGTAATATTACTTTACTTTAATACCATTTTTGTAAGCTCTCAAATGTCTAGTTATAATTACATGAACAATATATAGCTCACACCAAAGATAAATAACACAGTAATAATGCAAGAGCACATGAGGAGTGCAAACCACTGCAAGGCAAGAAATCCCCCATATATGAACAAAAGTGTCCTATCGGTGAATATTGAAGAATCCTAGGATGTAACCTCCTTGGTGTTGATGACTAACATCCGTCCATTTACTGAACTGCTTAATCCTGCTAGGGTCGCATGGAGACTAGTGCCTCTCCTAGATGACAATGGGCAAACGTGGAGTACACCCTGAACAGCTTGCCAGTCCTTTTCGGGGCCCATGAGTAGCATGAGAGTTTTTTTTTTTTTTCTCGTTTGATCAGTCCTGTCCAGCCTTTTACCTCTTGCAACTTGCCTGTCACTCCAGTGTAAATGTCGAGGAGGCGTGATACTTCTCCTTGGCTTTTGCGTTAAATACATGTTTGGCTTCACTGAGTTGTTTTGCAATGTCATCTTCACATCACCACTCCTGGTTATTCATTGATCAATCTGCTGAGAGTAGGAACAGAGCAACGCAACATACATTACCTCTCCTAAGGCTAATATTTACATACAGTATACCTATTTTAAATGTAAGAAGGATCATTTGTTTATTTTGATGCTGTGTGCAACCGTGTTGGTTTGTTTTAACTCCGTAAATGCAGAAGAAACTCCGCTTGTGAAGAATCTATGAAGTTGTCTTCTTGGTTGAGGTGACTTTTCATGTCATGGATGTTCATAGCTTCAAAATATCCTTTACAATGGAACCAGTGTACCCACAGGGGATGCGCTGCTGGACCTAACGCATAAAGTGGCAAATATTACTTAAACCTGTCATGCATTAGACACAAAGAGAAATGCAATTCGAGAAAACTTTAATTCTCGGTCTTATGATAAAGTTTTGACATCAACAGTAGTGACTATTAGAAAAATTAAACAGTCACAATAATATGCAGTAATAAGTTGTGTATTTGGGGGAAGGTATGTGATTGTGATGTTTTCACTTCATGTTTTCAGCCCAGGATAACTGAAATAGTGGTTAGCAGACATGGAGGTTCCACTGATGCATGATTGCATTGTTTGCTGTAAATAAGACTATTGCTATTTAACTCTAAAGTTCATTCTAATATCAAAAAGTGATTAATTAATTATTACTAGTCCATCATTTTTCATGTACATTTTTAAGAAAGTGAGATCGAGACACCATCTATTTAAAAACTGTATTTATTTATTTATTTTATTATATTATATATTTTATATATGTATTTTTTTTTTGCAGTGTCAGTGCAGTTCCTTTTTTTGCAGCCTTGGTGCAGAAAAGTATGTTGATTTTTGGGGATTTTTTTTTTCTTAACTACAGTTCACTCAATAAATCTGTTCCATAACTGATGAATATTGAAATGAGCCCAAATGACTAATATTGTGTAATCACATATTCAGATATCATCTTTCAAGTAGTTTGATTAACTGATAGGTCAGTGGTGTTAGTAAGCAGTAGGTTGTCCTGCCCATGTATGGCTGCTTTAACTGCGCTGCCCTTGGATTAATTCAGGCTGGATAAAGGCGTCTGCTGGAGGAATAAATTACATTTACGTTTACAGTATTTGGCAAGCTTTCCTATCCAGTGCGACTTGCAGGAGTGATTGCTGTCTCCTTGGGAAGCATCTCCCCCATAGCGCAGACGCACTCTTCTGGATGCGGGAATATGATACGAGCATGATTAGGGTTCATTTAAGTGCTTATTGAAAAAACTGTGCTTCAGTCTACATTTAATAACATCAGCCCAGTACAAGTTAAGACGCACTGATGGTGCTGAAGTTCTTATATATCATAGTAGTAACAGAAAGGCCAAAACATGCATATCAAAGTGTAGTTTCAAAATAACATGGTCTTTCTGAATGGTATTGTAATAATAGTTTTTATGGCTTAAAATAATAATAGCTTAAAGTAAATAGCAGGGTATTTTTAGTCTGTATAAAATATACAGCACTACTTTTATATCTGCAGAAAATCTATCCCAGCACTTGGCTGGTTGAAGGTACTGAGTGCTTTTTGTTCATGATCAATGAAAATTAACTCCTTTGCTAAGTGCACTGTTTAACTCATTGATATTTGGTGAACCAAAAGAACAATGTGTATGGAATTGATTCCAGTTTGAATAGTTCTCATAAACAGATTAATGCTGGATTATTGATGGCATGCCTGGTGATCCATGATCAAGAGAACAACCAGGCCGTCACTCTATTGTTGTCTTTCAAACAATGCGCATTTTAAGGACCAGCTCCAGAATATTTTCAGGCTTTGGTAATGCTTCAGCTCAGTCTCTGAGCTTTCTATTCCTGGCCGTGTGATTCTCAGTAGCAGTGGGGTTAAAGGTCAAAGAATGGGTGTTTGACATTCAGGAATCCCTCGGCTATTTTCGGCGGTTTCTGCTTCTTGAAATTAGCCTCTGGTACTGTTGTGCCATAGAGCTATTTTAAGTTTTTGTTGAAAGATTGCAGGGGGTTTACCAGGTTTTGAATCCAACCAAACCAGGAAGTAATAATTTTGTTTTATTTTACAATTTATTTTACTTTTTTAAATTATAACAATAATTTATTAGATAATATATTTATTATAAACAGCATTTATTATATTGAGAATCGGTATGGGGGCCACTCTGAGAAACCCTTTGCAATAGTGGAAACTGCAGAAAAGAGCTAAGGGAGTCCTGAGTGCCCTGTACCAATATGGTGCCACCACCATCTGGGGGATATTTTGACATGAGCCTCCAAGGGTGTCCTGAGTGGGAGTTCAAGTGGTTGGGGTGGAGTTTTGCCTGGTCAGCTTGCACTGCTACTATGTCCCACTCTCACATTGCTGAGATTTTTCAGTATGTAATTAGTTGCTAGTGTAGTAACATGAATGAAGTTGTTACAACCCTGCAGCCTGGTTTCCGCAGCTTCTTTAGAAGGGTTTATGTGTCTTTGAGGTGGGAAACAGACAAAGTGTTCATGCTGGGACAAATCAGTAGCTTTGGATACACATATTTTAGTTTCAGCTTAGCGACCAGGTAGGGGGTAATAAGAATCAATTATTATGATTGTTTAGACTGAAATGTAACGGTTTAATGTGTTGGTGGGAGGAATGCTGGATAGATGAGTATTTTTACTTCCAGTTCCAAAATTCAACACTACGGCTCACAGCTGAAATTTCGACCAACAAGTTTCTCACTTTCTTGCCGAGGTCACAAAAATAGTTTGAGATGGCTATGTGAACTCATCCTCTGTTTTGATCTACTTAAATTGCAGTATATTGTTACATTTGCTGCTAACATCGCCCAGTACTACTACAACTATGTACCATCTATCCAACCAGGATGAGTAAAACTGGCCGACAGCTACACTTCTAGCACTCGAGGCATATCTGTACTGTTGGGTGTAAGCTAGCCTTCAAGTGAACACTTGTTAGAATGGTTTATTAAAATAGTTTTGGGTTCAGTAGTTTGTTAAAACCATGTACAAATACTTTTCTCCACTTCTACTTCTTCTACTGCAAGACCGTCCATCTGGTGACACATCCAGACGCAGGGCGTTGTTATTTATGTCATGATGTCACTTTGTGTGCACCAAATTACATTTAGTGATCGCCCTCTGTTAGTCCAGTGGAATGTCCTAGCTATTCATTACAGAAATATCAGAAACAGCAAATTCCTCGTATGTGTCAACCCCTTCCTTCCTTCCTTCATTCATTTCAGCTCTTTTTCTTCTCTAATCGTCTGCCTCTGAGTGGAAAGAGCAGCCTGCAGGGCTTTGAGGCTGGCCTTTTCTTTTGCTCCTGCATTGGAGAGCTCTGGGACACAATCCCCCACATCTCTGTCGCTCCACTCTGGGCACAATGCTGTTGAGGAGGAGGAGGAGGTGGAGCTGGTGGAGGCAGAGGCAGTGGTGGCGGGGGGTCGCTGCGGGTGGCTCGGGTCAGATAGCGCCTGTCAGAGTGAGCCCGTCGCTCCCTCGTCTCCTCTTTTAATAGAGATGTCAAGCGTCACAAAGACAACTTGACAGCCCAGGCTGAATGGAGCTGTGGAGTTAATGCAACTTTGTTTTAACTGTTTTATTTTTTCTTTATACTTTAAGCCTCTGTTTCTTTAAAGCTGTGGTTTATGTTTGAGAAGAACAAGCTGTGAAGCGTTTCTTGAAAAACTTTAAAGTATCTAACTTTTTGATTTAATTCATATTTAACCATCTTTGAGATTCACAGTGCACTGCATTCTGGGATCCTTTTCATCTCGCCACGGTTGTGAAGAGTGGTTATATGACTTACCATAGCTTTCCTGTGAGCTGTCTGGTTGTTCTCCTCAGATCTCTCTCATGATATGTTCACACAAGCTCCCTTTCACAGGATGCCTTTTTTGTTTCACTCTGTTCTTATTAGAAATAAGATTTAAATAGATTAGAAACTGTTACAGAAGATCGGAGGCTTCTGAAACATCGTAAATATAGAAATTGTTTTTTTAATCTTCTTAGTGTTATTTGTTATAATATATTATGTAGGGGATGTTAGTATATGTTATTCATGCAGTAAGATATTTATAATAGTGTGTTTTTAGTGTATACACCTGAGGGTAATGTGGTTTCATTTTTAGTTTAGAAAAAGATTCCGAGTTTCTCATCAGAACTTTTTGAAAACCTAAATGGGGCACAAGGTGTGTTTATTTATTTATTTGTTAGTTTGTTTATTTTAAATAGAGAAATGAGGTGACTGCCAAAGCCCAAAAGCTTGCTAAATGTAGGTAAAGTGACTGAACTTGAGGTGACTTCCAGCAATTTGTTGAGATTTTTGAATAAATAAGTTGGAACAAATAACAAGAAGCTTTTAGAAGCACTTTACTTTCACCTCAAAATGACTCATGAGCAGACCAAATCTGGTGTAAAGCAAAACGAACAATATTGGAGTGCGTAGAATGACATTCTGTGTCTTTTTTGAGTTGTCTGAGGTGTTTTCCAAGTTTTTGAGGATGGGTTTTTAATTTTTTCTTTTTTTTTGTAATATAAAAAAATAAATAAAAAAGATGCAGTGCCAATTTTCGGGTACGGGTGCTGATTAGAAACAGATTTTTTATTTATTTATTCAGCCTTAGTTATATGTAGCCCTAGTACAAACGCTGACGTTCCCTTTGTTTTGAAGTCGAGCCTTCTCATTTTATTGTTTGATTTTTGTCCACAGCTTTGCACATTTTATATAAACAGCAATGTGTTCTGGTGTAATCGTCAGAGTGTATGAAAATGAATTTTGAATTTTCTTATTTCCGTTTTGCTTGACACTTATCATTATCATTATCTTTGGGGGAAAAGTAAACGTTAAAAAAACAGATATGACTGTCCTTCAGAACCGATCGGATCACAGTTCTAAAGAGGAATTGTCCTTCAGCAGTATTAGCACATCAATAGGGCTGAGTGTCAAATCTGTGCAGCGTTCATGCTCGTCACGGACCGTGTGGCAGTTGTGGGAAAATAGCTGTTCTATTGCTATAGTGGTTTGGGGTTTTTTTTGGTTTTGTGTGTGTGTGTGTGTGTGTGTGTGTGTGTGCCCTTTTCAGGGTTGAAATGTGTGTAGCTCCTGATCTGTGCAAACATCACAGTGAACTTTGTTGAAAAAGACATTCAGAACCAATTATACAAATAGTAGAGAGAGAGAAAGAGAGAGAGAGAGAGAGAGAGAGTCCAATGTAATGCTCGCTTGACCTTTTAACCTTTTTTGCAGTGATTTGGGAATTTAAGCCCAGCACACAATTGTTGGTATTGCTGTCATTGTTGTTGGGGTTATTACTATTGATTTGTTTGGATAAAGCCCATTTTTTAATTTGATTAAGGCGGACAGATGATTCCAGCTGTAATAAACCTCAAAAAACACCCTTTTGTCTTTTGTTTCTTGTGTATTTGT
This sequence comes from Porochilus rendahli, assembly GCA_039654305.1. NCBI lineage: Eukaryota > Metazoa > Chordata > Actinopteri > Siluriformes > Plotosidae > Porochilus > Porochilus rendahli. The sequence goes on from JBCNYG010000021.1 coordinate 17,502,836, forward strand.
AAAGAAGCCTAATTGTACATGTTGGGTGTCATGTCCTGGTTGATGTGATGTATCAATTCTTTAGTTTATGGATATTAATCTAAGATCAGTGGTTAAGTAGTAGGGAAGCAAACCCGGACGAGTCAGGCTTTTTAATTAAGCCTTGAAGGTGTTACTGAGCTGTTGGTCATCGCGCTGTTGCAGAGCCTCAGAACGTATTTTAAAACCACTCTACATTCTCCCTCCTACACACCCTGACATGTCAAATGTGGTTTTTTACAGCGCCGGCTTATCTCTGCATTGACCTCCGTCTCATGATCTCTCTTCCTCTTATCATTTCTCTCACTCCTTCTTTCTCTCTTCCTCCCTCTCTGTCTTCCTCTCACCATTTCTCTTTCTCTCTGTCTTCTTATATTTTTCTCTCTCTCTCTTTCTCTCTCTCCTTCATATCATTTCTCTCTCTCTTTCTCTTCCTCTTATCATTTTTCTCTCTCGCTCTCTCTCCTTCGTATCATTTCTCTCTCTTCCTCTTATCATATTTCTCTCTCTTCCACACATTTTAAAGCTGTTTTATGCTCTTATATATTTTAAAACCTTTTCTTCGTTCTTTCTTTTTATAGGCACTGTGAGATCTGGTTACAAAATGAGCCAAGATGTGCTGGAGTCTGGTAAGGGGTTTGATTATTGTTATTATTATTGTTGTGGATATTATTGTTGTAGTCTAAAAATAATTGCATGTGCCATTATTAGTTGTATCTAAATTCTGTACTTTGTATTTAAAATACAGGATCCTTAATTCTGTATTAAATTTGTGTTTAGTTTGAGAGCAGGCTATGATCAGCTGTTTCAGAATCTTGTCACTGTTATTAGTAAGGAACACTCTGGGTGCACGCTGTTACAGGAACATCCAGTAATCATCACCAACACCAGCACCTCAGAGTGGCTTCTTATCCAATAACAGCTTATCTCCAAATGTTTTATCTTTTCCTCCTGCACCACAACAGTCTTCCAATTTTAATACATGATTAAAGAGCAACTCAACATGTTTTATCTTTTTGTGGTGAAACGTCTTCAAAACAAGTTATATAACAACCTTAAAACATGTTTCCTCACCATTTACTTTCACTGAGGGGGTTGTGTTTCACCTGCTATTTGCTTGTTAGCAGGATTATACAAAAAGTTGGGAATGTGTGTATTTTTTTGAAATTCGTAAAAGTTATACTAGAAAAAATATTTTGAAGATCAAATTCTGGATTGAGGGATTTAAAATGTTGTGGTGCTGTTAAAATCACAAATCAGGCTTCGTAGAGTGCATGTGAGTGAACACTTGGCTTTCTCTATAATGGAAGTGGAGTGGGGGAGTAGCTTCTCATCAAGACCAACTTTCACTCTAGTCAAACATGAAGAAATCGAGTAGCTGATGGATTGCCTTTCTTTCTTCTTCAAAGAAAAAAAACCCACCCGAAGCCTTTATAAATAAACCCCTTTAAAAATCTGTGCATGTACACCACCACTTTTGTCTAAAAGAGCTCCTAATAAAAAGAAGTAAAACATGACTTCTCTATATTTTTTTTTGGTGAAAATGTATTGAACAATGCTATTGTAGGCACTGAGAAACAAAAAATTATTCTGACATGTATATTGAGGTAAAAGTATGGATAATAAACAAAAACACTAAAAATAAAATTTTTTTAGAAAAAGATTAAAAAGGTAATTTTTTTTTCAACTTTTGCATAGCATGAATGAACTTTCATGAACCACATGGAATGGTATAGCAAGTGAAGAAATAAAAAAATATATGAAAACTATATGTGGTCAAATGTGTTATTTTTGTTATTACTATATAATGTTGTTTGTTTATTTATTCTCATCAGTATGATCCAATATTACATGATATTAATACTTTAATAGGACTTGGTTTCTTATTTATCTTCATTTTGTTATGTTGTATAAGTGTACTGTATTTTTTTATTTCTCCACCCACTAAGCCATTCCATATGGTTTGAAGTGCATTCATATGCAAAAGTAAAAAAAAATAAAATTTGCGATACCTTTTATTACCTTTATATACCTTTTAACTTTTATTTACCTTTTGTTTATTATCCATACTTTTACCTTATTATACTTTTTTTTTGGTTCTCATTGCCTACAATAACATTGTTCAAAATATTTTCACCAAAAAATGTTACTTCTTTTTTAGAAGCCCTTTTAGATAAAAGTGGTGGACTATAATCTTCACTGCATACTAATGGCTGTGTGTGTGTGTGTGTGTGTGTGTGTGTGTGTGTGTGTGTGTGTGTGTGTGTGTGTGCCCCCAAAACCAACG
>JBCNYG010000021.1:17625081-17635264 GCA_039654305.1 Porochilus rendahli
CCCCCCCCCCCCCCCCCCCCCCCCCCCCCCCCCCCCCCCCCCCCCCCCCTTACACTTACCATAAAAGTTGAAGGCATTTCAAGCAAGCTGTATACCAGTTTCAGGTAAATGACTTTAGCATCTCATGCTTTCTTTGCTACAAATTGTGTCTCGTCAATTATGAAAAATGTCTACATTATATTTTAGTATATACTGCTTTAGAATCTGATTGGATTGATTAGAGCAATCTGATTGGATCAATATCTTGGGAAAATAAACATTATTATTCATTTAAGAGTTTCTCATTTTTGATTGGTGGAAAAAAAACACATAATAATTGTTAGTATTACATTATTGACACGGGATAACCAAATTATTCCATCATTGCCATGAGATTAATTGAATAATTATATATATATTTAATTGAAATAAAATTTATTTGAATAATAATATATTAATGAATAATGACTGGAAAGTGTAACATAGTAATGTGACTGTCTACTTTAACAATATTTTGAATTATAAATAAAGCAATTATAGAATTTGTCTTTCCTATGATATGGATAATTATTCCATCTCAGAAGATATTATTGGCCTCAGCGATTAACAACCCTTTGACTGAATAATTCTTTACACAGGTTTGATTCCCGGACTTAGGGCATTTCTTTGCGGAGTTTCCATGTTCGCCCCTTGCTTGCGTAGGTTTTCTCTGGGTACCCCAGTTTCCTCCCAAAGTCCAAAAACATGCACATTTGACTGTTGTCAATTATATGTTGGAAATACACTGTTAATTTGAAAACTATATTTTAGGTATATAATTAACTAATTGCATAAAAAAATTTAAATGATGCTTATCGCCGTTTGTGTTTTATACTAATTTTATGCTGGGGAAAAAGTTCAGGTTTTTCTAAGAGGCCTATATAATGGATGGATGAAGGAAATATGATGGTAAAGGTTAATTTCATTTTTCAGTGTTACCAGATATAAATGTCACCACAATCATGAAATTAGCCAAAAACCTGACCCTTTTATTTCACAAAGAATTCCCCAAATTCCCCAAAAGTACTTCATAAAAGGGTTCTATCTCTTGTCAGGTTCTAGAATCTTTAGGGATATTACATGTGTCATCTTTTTTTTGGCACTGCTACCATTTTGTATAAAATTATCTAATAATTGTTAATGTTAAACGTTGCATAAATTATTTATTACATTTCTTGCTCTTTTTGATCGGCCTTTCTTTGTCTTTTGTCTTGCGTTCCTTTCTTTTCCGCAATAACATTCTCAGCACTTCTCTTCCTTTTCTCTGATCTCTGAGGTTTTGGGTTTAAAGATCGATAGAAAAAAAGGTGCCTCTGTGTTAATTCGGAGGACAAAAATCCTTCTTGATCTGCTAAATCTCTGCTTCTGCATCAGGCCCCCTGCCATTTGTTGTCACTTCTGGAGATGACTGTGTGTTTGTGTGTGTATATACATGCGTTGGAGTGTTTCTGCCCGCTTTTTCCTCCTGCCCACTGGCTGTCTGAGGTTTGGTTCCTGGTCCTTTGAAGTGACTGCGTGCAGAATGGAGGTTTTTTGTTGCACGGTGAATTGACGCCCGCAGCGTCCCCACCGCACAAGTCTTAAAAACGCCAGGCGTTGTTTAGGATAGACTTCTTTCTCTCTCGCTTCATATCCAGCCTCTTTGTGTTTTGAACTTGAGCATTCACGCGCCATGTAATCTACAAATTAGGCCTTTCTTCTGTTCGCGAGCCGGGCGTTTGAAGTGCAATTATTTTGCTCATTACAAGTTAATTTTATTGTTCAACTTCGTCAGGGGTTTCTTTAGGTTACACTGTTACAAAGTTTGAGAAGAAGGTAGAAAGAGGAAATTAGCGAGAATGAAAGCTTTGCAGCATGCTCTTTATCTCATTCATACTTTTTCTTGTTTTTCTCATTCCGAGCGTCTCTCGCATGTGCTCTGGCTCTCTCTCTTTGTGCAAAAATGAGAAACTCATACTGTCAGTTGAAAGTGCTACAAGATGACTGATAATGCAAGTGTGCACCTTTTAAAGTGTATCAAGAGTCCCAGAGTGGTCAAACCATATGAAATATACCCTCTTTTTATATCGGAATTTGCTCTGATATGTAAAAGCCGAGCTCAGATCTCAGCTCTATGCTCACTTTCTTCCGAGCTGTTGCACATCTACTATTCCAGACCATTTCCGATTGGCTTTAAACTAAATATATACAGGCTGTTTATTGTATGGTGTATGTGTGTGTCTGTGGATGCAATCATGCATGTACATTTTTTGTGTATGTGTGTGTGCACTGAGAGAACATGGGTCAGATTTCACGTCAGTCCATTTAAGAACAAAGCAAACATTTGTGTTCCCGCGAACAGGCCAGTTCTAATGACGCGACCGAGTCTGATATCAGCAGCTGAAATCGACGTGTAATAATAGACATCACATTTAAGCCGATTTGATATTTAGTGTCTCATTTCCAATTAAGCCCTCAGATATCAGAGCTGCCCAAAATGATGAAGTAAAGTGAGCAGGCCGGAGATTGGCTTTCTAGATATGAGCTAATAGCTGCACCAGTCATTAGCCACTTATAATTGGGGAAAAAAGAGAATGTTTTTAAGTGGTACTGGAAGTCTTAATAGAAATTCTTCACAATGCCCCACAGTACTCGTTTTTAAATGTTACAACATGAGAAGGATTAAGAGTTGCAGTTAGTTGCATGTGAAACGTTTGATAACGGATTTGTACCACGCTGGTTCTTCCCTCCGGCATATTTACATAGCTAATGCCAAAGCTTTCTGGATGCAAGCGACACACGGTGTGAAGAAACAGGGTCCCTGATATGAACCGGGAAATATTATTCATAAAAATATTTTCATGCATGAGTACAAAAATGGTGAGTTTCGCGCAGGGCCTACAAATGACATTACTAAAAATTTCATGTTACTTTTAAGGATTAATTTTCTTAAAAAACACGCACAAACTTATGCATAAAGAGATTCAGCACATTTCTGATATGAGCGAATAACTGAGATACAAATTTCGCTAACCCAGTTTCACCTGCAGGAGGTTCTAGTCAGTGTCACCCAATCAGGAACATTAGTTTTTTTTTTTCATAATGACTACTAAATATTATGAGTAAATAACCTGTATATGTAAAACTGTGTTTTAAAAAAGACAAAATATTTACACATTTCCAATATATGAAAACACTTTATATTTGTTTTAGCGTACATTTTCATCAGCATCATTTCAGACAAAGGTGAGTTCAAGAAAGCATTTGTGTCTGATCTTTCATGTCACTTGAATTCAGGAAATACCCCAAAATATACATTAGATCCTTTAGCATTATACAAAAAAATATTATAAAAAGCCTCTTGGCTCCTATATATACTGTAGGGATTATGTAATTATTTTCAAATAAAAATTTTTATTTGTCACATAAAAATTATACACAGTACAATATATAGTGAAATGCTTAAAATCTACCTGTACTTATAAAAATAAACTAAACAAAATGTCAATTTTGATAGGTGTGGCCTTTTCTAGGATGTCCCCACTCCAAGCCACAGGGCACAGAGGCTCACTGAAGGGGGTGAATAATATTGATTGCATGTTTTGCACTTCATACAATCCCACAAACTCAACGGAACAAACACGAGGCTGATGTGTTACAGAGCGTTATCCAACACTATCATCAAAACACCAAAATGTCTTTAGAAAGAATGGAGAAGCACATGAGACCCACGGAGACCAACTACTTCCTTCTGAATAAGTAGGGAAGAGATGGACGCGGATTCATTTCATTTGAAAAAACTGATCCTCAACTGAATAATTCATGAACGCATTCTTAAAAAGATTACCAAAATTTACCAAAATTTTAACAGGCACCCTTTACAGACATGATAAGCAGAAAAGCATCTCATGACTCATCAGTCTTTGAGTTGGATGAGCTAAAAAACAAAACAAAAATGAAAACAACATAAACACTCCAGGAAAGTCCAGAAAGTCACAGGGGTATTGAAAGTGATGTCTTCGATATGCTCAGATTGTATCTCATTGCATATGAATATAAATATTAAGAAAGACACACCTCCACCTCACAGCCAGAAGGTCCTGGGTTCAAGTCCTAGGCTCAGGTGTTTCTGTGTGTAGTTTGTTATGGGTTTCCGCTGGGTACTCCAGTTTCTTACCACAGTCCAAAGACATGCACATCAGGCTAAGTGACTGTTTCAAATTGCCCCTATAGGTGTGAGTGTGAAGGGTTAAGTGTGTTGCTCAGTAATAGTCGGGCAAGCTGTTCAAGGTGTACCCTGCATTCAGGCTCAACCTCCCTGCAAACCTCATAATAGGATTAAGTTTGGCAAATGAGATGAGATGAGACACACATACATCACACAAACACTCCATGTTCACCCTATTGGCTTAAACCAAAAATAAAAAACCTGGCAAAGTGGCAGCAACAGCGTGTTTTTAATTTTCGCACATTAAAAAATATAAATACAAATATTTTTCCAAAATTGGATATATTTTTTTCAGATTTTGTTTTTCAAGCAGTGAATTTTTTTGTACTCATGGTATATGAGCTGCCATCTTAATAGTAGAGGAGCCAATAAGAGCGTGTGACTGCGCATATCCAGTGGGTGAGAATTTAATTTATATAAAGCTGGCTATCAGTCATATTCGTTGAAAGTGAGTGGAATAACTGTTTATATAACAAACCGATGCATTTTTATTATCTTATTCAAGTAATTTTCTTACCATCAAATAATTGATACCACATAAACCATACAAAATAATTGATTAGCTGAACACAGAGTCTTAGGTTTATTCTTGAATTCTTGATAGTGATAATAATTTTAAGAAGGCAATCTGAACATCATATACTTCCATTCCAAATTTTGTTGCTTTCGTGAAATAAGTCTAGAAGAAACGGTAGAGCCAGCTGACTAGCCTTAGCGATTAGCTTAGCATGAATTACGACCACCGGCATAATTTTTTCTGTGGTGACATACGTACTAGTGTATACAGTGATATCCTAGTCATAGAGTAACCTGTTAAAAGTGCATGATTGCCTATATCCAGTGGGATAAACACACACACACACACACACACACACACACACACAAACACACACACGTGAGGTAAGGAAAATCTTGTATGTATAATGCACTAATAAACTGGCACCCATCTCAGGGTACACACATCCATCACTGGCTTGCTAATAGGCAACACAAACACACAAGCTGTTTGTTTTGTAGCTCCTGCTTTTCATCGAGCTCAGAGATAGTGCTGTTGTTTTATGTTCCTTCTCTCTGTTGCCTCGCTTTACTCTTTGCTCTTCCTCTTCTCCCTTGAGCTTAATTCCACTGACGCTAAATAAACTTTATCCATAATAATAGCCGCTGGCAGGTCGCCCACGAGAACAAAAACACAGACATCATGACAGGTTCAAAGGCAGTGTACCTCTCTCTCTCTCTCTCTCTCTCTCTCTCTCGCTTATTCTGTTTCTCACTCTTTAGCTCACTCCTCTGTCTCTCTGGCGTTTGTACCCTCTCTAGTTCTTGTCCGCCTGTGCTTTTTGTGTGAGAGAAAGCTCTTTGTCTGGTAAACGGCTCCATCGGTTTTGATCCAGGCGTTTATTAGCTGGAGAGTTTAATTAAAAAGGCCATTCATATGAAAATGGGAGTTTGATAGTGATTGCTGTCCCCAGCAGCCTCTCGCTTCTACTTTTAATTAGAAGCCTGGTTGATTGACATCAAGCCCTGCTGGCTGCTTACTGACATCCGCACTCTTTTTTTTACACTCCCCCCAACACACACACACACGCACACACACTTTATACATTCCTACAATAACACAAAGGTCATTAAGGAGTACACAGCACATCAAAGATCCAGCACACTTTTTGACATGTCTCGGTAATTAGCAAGGCGTATGGGTTCAGTTCTGCACAAATCTGCACAGATAATTCACTATGGCCATGTTCGTCATGCTCTGTGCACATTATCCAGCCATATAATTAAAAAATTCTTGCAAACTAGTATCCTTAGACACAAATCCACCTTCCAACACTGCAGGTAACAACACAACCTTATCATTTTCTTGTTTTCATTAAAAGATTTCATGTATGCGTTCTGTACATGAACATACTCTTCTTCTCATTAATGGATATTTACTGTAATTTACTGTGGTTTCCTATATTTTCTGGTTTCAACACAATTCAAAGCACAATTAACAACTTTTAAACCCAGGAAGAACAAGGCCATCAGGGTGTATAGCTGGGCATAAGTATAGGTTCGCCTAAACAAACAAACTAGGAAGGCAAGCAAATACTTGGTAAATAAACTAACAAAATATCCAATAATCAGGCCCGGGTAAGGTGATCTTCAAAAAGGTATGAACCAGGCAGAGCAACCTGGAAACGTGTAAACAGAGCTGAGGAAAAAATATATGGAGGCATAATAGGCAATACGAAATCATACTCTGTAGTCTATATAAATGTGTACATGATGGTGTAGAGATAAATTAAATTAGTAATCAAGTGCGCAAGAACAGGGTTAGATGTTTGCCAGAGGATTATGCGGCATGGTTGTGAGCTGAGCATCATGGGAATTGGAGCGAATCTAAAATTTGAAACAGAGTAATGAAAAAAACAAATAACTCCTGTCAGAATAATGAACTTACCCAGACAAAAAAAGAATGGAAAGAAACTCCTAGTACTTCTGTAATATATTTACAAAAACAAATAAAGATCTTTGTGTCAATTAGTGCAGGAACGTTCCACCCCGAGAGAACATCTGTGATGATTATCTGTACAAAAAATTTTCCAAATGTAAAGTGAAACATGTTTAATAAAGCAAACGCTCTGATGTAAACCATGTCTTCGATGTGAAGCACAATATTTTAGGATTTATGACTATGTAGTGTACTGCAGGAGAACTGAATATAGCGTATTGTCGTAGCACACTGACAACTAATCAAGGACTAATGGAGCAGTCATAGAGTGCAAAGTACCTCCACCACACAGCATGAATAATGCAGCAAATTGGCCCTATGAGGGTACTGGTTTTAATTACCCATGTCCTCATTCTGACCAAATTTGCAAAAAAAAAAAAAAAAAAAAGGGTTTGAGATAATGGTTTTATGACCTTTCAAGATCACTCAAGGTCAAAATAAATTCTCTCATATGACAGTCCACATATGGTTTCCTATTCGTGTTCCACTTGGAATGTCTGTTGGTTATAAATGTGGTAAAAATTCTGTGACCTTGCACTGACCTTCACCTTTGACCTTGAAATTCCAAACTTAAATCATCTATGCTTAAATCATCTACAGCTAAGTTTGGTAAAAATCTGTGCATGTTTGTGGTCAGTCATGATGTGATAATGATGTGACACGATGTGATAAGGAGACCTTCGCTGTTTTGTGGCCGATTTAAAAATAGATTTGACATAGCAATGAAGACGAATGAAGATGAATGAAGATGTTCATGCTTACAGATCAAAGTCCTGGGAGAGTGAACGAATCCTATTTCAAGATAGGTTCTCCCAAGCCCTGATTCCTTTATTACAGCATTCATTCATTCATTTTATAATTTTTTTCCTAATTTTTTTTTTTTTTGCTAGTTTGAAGACCAAGAACCCTTTTCTACACAAGCTCGAGATGTACCACCCCACTCCAAACACCCCTCTGTAGGTTGGTACATAGGACTATGGTTGTGAAGTTCCTAGTACTGATTTCAATTCCAGGATTTGGATTTACAGAGAAATTCAAAATTTATTGCCAGTTTCACTCAAAGAATGATCAAATAATGATCAAAACTTATCAGTTGGAAACTGATGCATTACCACAATACCAGTCAAAGGTTTTTAGAAGACAGTCATTTCCTTTTTTTACAGTTTCATGTTAAAGTGTAGAAAGAGAGAGAGAAAAAAATCTTGCATCTTCTGTGTACCTTGACTTGCTTGCTAATTTTTGATCTTACACTTAGCTTAGGCCATGTCTACTTAATGGATTTTGATCTGTACTTAGTAATTGTTCAGATGTGTATACATGTGTTCCTAAAAAATTACTCATGTTTCGCAATCTCAAACTCAATGCTACAGTGATACCTTAAGGTGACCAAGTTGCCCAAACCATTTATTAATCAAACTGAGTAGCAGCTTGGGTACTTTGGGTAAGAGCTTTTGACTCATGCCTTGAAAGCTCTTTACTTGTCAGACATCATTCAAATGATTCCTCCATTACCATTTTCAACAATCTTAACAATATATGGATTTTGGCAAACTTGAGAAACCACAGTTTTGGACCTCAATACCTCTGTAATGAACTCCATACACTAACTGTTAGTGTAGAAAACCAGCATGGATCCCTATGAGACCGAAAACAGTTTATTTCCATCCAGTTACATTTGGGGAAATTGTATAAGTTTAGAGGGTGTACTTGTAGTTCAGACAGACTGTTTATAATCCAGGGACAAAATTCTTACAATTGAATTTTAAACGAGCTGAACATAAATGCCACAAACACGACTTGCCATAGCCCCCCTCCCCCCTTTATATTTCTCCAATTACTTCCATCAGACCTCATCCCATCCCGTCAGACTTCATTTGAGCTTGCCTATATCTGCTTTGTTTTGCTTTGCCTGCCGTTTGGGTTTGATTTGGCTGAGAGTGAGCATTTGCAGCTGAGTGGAAGTGGAGGCAGAAGCGTTCGAGGGCCAAAACCTTGTTCCAATTACGACAGCTTCATTACAGCCGCTTCGCCGCTCTTCTCTTCTGCTCCATATTTCATGACTGTGCCCTGAAAGCCCTGCTGTTGTTTTTTCATATCCACCGATTTCCTGTACAGCCTTGTTTAATGTAGGTAAAAGCAAGGTGCATATATTGTCCAGTAGGAGGCAGCGATGCAGATAAAACCGCAGTGATGAATCTGAAGATGGTGTTCAGACTGCATAGAGCAAAGCTTCTACTGTTTCTTTATCAAATTAGACTGCGGCGGGCAGGCAATACTGGGCATTTACTCAACTCACTTTAGCTCCTGGCTGATGTCTTAAACAATTGCAGCAAAACTTTAACTTTAAGTAATGTATAGCAAGATTAAAAAAAAACTGTATATCTTTCTATACATGCCAAACATTTTCACACATCACATTCTATTATAAATATTATGTGTGATTGTTTTTAAGACAGCGCCTTATTCAGACATGTTTGAATATCCAACTTTCCATTTTTTTTATGCAGACCAACGTTACAGTTCTTATTTACTCATGGAATGAATATCTCAAAAGTATGAGGCCCTATGAGGCCCTCCACCAAAACTCAGTGGCCTGCTTATTATTTAATTAGAAGCATGCAAATGGTAAGTGTCTATTGACAGGACAACCACAACTCAGACTTTTATGTCAGAATATCAGGAAAACATTATTGAAAAAGAAATGACATGAAACTCATGCAAGCACGTGGAGACTCACACAGAAACTCAACACAGAAGCGCCCTCACTGAGCCCGGGACTTGAACCCAGGACCTTCTTGTTATGAGACGGATGTGCTGACCACTACGTAACCATGCTGCCTTATCCATTTATGGATTTAACATTGCATCATGCTCTGTTAATGTTTTAGGATAATTCTTTACAGCAAAACACTGGTAAATTCTTTTCTAGACTTTTGTCCTATTAGCTCAGTGTCAACTATAAGTGGCCATGTTGAGCTAAGACACAGCTTTGGACATAGCTTATCCAATAACCTGATGTGATAGCATGCTGAATTAGCTTTGTTTTCCTACATGTAAAACTACTCAGTATTCATAAATAGTTTCTGGGTGAGTACACAATATGAAAGCCAAACGTCATGCTCAAGCCATTGAAATATTGCATTCCTTTCAAATTTATGTCTTTGATTTACATGAGCTTACCTCATCCACGTACTTTAGCTAACCTTTTTGACTTTTTTTTTTTAATTTTATGTTAAAATTTTAAGATGTAGATTTGAAAATATGCTAAAAAAGGAGGTAAAGGAAGAGTATTTGTTTATGAATTGATATGACAACTATATAAGCTCTTTATGACCTCATCCTAATGTATCACATCAAAAATATTAATATTTCTACAAAGATCTCCGATGTGTGTGTGTGTGTGTGTGTGTGTGTGTGTTTATCTTATGTTTTATCCTCTGTTTGTCAGATATGGATGAATGCAG
>JBCNYG010000021.1:17819754-17832512 GCA_039654305.1 Porochilus rendahli
AGTCGGCTGAGATGGGCGCCAGCCTCCCCGCGACCCTAATTAGGAATAAGCGGTTCAGAAAATGAATGAATGAAGGATGAAAAAACACAATGAGCTAAGACATGCTGTTGTCTGCATCACACCCTGCTGTTGCGTTTTATTTATTATGTAATGAAGGGAAACACACCTAAAATAATAGATTTCATCTTCCACGACTTTTGCGGAGAGAGAGAATCGCTTCAGCCCTTTAAACTTCTTCATCTGCTTCTCGCTCTCGATGTAGCGACTTTCACACAACAACACGTCATCTTCAGGCACTTCGGTCGGACGGCACGACACGTAATCTTTAAATGAGGACACGACGCACTTCCCTGAGGAACAGACAAGCCCAGTATGGGACAAGGAGTAAAACCATCACAGGGCAGAATACCGGATCGACTTTTTAGACTGTAGGCAAGATCATATACAGAGCAACGAAGGATACCGGTAATGCAGGTCATAGGGCAGGACTCCTCCAGATTGCTCAGAAACACCTCCTTTTTATAAAACATCTTGGTGGGTTCGTGTTCAGTTTCCTCAGGATAGATGAAAATGGGCCCGAAAAAGTAGGCAGCTCCATCCCGCACCCACATTTTCTCAATCCTGTTAAATCAAATCCAAGCATTAGGTTTACAAGGAGCCACAAAGACGGCCAAAACAGGATTTGTGTTATTACACCTTATACACCTAATACACATTATTACAAGTGTTATTAACTCTACCTGCCCACACGGTGGCGCACTAAGCCATGAGAGCGGATGTACACGCAGTCTCCTACTTTGAGCCACATGTCGTTATAGCAGAGCTGATCATAATACTGACAGCCCGGCTCTCCGTTACTCATCTCCACAGGAACGTCCTCCCTCTCCTGCACGTGAATCAAACTTTTAACTTTATACATTTTTAGACTTAATCTTTGGCACTCTCCATACTTTTGGAATAAAACCTTCTTGAAATCAAACACAATATAAATAAATTAGTATTACACATATTAATTCACTGACGGTGAGGTGGATATCGCTAATAATCGTTTTAGCATATAACACGCGTAATTATACACAAAGCAGGGCCGGCACAGAGGTGTAGCGATTAGCATGTCTGCTTCGAAGCAGAAGATCCTGTGTACGTGAAAGTCAGTGAGGGGGGTTCTCTATAGAGTTTGCATCTTCTCCCTGTGCTTCTTTTCCAGGTACTACCAGGGTTTCCTCCTACAGTCCAAACACATGCACATTACATTAACTGGCTGTTCCGAATTGCCCCTAGGCATGAATGCGTGTGTGAATGGTTGTGTGTGTGCGTGTTGGCAAATTGATGGATGGATATACATACTATACAGGAAGCGTGCAATCTGATTGGTTTGCTTTTTCAGGATGATTAATGGTTATTCACCAGGTAAGATGGATGTCGCTGAATCATAGGAACATAAAAAAATCATTCTACTTTGATTTTTACATTTAACCATTATAGAGGAAAGTCAGGTGACCTCTGCATTCTCTGAGCAGAGCTAAGTGCTCTGTAGTTTATGGTGTCTTTTCCCATTCTGAGTTTTGTGTGAGCGTGGGACTTGAACCCAGGACCTTCTTGCTGTGAGGCAGACATGCTGATTACCACCCTGCCATTTAGCCATGATCAGTTTCTGATATTTTTTCATAGATATTTAGTTCTGGTGTATTTCTGATTCTCACCTTATCAGTAACTGAGGCTAAAATTTTGTTGTCCTCTGCAGGATCAGCAGACTTCTCACTTTCTGGTTTTGGAGCAAACATAGAGGCCACTCGGACCACCGGCAACGGCACATCCCGAGGGGCAAACTTGACAGAACTCAGAGGCATGGTCCACATCTTGATCTTTTTGAACGACTTGGATTTGGCTGAGTACCGGGACTCACAGACAAACACGTCCTCAGGTCTAAAGCCCTCGGGGCTGAGCTTGAAGTATTCCTGAGTAATTTAATAAATAAAGAGAGCAGCAAGGAAAACATCAGCCTGTTCCACCCTGCCAGCCGTTCTGCTATTCAGTTATCAGGAACATTATGTAACGCGGATCCTACTCAGACTTAGATTTAGACAACTTTATTGTCATGTAGTATACAGTACACAAAAGTGTACAAAGAAAACAAAAATTGTTGCAAACTTCATTTACCTTAACAAACATGACAACACATTTGCCCAGAATTTTGTTCACAGGAACTTTGTTGTAGTAGTCGCTTTTAAAGACTTCCTTCTCTAGAAATTTACGTGTTGCAAGATGGAAAGTCTCACTGGGTCTGTAAAACCAGGAGCCATAAAGCCATTTCTCTCCTGCAAAAATCAGTAAAGAAATCAGTCAGTCTTACTACTGATATCCAACTTCATATTTCTAAGAAGTATATTCAATCTGCCTTTAGTGTATTCGTAGTATTTCACACCCTTTCCTACTGTTTTCGCCAAAATATTCTACGTCCTGTGAGTGTAGTACCTGTGTCATCCTGCCAGAGGCGCTCTATACAGACGATGTGAGGCTGGAGGTTCGCCTCAGCTGGTTCTACGTAGACATAATCTCCCACATGATACGTTCTGTCCCGGAAACTGCAGTCCTGACTGTAGGTGCGCTGCAGGCTTCCCTGCCAAGTCCCAGCAGATGAGTCCTCACTTTTCTCAGCTTCTGGTGTAGGCAATTTGAGAGAGCTACCTCTTTAATGGTGCAATTTTCTAAACATGGACTACACGGGCTTAAACGCTGCAATCACTTCACTACACTAAAACACACACCTTTTTTCTCCTCCTCTCGTTTGAGCTTGTCTTCCTCAAACTCTTTCGGCAGCTTCTCCTTCTTCTCCTTCTCGACATCACTGTGCAGGTGTTTGGAGGTGTAGCTGAGTGCCGGGGTGAGCAGGATCTCTCCGTTCTTACACAGTTCGTCTCTGATCCGGATGAAGAAGTGCTGCAGCTCCACCGCATCCTCAAAGATCTCCGAGTCCGTCCTATGACAGAATCCATGTCTTTAGCACGAACCAAAGGGAATATTTGACGCTTCGATTTATTACGGACGGCTCCTTACCTGTGCATCCTCCTGGCTTTCTCCAGCACCTCAAACATGTGGTCCTGGAAGACATCCAACCTCTTGTAGCGCCCTTTCTCCAAATTAGCCCGTATGATCTCGAAGTTCAGCCGAGGTCTGTCGGGATTGGCCGGGTCCTCAGCGGTGAACTCGGCCAGCGAGTCACTGTAGCAACGACCTTCGTCGTCCTGGTGGCCCAGAACTGAAACAAAGAGGCTGCGAATCAGCTCCTGGATGAGACGAGGTACGTCTGGAATGTTGGAGTCGTCACCTCCTTCCAAGTCCCTCCTAGTCTCCAGAAGGACCTTGTGAAGGACCAGAGCATCTTTGTAGATGAGTGACTCAGGCTCATTATAGGTGCACGCATTATTAAACATCAGCACAAGGTCCTCCACTAGAGCATCCACATCCTGGTACTTGTTAGCCAGCATGTGGCTTTTGACCCGCTCCATGTCTATAGGCCTCTTGATGGCCAGATAGTAGTCGGGGAGTTCAGCTCGGGACGGAAGGCGAAGGAAGATGGTGCTGAGCCGACGGCCTCGTTTGTCTGTGTAGTTCTTCACCGCCTCATAGAGCTCGTTCAGCTTCTGCTGCAGAGGGGTCAGGTATTTGGACTTCTTTGGCGAGATGCCAGTCTTTCCTGGAATCACATAATAGATGACTCAAGGTTTTAAAGCTTTATTCTGATGACAGTTTGGAGTTTAATTCCCTTAACATATACTCTCGATTAGTATACACCACACAGAATCTGGGTGATCTGACTGGTTTGCTACCACTGGATAAAGGAACACCAGTCTCTGATTGGTCCTCGATCCTGAGGAATAAAAATCATAGTCTTTTGTAAAATACCTGGCGGAAACCCACGCAAGCATGAGGAGAACATGCAAACTCCATACAGAAACACACCGAGCCCGTGAATTGAACCTGGGACCTGTGAGGCGACCGTACTAACCACTGCGCCACCTAATAGAGAAACACCGAGAAAAACACAAGGAACAGTAGGCCAATCTGGTTTTTCCTTTTAACTTACTTATTTTGAGTTTTGGTGAGATAACATCGTCGTCCTCTGGCGCAGGCCCGAGATCTCGCTTTTTCTCTCTCAGAATCTTTTCCAGGGTGTTAGCATCATTATACACCTACACATAGACCAATGTGTGAGAAAAGTACAAATAAACATTATTATAATTGTTGTATTTATAAAAAAAATTTTAATGGGGGTAAAAAAAAGTCATTTTTTTGGCTTTAAATCAGTTAGTCACAACATTTAATTTTACTCATATATGCACACGGATTAAACATCAGACACTACTCTGTTTTTATGCTATTAGAATTCAGGGATTTTTTTAGACGACTGTACAGCTTTCGAGTCAACACATACTGTCATTTCACACAACGTGCATAAATACAGGTTTTGAATTCCCATTCTGATTGGACAGAAAGTATTGAACAAGATATTCATATACATAAATTATAATTTTTAATATGATTTTTTTTTCTAATTTTTGCATTCTGTGCTTTCTGACAAACTGTGTTTTTTTTCCTCTTCAGGTTGCTGTGAAAGTGATGTATTTTTAAATGGATAAAAATTATGGTTTACCCTCGGTTTGCGTGTATTTGTTTTTAGCCTGATTATGCAAAAAGTTATGTGTGGATTTTCACAAAACGTCTACCAGAGACGTCTTTTTGGAAACGGGGGAATTGTTTGACACTTGGTTTATATGGAGGATTGTTAAGCTTGGCAGAAGTTTGCATCCTCCAAGTGATCTTGCTGTAAATAACACATCATGCTACCTTTGTACACAGTGATTATTCTCCCATAACAGCACGTTTTATTCCTTATTATTCTCAAACCTATTTCCTAGCACAGCCAATCATGTTGAGACTAGTCTGGATTGGCCACCATTATTTTATTGTAACCTGTTTAATTTAGAATTCACCCGTGAGCCCTCTTCATTGTAGTGTCTCGCGTTGCGGAACATCAGCTTCATGTCCTCCATCATGGCGTCCTCGTGGGCATATCTGTCGGCACGGATGTTGTGGTCTATGGTGCGCAGGTCCATGGGCTCGAGTATGATCTTATAGTAGTCTGGGTAGTCTTTCTTAGAAGGTTTAACCATGAATAAGTCACAGAGTCTACGTCCGGTGCCCAGCTCACGCGCCTCGATCACAGCCTGGTACAGAGTCTTCAAACGGTTCTTCTTTGTGTTCTTTTTATAGCTGCTTGACATTTAATGTAGAACAAGAGCGTGAATGGGAAAAAACAAGCAAGTATGAACTGCAAATCAAAAAAGTACACAATAAAAGGCTTTATTTTGTATAGAATGATGTATATTAGTGAATAACGATTTGCATTTATTCTGAACCATCACACCTTTTGCGTTTGGTGGTGCTGCCGTCTGACAGAGTGGAGGACGGCATACTGTCACCATCCTCATCTTCTCTCCTTCCTAGCTCTTTCCTTTTCAACTAAAACCACATAGACATTTATTGATATCGGGCTGGATTTCAGCCAACATTGACGGCAAACATTTAACACTCGAAGGAAAAAACAAATCAAGGAGAAAACCTGAAGAATGTGCTGCAGTTTCAGAGCCCGTTTGTAGATGTGGGAGTTGGAGACGTTGTAGCGCTTTGCGTTTTCAAACATCATATTCAGATCACTGTCCATCTGCTCCATGCTCTCGTATTCATTATTCTTCATCTTATCACTGAAAACAAGAGGAACACCTCTAATACCAAAGCCTGCATTAAATATCAGTCAGCAAGTTTTTACTGCATTTTAACAAAGTCCGCACAGGGTTTCAAAAGCTTCGGATGACAGCCACGGTCCTGATAAGGGTTATTTGGTCTTCACCCATAATCTACCAAAACATTTCCAAAATTAAATCTATTCCAGTTAAACTGTCCTTAAAGCATCTGTCAGCCCAAAAAATTAAATGAAAGTGAAGCTGAACAGTACATTAAACACTGCTGGGTTGATAGTGAGGAAGTGTACGGTGCATCAAACCGAGGGCAGCCGTGGCCTAATGGTTAGAGAGGTCACTGGTTCGATTCCTAAATCGGAAGGAGTGAGCAGCAACCCTCATGTCTGGAATGTAGTTATGATTTTGTATTTTTTATACTCTATACTCTCCGTCTTCATTCCTACTGTACCGAATGTGCTGAAGGGAGATGGGCTGGCTAATCTGCTGGTAGTAGTCTGGATAGTCCTTCCTGGAGGGCAGCTGAAGAAAAGGCTCAGCAATGAGCTGCCCTTGACTGTTCCTGCCTCCTCGTATAGCCTCGTACATCTGAAAGATGGGATTGGACATGTCCATGTTGGAGTGGATGCTCTCAGCCTCTGATTCACCCTCGTCATAATGCACTGAACCTGAGATGACAGGAGCACAGGCAAAATATATAGCATATGAAGCATTACTTCAGTGGTGGCTGATCATAATCCAAATTATCCTAATAACCTTAATTTGAACTTTTTCGGTTTAATCTGAAAAAAATTTGCAAAGTATGTCACTGCAGGCCGAAATGTGCAATAGTATGTACGTTGCATTTGGTCATGTGACTTATTAAACAGAATGCAGGTTGTTTTTTTTTTAAAGGTACATTTGTACAAATAAATATTTTTATGATGATTCAGTGGGATTCTGGGTGTGTTTTAATCACAAGTGTATATTAATGTGTTGGAGCTTGACATGTTTTGTTGATGAATGTCTTAAAGAATTATTGATGAGGTAAAGTTTTCTGTCAGGAGACGATTATTTTAGCCTCATATGTCCACTGGATGGTGTTTTAGAATTGGAGAGGATTTAAAGGGTTTTTTATTGATACAGCCTGGTTTAACAATGGACTTTATCTTAAAGTAAACCCCTTGTATTTCCTCCGGTGAAATCTTCTCTTGATTGTTAACTTTGACACACATACCGCTATACCTTGGAAGCTATTCCTTTGTGAGAATGTTGTTCTCCAGCAGGGAAAAGAATTCTTCTCTCATTCGCAATAGACTAGGCTATGTGGTGTCCTGATCTCGCTGGTACATGCTTTCTTTTTAATAGCTGATTTGGCCACACCTCATGTTATTGCTATCTCTCTGTTGGCTTTGTTTTGATTTTAGTACCTCATGATGACTTCGCTTATTTTAAATATCTTATACTTATTTTTTTAGTACCTCCTGATGACTTCGCTGATTAATTAAATCCAAACTTAATAAACAGTTGCATACTTTGTGTATGTTTTGCACATAAAATTTACTATTGTTAATACAACATTTTTCAGTAAAAAAAATGTAAGTAATAAATTCTCACACCATTGTACTGCAAAAAGTGACAGAAGAAGACGCTGTACACATGGAAGTGTTGCGCATTTAAATACATTGAATTATGCTTGTAGTATGTGCAAACGTGCCAAGCTTCATTTTATTCAGAAGTTCACAAATTCATATCTGACCTGTTAGATTAATATCTGTATACTGTTATTTTTGCCATTATCTTGCCTTATTGGAATCCTATTTTCTCTTTTCAAGTGAAACAGACTACAAATGTGTAATAAAACCATGGAATGCATTTCAGCACTTCTACACCACCCTATGATCAAAATATACACATTTTCATTGTTACAGGACAGTTTGGAAAGCTTTCCTTTCATTTTCTTTTACCTTGCAGAGAAAGCTTTTTGGAATCCATATCAAGAACTAACAGCAACAATTACCAAATGCAAATGTCACACCTTTTACCTGCTTAGTTCTAAGTGAAATAATGAGAAGTAATGCACACTTGGGCATAATAATAATTAAAAAAAAGAAATTTAAAAAAGAAAGAAATGTAATTGCACCCCCAGCTGGGCCTGCTGTCACATGACACTTTTGAAAAAAAAATCATCCTATTTCACATTGTTAAGGAATCCATTAAAAAAAATCCTGAATCCAAGAAATCTCTTGAAAATACACACACACAAACAGTGTAGGCAATTATTCATGATGGGGTCATACATAAAAATAACTGCAATTCCTGCACCATACACCTTCTATACTTGGACATCCCCTTAAATGAAAGCTGGAATTCTGTATTTTATACAGTGTTACCTTATTATTTTTAAATTGAATTATTATTTATTGCTTATTTTATTTACCATTTTATATATTAATATATTATACCTGAGTCCTTTATAAGCTATAGACATCAAACAGCTGTATGTGCAATGCGTGAAAAATTTAAAGAAATTATTTGTCCTGTATTCATAGTTCATTAAGTGCTGCAGAACCACAAACTAATAATAACCAGTAATCAGGAGGAAGGTACCAGTAAGAATGCCATCGTCATCACTTTCTGAGCCGTACTGCAAAGCCATGGTGATTGAGGAGAGTCTGTCTCCGTGCAGAGATTTTCTGTTCCTAATGAAGCCAAAGCAAAACAAAGGAAACTCTATAAAAATTTTACTGCACTAGTCAATCTCCATCTGGTTTTTGCTTGAAAAGTAAAATAAAACACATGTTTGAAGAGACTCACTTAATACGAATGCTGCTTTTTAAAGGTTCCATGTGCTCAAGCTCCATCTTCCTCTGGGAAAAAATCTTTTTGATCGTGTTTGCATCCTGTAAGTTTATCAGCAAGGATTCTTATATATATTTTGACCAAAGAACAATTTAACAAGTATTCTATTGCTTATACTGTATATATTTTTTTAACAGCACTGCAGACTAAATTTCTTTAGTGTATATAATACACTGGAACGGTGCAATTTGATTGGCTCTCTAGCTCTGGAAAATGCACATTATCCACCTCACAAACTCAGGATAATGCTTGAATTAAAATGACCAACAAAAACTCAGGATTTGCAATGGTCAATGATTCTGAAATAGAAATTCAACAAATTTATTAATTAATTCATTTGACAAAATGCTTCATCCTGTTAGGATCACAGGAAGGCTGGAACCTATCTCAGCCAACTCTGGAGGAAGGCAGGGTACACCATGAACAACTTGCCAGTCCATTGCAGTACCAACACACCCACAACCATTCAGACTCACACGCACAACTAGGAGCAATTTAGAACAACAAATCAGCTGTCTATGTACAGAGAGAAAATGCAAACTCCACACAGAAACGCTCTAGCCGAGCCCGGGACTCGATCCCAGGACCTTCTTGTTGTGAGGTAGGTGTGCTAACCATATGTTTCAAAAGATGCCATAATGGAGCCCTCGTAACTGTCATCATGCTTTACCAAATTAAAAAATAAATTAAAAAAAAGGAAATCTAATTTTAGCCTACTTTTCTTATGTTCATGTGTAGTATATACTAAAACAATTATTCACCTCAGGCTAGGTGGTTATCACTGTATCTTCCCGTCAAGGTTTTGTCTTTGGAACTATTTAATGATATCCCCCTCTCTATCAGTGATCACAGAAATTATGTTGAAAGGTGATTTTAAAGCTAAAACCAATACAACAATGATAAATAATACAATTTCCTGTTGAATTAAATCATTTTTTATAGTCTTATATTAATGCACTTGTTCTGATATGGTACATATATTATTAATTTATATACTATAAGGTTTTATGTAAAAGGATCGATTTATATAACATTTCTGGAAGAAGTCTCTGGCGACTGCACCTTGTGATAGTAAGTTTTCCACAAAGGGAATATCTTCACGACAGACATCTGTATGATTTACTGCTTTTTCAATAACAATTAGTTTCAATACAGTAGTTTTCCCCCACAGTCCAAAAACATGCACGGTAAACTAACTGGCTGTTCCAAATTGCCCCTGGGTGTTAGTGTGAATGATTGTGTGTGTGTTGGTCCTGTGCTGGCCTGGCGAGCTGTTCAGGGTGTGCCCACCCTCGCCCAGAGTCGGCTGAGATGGGCGCCAGTCACTACGCAACCCTAATTAGGAATAAGCGGCTTAGAAAATGAATGGATGAGGATATAAAGTCCAATGTCATTCTTTTAACAAATATCAAATTATACGTGTTAAACAAAGAGGTAAACTGTTTTGTTATAGGAGGAATAAAGTGAAGAAAATGCCGAACATCTGAGTGATGTTTTATTCCTTACTCATTGTGTATTCATATGTTATACATTACCTTGAACACCTGAGAACCAGGTTCATTATATGTTTTAGCATTTTTAACCAGCAGGTCAACATCTTTGGACATATGATGGACACTTTTGTAGCAGCCAATCTAGAAGAGAATGAATCTCATTTCAGTCAAAATCAAATGTTGTTTAATGTTTTATCAGAAATAAGATTTGTATTAAAGATACCTGTATCCTTTGTGCAATGGTCTTGAGATCGATTGGCTCCTTGATGACAGCGTAATAATCTGGATATTGCTACAAATGAACCAAGCAAAAACAGTGAAAATATATTAATACACGATCATTTGTTGTACTATATCATATTATATTCAATTATATTATTACAATTTTAGAAGGAAGTCTCTGGAAGAGTTCGCTGACGAGTCGGCCGTGTTCACTGTGTCTCAGTACTGTGTCGAGGAGCTGCTCCAGAACCTCCTTAAGACCGGCCGCAGCCTGAAGAAGAACAGAACAACGTTCATTACACCAACTCACACAGCACTGATTTATTGACAAGAATCACAAACACAGTCAGAAAATTCTCTTTCCAGTCTCGCCTCGTCCTCCATGGCGCCTCCTGGAGTTTCTCGTACATCGTAGGCATCATCCTCATTTTCGTCATAGTCTCCTCGCTGCACAAATTCATTCTTGGTGCGAATGTAAAGGTCCCATAATTTACATGCAGCTCGGTATTCTGGGCTTTCAGGCTGCACAAAAAAAGAGATGGCTTTGTTTGTATAATCATAACACTTTGTTTTATATCCCATATTTAAAATTATGAGAGAGTATACTGTATCTAGCGCTCATTCTCCCAACCTGGTTTGCAAAATAATCACTGATTAATAGATAAAAGAAGAAATAAATAATATACTGTAAAATAATTACACAACAAGAATCCTACTCACAATTATTTTTGCTTAAAGTTAATCACAATTACTTCATTACAGATTATCCATTAAAATATGAATAAAATTTGAAAGTCAGTCTTTAAGGTGATTTAATATTTTGGTTTAAGGTGCATTTGTTTCATGAAGTATGCCAGAAATTCTGGATTTGACCAGCTGTGGGTATATATGATATCTTATGGTAGATATTTTTTACTTTACTTACAGAAAGCTTACCCATTTTGTTATGTTTAAATGACTTTTAATATTACTCATAAAGTTATGTTTATATACAGTATATGTTTATTTTAGGCCCTGCAATGGACCTCTTCAGGGTGTACCCTGCCTTCATCCTGAGTTGGCTAATGTAGGTTCCGGCCTCCTTGTGAGCCTCAAAAGATTGAGAGGTTTACCAGTGAATATATTTTTTTATGAATAAAACAATTGAATTTATTGCATTGTATTCAAATTAGTATTTAAACTGCAATAATTACCAAAAGATTACAAAGACAAGAAATCTAAACATAATATGAATTTTTTGTGTAAAATATTTCTTTAGCAATTTTTCGGCAAGGTGGATCTTAGTGAATATTTACTGAGCCTATGGCGAATGACTGTTTCAGTATATACTACACAAGAATATAAAAAAGCAAATCAACGGTGTAACGGTGGTCCTGTTTGTTCCATTAGTTCATCTTTTAAAACTTATTAGTTTTAGTTGAAAAAAGTGCTTTTTGTTGAATTTCCTGGATTTCAAAATCAATGACCTTCACAAACCATGCATTTTTTTCTCCTGACAGTTTTATTCAAGCATTATTCTGAGTTTACGGGGTTTATATAAGCAATTACTGAATGAGATGAAGTATGGTATAGACAATTATTCAGTCAAGAGGAACAGTCAGCCAATCAGTACAAAACTCTCCACTTCTAACAGCCTCAAAGACGGAATAATTCTCCACATCATACAAAAGCCAAGTTTTATAATTGTTGTATTATTAATGCAAAATATTTTCACAGTAGACACGTTACTGTGTTGCACGTACCAATCATTCCATTTCTTTTGATGGCAACAATGCAAAATTCGGTTATCCCATGGCAACGGTGCAATACCAAGAATTATTTGGTGGCTTTCGGTTCAGAAAATGAATGAATGAATTAATAATTTATTATTAATCTTATTCATAAAATATTATTCTGAGAAAGTGAGCCAATCAGATCACAAATCAGCCGTATAGTATATACAAACACGTGCACCTGTGTGTGTGCGCGTTTATATATATATATACACACACACATATAAAATGATGTATTATATAAAAATGATGGCGTACTTTGTAGTAGGTCTTAGCATTGTTAAAGAGGAGCTGAAAGTCGAGTGTGAGCTGCTCCACGTCATCATACTCCTCCATCTTCAGCTTTTGCTGGATCTTCATCATGTCAATAGGCTGCGCCACCACATCGTAGTAATCAGGCTGGTTCCTTTGATGCAGAGAATTATTGTTCATTCGGTATAGTACACGAACACAATGTATCTGAGGGTACAGTTTCAGTCTGACATGGTGTGATATTTCAGCTCAGACAAAATTACTTTTTAAGTGACACATTAGTGCACTAGTGACACAGTTTGTGTGTATGTGTGATTGTATGTGTGTGTATAGGTGTTTTTGTGTTTTTATGTGTGTGTGTGTGTGTGTGTGTGTGTGTGTGTGTGTGTGTGTGTGTGTGTGTGTGTGTGTGTGTGTGT
>JBCNYG010000021.1:17840021-17852930 GCA_039654305.1 Porochilus rendahli
GTAAAATATTAAATTAAAACAAAAAACAATCCATCTGTTGTCCATAGGTTTATAAAACGACAAATTATTATTATTATAATTATTATTATTATTATTAGTAGTAGTAGTAGTAGTAATATTAATAATTATAATAATAATAATAATAATAATAATAATAATAATGATAATAATAATGATGATGATAATAATAATAATAACAACAACAATCATATTAATAATAATAATTATTATTGTTATTATTATTATTGTTATTATTATTATTATTATAAATACCATATGCATAGTACAAAAAAAGTCTTTCATATATTTATATTATAATAAATAATAAATCAGAGGTGTCTTGTGTTTTATGACAATGTAGTGTTCAGTGCCGCTTGTAGACCTGTCCTAATCATGTAGAGGCGGAGTTCGGCGCAATACAGGTGTGAAAAAGACACGCATTTTTAGCGTCGGGTATCGTGAGAGTGAGAAGCAAGCGGAACCGGAAGCTGACAGTGGGACAGCTTCACAGGGAGAATCCGCGTGCGAGCAAAGCGCGTGGCCACGACAACCATGAAGCGACCAAGTAAACATATTTCTATATATATATATTTTTGTAAATATAAAAATATCTGTACATGTATATGACTGATATTAGAATGAGGATTTGTTTCTCTGCTGATCAGTTATATATTTAACTATTTGTTGCCATCTTTATTGTGAGAGAAGGATGCAGTAAAAGCTAGCTAAAAGGCTAACAGTGAATTGCATTACATTGTGTTGTGTTGTTTTTTTTTAGAGTTAAAAAAGGCGAGTAAGCGCATGACCTGTGCCAAACGTTATAAAATCCAGAAAAAGGTAAGAACTCTTGATATATAATGTGGGTATAGTTAGGTTCACTGTTCATTTGCTCGTGTTTCCAAAATGTTTCGCTTTAATGTTGCACCACAAGTGAACAGTTCTCCCTTCTTAAGGTCACTTCATAGGGTTAAGGGTATGAAATAAGTTTCTCCTCCTTTATACTGTGAACTACATGACCAATAAATATCCATTTAACGGTCTCAACCCCTCTTCCTTCCTGTAGGTTCGTGAACATCACAAAAAACTCAGGAAAGAGGCGAAGAAGAGTGGAATCAGACGAAAGGCTAAGAAGGACATTGGTGTCCCAAACAGCGCACCCTTTAAGGAGGAAGTCCTCAGAGAAGCAGAGCAAAGAAAGCAAGAGGTGCTTATGACTGACTCTCCTATGTGTTAAATTATAATGTGGTGTTATATTTCCCTGACTGACATGTCTGTTTCTCGGTATGGTCCAGCTTGAAGAGCTGAAAGAGAAGAACAGATTAGTGAAGCAGAAGGAGAGAGCTGAGAAGAGAAAGAAGGGTAAAGAAGAAAACAGCGAGGTCACACCGGCAAAAAAGAAGAGAGTGAAAAAGGTGGATAATTTTTGGAGGTTTTTTTCATGGTGAAAGATGAAGAAAAAAATAACCATTAAATGTTATGTGAAGGGGTGTGGCCTGTTTTTTTTTTTTTTTTTTTTGAGAAAAAGTGACTTCTCTGGAAAGGGGTGGCATGGGTTTGTCTGTGGTCACTATCTGCCCAGCTGTACCATCCTGTGTGGCCATGCCCCTTCACATAACTTTTAAAGGTCCCTTTTTCTTTAGGTCAGCTCTTCTTGTTCTGCTCTGATGAAGCATGATGAATTGTATTGATCTGACCTTTTCTATGAAGTCTGATTTCAATCCAACACTGAGCTTCATCACATCCGTCTTTAAAAACTCACACCTAAACACATCAACATAAACATTTTTATATGTATTTTTAAATGCCAAGTGGATAAATAAATTTAATTTCAATGTTGCTTTTTTCCACAGGAGGAGAAAGTAAAAGCGCAGAGGAAAGCTAGGGCAGCTGTCGCGAAAGAGAAAAGCTTAAAGAAGTTCCGATGCAGCGAACTGAATAAAGTAAAGCTTGTTCAGACTCGCTTTGATTTCCCCCCACTGCTGTGTGTTGTATGTAAGGTATAAATAATGTATTTAAGAACAAGTCATCTGTGTGCAGGTTATTGAGGCTTCTGATGTGATCTTGGAAGTCCTGGATGCCAGGGACCCTATGGGCTGCCGCTGTCCTCAGCTGGAGGACGCCGTGTTAAAGCACGAAGGGAAGAAACGGCTGCTGTTTGTACTCAACAAGATTGGTATACAAGTTGATTACTACTAATAATAATAGTCAAGAAGGAATGAAAACTCAGTTGTTTACTTTGTTTCTGTCGATAGATCTTGTGCCCGAAGGCAGTCTGCATACGTGGCTGCAATATCTTCAAACGCAGTGTCCGACATTTCTCTTTAAATCATCGGCATACCTCCAGGACAAGACTGTGGTAAGGGTAAACCAGGAAATCTTGCTGCTTTTGTCATTGAGTTTTCGAGTATTGACTTCTTTGGATGTCGTTAACCCTTTTGTCGGATTGTTCTAGCTTGAGAAGAAACAGAGAGCTGAGTGCAATACCGCTAAGCTGACGCGAGCTGGAGCTTCGTTCGGCCAAGATTCTCTCACGCAGATACTCAACCTCTTGGCTGACAATCAAGGCAGTGAGACGATGCTGAAAGTCGGTGTCGTTGGTAAGGCATAAATTCAGTACTGCATAACCTCCATGTTGTGATTCTAGATTTGACACGATGAGTTTTCTGTTGTGAATATTCTGACATGAATGATATTTCTTAATCGTGATTATCTGCTCATTATTTGTTCAGGTTTTCCGAATGTTGGAAAAAGCAGCATCATAAACACTTTAAAAGGCATCAGAGTGTGTAATGCAGGAGTACAGCGAGGACTGACCCGGTGAGTTACATCGCTGTTAACTCCAATCCGCCTCAGAGGTTGCCAGTTCAGGCTCAGACAATTCATTAGAAATTAGAAGCAGTGCATGAAGCTCTGTGGATGTGCCAGGGTTGTATCGCCCCTCTGTGACATCATCACAGAGTGCGTAGGTGAAATTGCAGAAATTGTGTAGGTCACATGAATCACTGGTGAGACATCATGATAAAGGGACGGGGACACAAAGTCTGCAATCCCAAAACAACCCCCACTCCCGTGGAGCACCGCTAAGGGTCTGCTGATTACATGGGATGCCCCATGATAAATTATGATCTTATTTTCTCTAAACCCCTTGATTTTTCTGAATCTGTACTTGGCCTGGAAACCTCTGTTTTGCTCTGATGAATCATGATGAACTGTATTGATCTGACCATTTATATGGAGTCTGAATTCAATCCAACACTGAGCTTCATCACGTCCATCTTTAAAACTCACACCGAACTAAACGCTAGGATTGAGCATGTGGTGTTTTTTGTGATCTAGATGTATGCAGGAAGTGCATATCTCCAAAAAGGTCAAGATGATTGACAGCCCAGCCATAGTGGCAGCTCCATCCAATTCGGGTGAGAAGCTGGCCTTGAGAAGTATCCAGATGGAAGATGAAAATGAGAATCCTCTTGAAGCTGTCAAGGCTTTGTTGAAACAGTGCAACCAGCAGCAAGTGAGTAGAAACGAAGGAAGGAGTTTGTTTAATCAACCCAGGATTGTGTTGTGTCCATATATTATGAGTGTACTATACACGTGTGTCTATAAAGCGATTTGGATAAGCACTGACCATGCATGTTCTGATGTTAAAAGGATTTGGGACGAATTGTCTGAATGTATTGTTTTTCTCTTTAGGTCATGATGCACTACAACCTCCCTGACTACAGACACTCGCTGGAGTTTTTGACGTTCTTTGCCAAGAAGCGTAACTTCCTGCAGAAAGGAGCACTACCTAACACGGAGCAGGCGGCAACTGTGTTTCTCAATGACTGGACCGGGTGAGATGGGGATTTCTAACCACGAAGTGCACAATAATACTCCGGTGTTACGTATTTAGCTTTTAGTACCATGAAGTTTAGATATCGATTTTATTACATTAAAGAAATTCTTTGTCGGAATAACAGATGACGATAATACTTTTGGTTGACTTGGAAGTGTGTTATTTTTGTCAGAGCTCACATGAGCTTCTGTACCAAAGTATCCGAGAGAGACGGCCTCCCTCCACACCTCACTGAAGATCTGGTAACACGGATGCACACAGGTGTGGACTTGGATCAAATAAAAATGGCGAACGAGCAGATTATTAAACGTACGTTCCATCTCCTGTTTCAAAATCTTACTGTCTTGACAAATTTGTCAAATCTGCTTATGATAGATTTTAATTCAGTTTTTTTCCCCCTTTAAGGTGTTCCAAATGCAAAACTGTCCTCTACTATAGTGTTAAACTCAAAGGGAATGACTGCTGGAATTTTGAATGTCTGTGAACTCCCAGAAGAAAAACATACCCAGGAGGAGGAGGAGGAGGAGGAAGATGATGACATTGAGGAGGTTGTAATATTTAATAGACATCATGCTGAGACCCTATATCTCAGTTTGGTTCTTAACTGGAAGAGAAATATTTGTTTTAAATGTAAACTGCATGGAAGTAGCATTATAACAACTGAAAAGAGCAAGAAGCTTTTAAATAGATCAGGGTTAGTGGCGTTAATGACACTGAAACTAGCAGTAAAACATGTTGGTAATTGGATTGAAATACAAAATGAAAGCTAGAATAAACAATACAACACTAACTTGCAGGTAAAATCATCTTTTCATTTGCGTTTCCACCTCGTCTTTCACTGTGGTTGTTATTCCGCACTTGATACACTTTAAAAGTAAGACAGTTACAGTTCCACAAGGTGGCAGCAATGTCCAGTGAATTACAAAATAAAACGTACACTAAAACTCTAAATACAGACCGATTCCTAGAATAAAAGCTGCTAAAATTATTTTTAAAAAGTCATGCATTTGTGAAAATTCTTTGAGACTAAAGTATAATAAATTTTAAACTATTGGAATTCTCGAATAGACCCCAGTTTTTAAGCATTAGGTCAGTCTGTGGTCCTCTTACCGCAACATAATGGCTTAGCCAGCCTCTTTTCTAGATAAGAAAATAGACCACAGGGGTCCAGGCACTTGTGCCGGAAGGACCATTTCATAATGGGCCAACATTGAACAAGCATGGCAAGTTAGAAAGCCCGAGCTTCAGCATGCGGCAAGTAAATTTCCGGAAACCAAAGTATGACAGATGGACAGAACCCATTCCTATAGCTCTAACTGGACATGAGCTGAAAGAAATGCACCATAACCTTCTAATTGGTATGAGTGCATAAAACTTCAAATGAACTATCTAGATTAAAATGTTGATATTAACTATCAGTCTTATAAGATTATTGAGGAAACCAAAGTTTTAGCAAAGCTTTAAAGGTGCAGTGTGTAAGATTTAGTGCTATCTAGCGGCATGTTATCCAGTGGTGAGGTTCCAGATTGCAACCAATTGAAATTTCATTCCTGACCCCTCCACTTCGAAGCCTATGGTTAGATCCAAGAAGTACCTGATGACTTGCTAATCCAACTCTGAACTCATCTTTCTTATTGAATGTTAACCTGCAGTAGTTATGACCAGGTTTATTGATGGATTCTTCGTTCTTGTCTTGTCTTCATTTTTCTTTCTCACATTTTTAGATTGAAACTCCCAAAACCCAAAGTCAGGAAACATGTAAGTAATGTTTTTCTTTTGCCTCCTCTCATTAGCACACAAGTTAATACCAGAAGGGTTTGATTATTATTTAGAAATAAAAGCCAATGTTTAACCCTTTTTAAAAAAAAATACTGCCTAAGAGCTAAATTTTCTAAATCTTCACTTGTAGATAAACAGAAGAAAGGAAATGCAAACCCTGTTTCTGTTGACCTTGACCTTTTGACTGGGCAGAAGAATGATGCTGATGCGTACGATTTCAGCACGGATTTTGTTTAAGATGGTGTCTTCACAAAAATCACCTGGAGGAGTCAGCCAGTGTGTTAAATATCGTATCAATGGAATGTTTGTGTAATGTATTGGCTGAAAACACATTTTCTGTTACTGTAACAGAACCAGTTGTATATACGATGGATAATTAAACTAACTTTTAATTTTCTGAATTTTAAATGGCAGTTGTTTTAAAAAGTTTACCAGAAATTTCCAGTGCTGGTATCATGTCTACCACCATGCAAGGAAACAATCATAACTTCATATCAGACATTATCAGGTGGTCAATGACTGCAAAAGAGTTTACGAGATTAAAATGATGTTTATACAAGTATATAATTAAAATATACTGTTTATAAAAAGGTTGAGTGTCACATTCCCATTTCCACTAAAATATCTTTATTTCACTCCTTAAAATGAACAGACGTGATGTCATTGAACCTGTGTGTGTAGCATCATAGAAATCAGTGATTGTGGAAAGTAGCTAATAAAGTTGTAACTCTAGTTCCAGTTAAAAATGCTGCTTTAGAGCTCTATTTTACAATTATTTACCACTGGAAAGAATTTGTTTGATCAAATATTTTTGACAGAATTTACACTTGTTTTTAAGATGTAGGGAGCATTTACTTAACAATATTTAGTGTTTATCTATTAACAGGAGTTCTTAATTATTAAAGACGAAAAACATTTTGTATTTTGTATGATTTGGATAAAAAGAAATCATTACATTTGTTCATAATTTCATCATAAAATAAGTTAAAGTATTCTGAATTAAATAGAACTGTAAAGTTAGTATTGTGAATATCAAATCACAACTTGAGCCTATTGTTGACCCCTTTTTAAATTACACCATGCTTATGGCAAAAATGTTTCAGCAGAAGACAACAGAAAACCCTGTGAAAGCCGGTAAGGAGGAGGTCTCAAACTCAGTTTACCCGGGGGCCGCTGGAGGCAAGGTCTGGGTGAGGCTGGGTCGCATCAGGTTTTCCACAAAAGTTTTTTTTTTAATTTTCAATCTTTTCAAATCTCTTAACAAAAATTAACTATCAAAGTGAGAATTCATAAGAATATAAACAAATCAATCAGTAATTAATACATAAAATAATAAATACTACTAATAATAGATTTCTCTGGTCAGTGACTATGAGCTTTCTTCAGTCTTCTATATCTGCTGTATTCAGATTAATGTCTGTATTAACAGCTCTAACCTTTAATCTTCTGACCATGAATTGGCCTGAACATGAACTGTTCTTCCTGACGTGGCTTCTCTTGCCTTGAAGCTTCAAGCAAGTGTTTAGCCAAAAAAAGTGTTTAACGCTGCTGTAAGTTCCTCTCATTGAGAAATGTTTCTCTGCTTGCATCAAACCCACCCGATGTCCTGCCCCCGAGAGCCATATACCCCACCATGGATTGGTTCAGCTCCGCCCACAACACTGTAAAGTGCTGTAAATATCAACTGATAACAAATTTTCATATTAAGGCGGGGACCACAAACTATCATCCTGCGGGCTGCAATTGGCCTGCGGGCCACAAGTTTGAGACCCCTGCTGTAGGGTAATAACTAGAAGACATAAAGGTACAGTGTGTAAGGTTTAAAGGTATCTAGCAGGTGAGGTTAAATTGGTGAATGAATACATTAAAAAAACCCACAAAACATGGTTAGAACAAGCTACTGAAAAAAGAGGGTGGCCCCCACAAAGAGGACTCTGTTCCCCTATAGATATAAACAGCTTATTTTAAGGTTATGAAATCTTTAAGATTATTATATTTAATAAAAACTTATTTATTGACCTACACATTGAACTTTGACCATAAACTCCTGCATGAACCAGTGACAAAGTAAGTAGCACCCGGGCATAGCAGTAATGCTTAAAGATTGATGCAATTATATTCATTTTATAAAGCAGCAGCTTTTACAGCAGCCAGGCTGCAAGAGAATAAAACATATTTACATAGTGTACAAACTAAAAAATGAAGCCAGTTTACAGTGACGTAAGAAGCCTTTATTTAAGGTGACTCCAGTGTCTTCATTCTGTACGACTGAAGACCTCCCCTATCGTGCTTCCTTACTAACTAACTTTAGATTCCACACATCTCATGTTTTATTAGTTACATCATTAATACATTAGTATTGTTCAAACGTTCACTCTGTATGGGAGTACAGCTGAAAAGGATCTTCAATGTGTTGACAATAACCACACCAATGAAGGTTACTTCACTTTATTAATTAAGTAAATATAGAATTATTTGCTTTATATACAAATTTGTTGGCACACACTTCTACAGAAGTAGCACTAAAGCTGAAATGGTCCGGGAATTAAATGTGTTCCAGGAAATGTGTTTTAGGACAACATCTTAAACCAAGTGTTCCTTTTATACATATGAGAAACAAAAAGTGGTTCTGTTCCATGCCTGAAAATAAAGAAAAAAAACCCCGCACTACAAGTATACTTAACAAAATGGGTTAAAGGAAAAGTCTGTCTATCTGGGGGGAAAATAATACAGGACCTTCCGAATGTAACTAATCTGGACTGAGGTAGCATTTTAGTGTTTATATTCCTTGAATGATCTTAATGATGTGAATGACACTTTTGATGAGCTTCGAGCTGGCGTTGTTAGAATGACCCGCCGACCACAAAACATTCTTTTAATGCTGTTTGAAGACTCGGTTGATGATCTTGCCAACCTGAGAATGCTTTTAAAATATGATTAGCTCAAGTGAAGACTGAAATCTCCTGTAAAAATATCCACAAGACAAAATAGAAACGAGAACTAAAATGTAATTATATTTCAAAACATATTTCAAGATTTCACAGATTGGTTTGGAACTTCCACCTTCACATCCCCTCTTTAATACTTTATTCTTAGTGTTCACTAATTTCAAGCCAAATTGCCAAGGAAACCGCTTTAACCATGCAGTTTGTGCTGCCGGATAAAAGAGACGGCATAGTTAATATACCCTTCTCAGTCAAGGACCTGCATTAAAAACCACCAGAGAAGAGAATTCTGATGCTCTGAATTGGCTGTATTCATGAACCATTATCTTTGTGCAAAGTGTTCGGGTTATTCAGCTTGGAGCCTTTATTTGTCCCCCGATTGTTTCCTGATTGGATGGAATTTCCCGGTGGGATCTGGAATGTACCACTTGTCCCAAACATTGGAGTAAGATGAAGATCTACCCCATGGCTTGTAATGTCCGTTCCAGTGGAGGAGTTTAGCCGCACCGATGAACTGTGACGAGTAGCGATTTCCAGCAGCATTGACTCCTGAAAACATCAGATCACTATCACCAAAATGGATCTGGCAATATATTACCTTCTTCACAGGGGTCTCTCATTATTAATCAATATATATAATAATATTAATATATATTTTGGAGCATCTGTGCTTCATTTGAGTAAATTTTTACTGAAACCTTTTATTTCATAGTTGATTCTTGGTGTGCATTTGAGGGCTATTATTTTTATTTTGTAGCACTGAAGTGATCATTTGTCCACTGTATATATTTCAGTCCTAGGTCTCGTTAACGGCAGAAATGGTGCAGGATATTAGTCCTGTAATGTTTTAATTACATGAGTGAGCGGAGCTACATGAGTATTACACAAAGGAGTGGAGTACAGTTGGCGTACAGAGAGAAAGATATTTCATTACTTTTCAAATTCATTGTTGGGGCTTTTTACACAAACCATCAGTAGAAATACCTCTCAAAGAGGTAGTTTTTACTTTTATACTCCAAATGCATTTCAGAGACTGGACTTGTTTACTCTTTACTACTGTAAACAAGATAAAACACTACTTCTACTTTTACCAGAGATTTCTTCACCTATCTGTTGACACTTACCAAGATGTCTGACATGCCACATGGGCTCAATGCTGGAGTGGCGTTTATAGAACACTAGAAGTAGCGGTGGTGTAGTGAAGCTGTCTGCCAACACGTTACTGTAAAGCCCTTCCCTGGAGGAGCAGATAAACGGAAAGATTAAAGTTATTAAAATATGTAATTATTCACCTACACATTGGAAACAACACACATCACAATTATCCTTTCCTTGGCTTCAGTGTTCGGGACATTTAAACCTTTTTTATTAAATCCTCCTCTTACATTTTCCTATTTAAAACTTGGCTCACGTCCTACAAAATCCCACCCACAGCAGCATTATTTATCATTCATGAGCAACTCACTTAACGTTGCGCTCCATCCACATTTCAAGCTGCTGGGTGATGTTTTGGTGTTTCCATTCTGTTAGGTTTGCCACGATGACTCCAGGGTTGAAAGAACACGTGTTTGCTCGCATTCCCAGTTTCCTAACAGCCTCCTTTTTGAAGTCCAGAAAACCAATGTAACTGTTCTGGCAAGGTTAAAAAAAAAAAAGGTGAGAGTTGTAATCCCAGGACTTCCCAGATCAGAGCTGTTGTAGTGCAGTAAAGGAAACCTATAGAACACTGCCCGGCCAAAAAAAAAAAAAGGTCACACACACACAAATATGTTGTTGTTCCATCTTTACCCTTAATGCCATCATGCCATTGTTTCAACAAACCTAATCAACAGAACGTTTATTTCCATCCAGTGTCGGGTTCGTTTCTCACCGATGTCTTAAACTGATGAGGGAAAACTGAACCATTCCATAAAAGTCTCCTCCAGCACATCCCGAAAACGTTCAATAGAGTTAAGGTCAGGACTCTACGGTGCCGATACATATGTGAAAACGATTCCTCGTGCTCCCTGAACCACTCTATCATTATGAGACATAAGTCCCCATTTTATATTCGTGACATTGAGGAAGAAAAAGTCTATTGGTGTGATAACCTGCTGTTTCATTACATTCAGCTCATCAGCTGACTTCATTTTCTTATTTCACATTAAGCCTCGACCCGACCAACCAGAGCAACAACACCATGGAGATTACATGCTGTGATCATGATGAATGCATGAATATCCATCAAATATTAGAATGCGCAACTTTTTTTGTTTGGCCAGGCAGTGTATATAAATCAAAGCAACCTTGAAAAGTATAAACCGTACTACTAACGGCGGTTCAGCGTATCGTAATACTGTAATTACAGCACATGCTACTTGTTTCAAGGCAGCGTTTACTTTCGTTACTTGTTAGTTTTGTTACTCTGTGTGCTTCGTTTGATTGCTCAAATCCTACTGACCAGATTTTCACGAACCTTGGTGGAAAGCTTTACCTCTGGCCAAGGAAGAACCTTTAACATTTCGCAAAGGATCCAAGACGTTCTTTTCTCTTTTGCTATTGCACCGAGATACTACAATTTGGGTTTGGTGGAAGCGTGCGCTCAGCAGTGTCATACATTTTAAATTCCAGTAAGGCCCAGTAAGTGACAAAGCATAGCCAATGTAGAAATATGATGTCGCCAGTGGTGTACTGGTTATGGTGCTGGGCTCATGATCAAGTGGTCATGGGTTCGAATCCCCATTAGACCCCCACCATGCTAAGACCCCACAAGTGTGCCTCTGTCCACCCAGCAGTATAAATCGATACCAGTAAAAAATACTGGGAAGATAACCTGTGATGGACCAGCGTCCCATCCAGAAGGAGTTCAACTGCTAGTCGCTTCACGCTACGGAGACCGGGGACAATCTCCTGATGAGCCAGTAGGCTCGGGTGTAAAAAGCCCAACAGTCTTACTTTATGTGAATTTCATACATGAGCCCACCCTCGTTCTTAGCACAGGCTCTTCATTCGGTTTTGTTTGACTGATATCTGAGGGAGATGGATATTCAGAAAAGCAACATCCATCATTACAGACTCTACCCAGCCTTGCCCTGGACTGTTTTCTCTTCTGCATTTAGGCAGGATGTACAGGAGCTTGCACATAATTTCCACTCAAAAGTTTTTAATTCCACAGCCATCAGACTGTTAAACTAAAATCACAAGTAACTGATTGATGCATTGTCTGCTTAAATATTACATTGTGTGTGCAACAGTCACAAATTCCTTCTGTAGAGTACATGAGTATTACTATTCTATTACTATTCCACACACTTCTGTACAGCGCAGTGGCTGTAGAAGGAAAATAAAGACAAATAAAGGAAATCAAATCGAATTTACTTGGTTTCCTGCTCCTCGAACGATGGCTTTAGAAGACGCAGAGTCGCAGTCTTCTGAAAAAGCGGCAGCGTGGCCCGGCTTCAGACTTGTGTCAAAAAGTTCCCGGATGTCTCCTGTAATCAAAAGGGATTCAGTTTACCCCTATTGCCCCCAGCAATAAGATTTTAAACACATGAAGAGGTCGTGAACTTAACGGACACCTTGAACAATAACGTCATCGTCCAGGTAAATTGCCTTCTCGGAGTCAGGTAAGAAGCTGGGTATGTAGAACCTGGCGAAAGCGAGCTGGAGCAACAAGGAAACACGGCAACATGTTTAAAATGAAGAATTTCCATGAGCATTGTACAGACCATGCTAGAAGAGATGTGTGTAATTACTGGTTTTTGCAAATCCGCTTGCTGAGGACTGGAGGAAATCTTTCCTTCCAGGCTTTTCGGCTCAAATATGATGATTTTGTGCTTGATGTCTGTTTTGCTCAACCAAGTCCTAGAGACAAGATGACACCATCACATAAACACCCACAAACTGCAAAATGTAGCACATACTGGCGTATTCAGAAATGCTGGTCCTCACCGGAGATGTTCCACGGACTCGTTGAGGGTCACAACACTGAAAACCACGTTGGCTCTGCTGTTTCGGTAGATGCTGTTCATGGCAGCCACAGCGGCGCCCAGTCGCTCCTCAGAGGCCGTGATCATCACCGGGATCTCCTCCCCTGTCCTGACTTTATGCTCCTCAAAGAATCCACTTTCAAAGGGCAGAATCGCACCTGGGGCTGCATCTAATACAAGAAGTACCTTTTCACAGCACAGTGCTGGAAAAAAAGGATCCATGTTTGAACAGAGGATGACTCACTAACACCAAGATTTATTACCTGAACCATCCTGCTTCAGGAAGTCACTGAGGCTCAGCAGATTTCGGTGCACGATGATCAAACAGGCGATGGCGAGCAGGACGAGGATCACCACATTCACTGAAACATTTATACCC
>JBCNYG010000021.1:17899270-17912662 GCA_039654305.1 Porochilus rendahli
TCCCTCCCCAAATACTCTCCTCCACCAACTAATCTCCCTCCACAAATACTCTCCTCCCTCCAAATACTCTCCTCCCTCCAACTACTCTCGTCCACCAACTACTCTCGTCCACCAACTACTCTCATCCACCAACTACTCTCCTCCACCAACTACTCTGTCCCCCAAAACTCTCCTTCCCCAAATACCCTCCTCCCCAAATACCCTCCTCCCCAAATACCCTCGTCCCCAAATACGCTCCTCCCCCAAATACTCTCCTCTAAAAAATATGTTTTGTAAAAAACAGTGTTGTAGTCTGGATGGGAAAGTTTTACAAATACATGTACAAAGAGGCGAGCTGCAAAAAGGAAGTTATTAATGATTAATGATTAATGATTAATGATTAATGGTCATTATTAGTTCTTGAGACTGAGGATCCTTTACAGAGATATCCCTAATCAGAAATTAAAGGTGGGCTTGATTACTGCTCCTGATGCCTGAATGTCAACAGACAACACTTTAAAAGACCATTAAATATTTCAGATATATATTTATTGCACTACAGGAGGATTTTTTTTTTAATTCTTCACTCTCGATGACCGGAATCCAAGGAGCTAATTTAGATCATTTTTAGTTGTTCTGCCTGATTTCGGTGGGTTTTTTAAAGCATCCAGTTTTAAAAGCTCTGGTGCTGTCTTTGCTGTATCCAGTCAGTCAGTCATTTCAGTCAGAACCAGGACAAGCCTCGTGCGAGTTCTCTAACCTCCTAGGCATTGTTTCATTTTGAGTGTGGTACTGTTTCAGTAGTACAGCCCCGGCTTGGGAATATTTGCATCTACATTGAATGAATCATCTGTTGACTCTTACCAAATGAATGTGGTCAAAAAAAACCCCAAACAAAAAAAGAGCTATGACTAAACAACGTAATGATGATGTTGTGGGTTGTTTGTAATGTTAATAAAGATATGACCTTATATATTAATAATGATAGACCTGATACGCCACTGTTTAATCGTAGATGCCCGATGAAACCAAACGTGCACAGACACGTACAAAAAGTTGTTCATGTATACTGACAGTCATGTGTTTTGGATTAGCGTGCCTTCAAAAACATGTATAAACAGGACCTGGATTATTTGTACTACGTTATTTACATTGGGTTTGGTATTTGCGTTGCTAAATGTCGTGACATTGGTCTGCTTCTCTAAAGCTTGTGGGACTCATCAGTGAACATTTATCCAGCTACAATAATCAGCTGCCCCAGCAATGGAAATATTCAAATGAACAGTAATCTAAATTTTTAGCACGTGGTACACCATAAGTACCCGTACGTAGTCATTATGTCAGTGGTACTGGAATGCAGGCTCTATGCCATCCTCAAACTTACTACATCAGGAAACATATGTTTTTGTGTGTACCGACTGCAGTAATTCACTGTACAGTGTGTATGTTTAGGTCATTTACCTTTGCCTGTCTTTCTCATTCTTTCCGATAGGATTAAACATGCCAACATTGTATCTCTGGAGGACATCTATGAGAATAAATCGCACCTCTACCTCGTCATGCAGCTGTAAGTGAAGGTTGTCTTTTAGCTCATTCAAGAGCGACGTGCATGCCTGGCCTCTAAAGAAGCCACTCATGATCTAGTTCAGTTGCCTCTTTTAGCCCTGTTTCAGACGACTTTTATCTTTTGAATCTTGACTGCATTTTTCACTGAAGACAGAATGGTGTGTGTGTGCGCATGTGTGTGTTTGTGGTTTCTGAAAATGCAGTCGAGAGTTTCCGCAGGCTAATGGACAAGTGCTTGATCTACAGTACAAGCTTTAGATACATGCTTATCGATTACAATATGATATTCTGTGTAAAGTGCAAATTCGAGCTCTTGAGTTTTATTTTTAGGAAAGAAAATTTTATTGATTAGGTTATTGATCCCCAGACCTCAACAACACCCACTGTTTACCGGCCACAGTAGCGTAGCTGGTATTGTTTTCTCTTCTTTAATTTATGGCTATACTTATAAACATATCCCCATCAATCGAACCTGGGACCTTCTAGCTGTGAGGCAAACGTGGTAACAACTTGCTGCCCCGCCTTCTTATTTGTGGATTTGAAATAGCTGATTATGGGTTTTTTGTTTGTTTATTAGGTTTTGTTTGCTTGCTTTATTATTTTTTTAATGTGTGGGTTTTTTAAATTTGTTTATTTGCCCAATAAGCTTGGTTTGTTTGTTTGTTTGCATTAATTGTTTGGTTTTGTTTGTTATTTATTGGATTATTGTTTAGACAGGAACAGTGGGCAGGACCAATATTGGGATTACCGAACAAATCATTTGTTGAGCCCTGCTGCACAGCCTAAGATTGCTTAGGCAGCACTATTGAAGGAGGCGCAATGGGTATACGGACATGAACGGCTTTGATATGTAGCTGGCAGCCGGCGCTCGCGGAGCACCATTACTAGATCAGGAATCCGTGACCTAATACTCTTGATTACTGTAAGCTGCACAGTTCCTGTCTAAAACTCAAACCTCTGTGGAGGATCCGTCACACAGCGCAGCATCAGTACGGAAGGCGGAGGCTGCCCGAGTCTGGTCTCTGTATAAGCAGTGTGTTCGCTCATAGCTGTACCGTTAACAAGCGTGACTCCCAGTCAGCGCTTTCATCTTGAAAGCAAACACATTACAAGGTCATGTGTCACCACTTGCCTCATTCCAGCTGGGATCTCCCCCCTCAAGAGGGCTCGATGGATATGTATCTTCCTTTCCAGCTTAGGTTTTACTTTTCCAGCTCTCTTTTTTTTTCTGCTGCATAGAATCTGCTGGAAACGATAATATTGATTATTTATGGATTTTGTATGAAGGCGTTGCTGCCTCACAGATCCAGGTTTCAGGGTTCGACTGCCCTTTGAATTGCCCTGAGCATGGAATGTGCCTGTAAATATTTATTTTTAATCCTAATGATTAACTACCCCCCAAGTCCCCCTGATTAATCGATTGCCCCAATCTCTTATTTAACCGTAGTTGAATTACGTTTTTAAAACAGTGTAAAGCTTCAGAGATAAATAAGTCATTCATTATAAGTGGATCATTGGTAAACATGCAAATTCCACACAGAAACGCTAGGAATCGAACCCAGGGCCTTCTATCTGTGAGGAAGACGTGCTAACTGCTACGCCGCCGTGCCATCATTACTAAAATATTCAAATGCAAAATAATTTTAAAGCTTACAGATCGGACGTGTGGAAATGACTCCAAAAGCTTTAGGGTTGACTCAACTTTTTGGGGTGCGTGCGTGCATGCGTGCGTGCATGCGTGCGTGCGTGCGTGTGTGTGTGTCTGTCTTCTATGTGTGAAGTCAGGGCCCTTTAATTCCACACATACCTTTGGGACTCTCTAATGTGTCACCCACTGAGAAATCAAGGTAAGGGCTGACAAACA
Source organism: Porochilus rendahli (assembly GCA_039654305.1). Lineage (NCBI taxonomy): Eukaryota > Metazoa > Chordata > Actinopteri > Siluriformes > Plotosidae > Porochilus > Porochilus rendahli. Next base: position 17,902,680 of record JBCNYG010000021.1, read on the forward strand.
TACTGAAGTACACACATGAGAGAACACACACACACACACACATCGCCCACTGAGCAGCCCTGGGAGCATGTGCCCACACCTGTGTCCTCCCACCCGTCAGCTGAAATGTCAGGAAAGAAGAACGGGGGAGAGAAACGAATAAAGAGACCGAGAGAAGCAGCCAGCACATGCACAGTGCGTGTAAAGATTTAGTTTATAATAAAGAGCAGGAATGATAATTAGGACATCTGGGAAAAGGAGGTCAGTGTAAAGAGAGGGAGGAGGGAACGGAGAAAGGAAAGCAAAGGATACATAGCTGAACAGAGGGATAAAGCAATAGAGAATAGAGGGATGGTGACATGAATTAAAGGAGGGACGAGTCATGGAGGGAAGCAGCAGGGGAAGAAAAAAACGATATAGTGATGGATAAAGGAAGGGATAATGGTGAAAGTGGTAGGTGATAAACGGAAAGGTGGATGGAGGTATTGATGAAGAAATGGGGAAGGGTGATATAGTGAAAGAGAGGAGGAAAGGAAAAGGAGGATGGACAGAAAAAGCAGTGAACAGAAGGGTTGAGGAGATAATTGAGCTAGAGGGTGCTATGGGGATGCCTGGGGAAAAAAAAGATAAAGTGATGGATGGGGAAGTGAGGGGTGAAATGAATGAGAAGAGGGAGGGATGAATGCATGGATGGATATATGGATGAATGGAGAAAAGAGGAGAAGGTCCAGAAAGGGAGGTGATGGAATGGCAAGATAGAGATCAAGAGAGCAGTCAAGGGATGAAGGGATGGAGAAAGTGATCAATGTAAGGGTAGAGAGAGCAGTTAATAGATGGTTATGGGGCTGGAGAGATCGATGGAGAAGGGGGATAAAGAGCTGGAGGGATTAACATACAAGATGGAAAGTGCTGAGTCTGCCAGGTCTTTCATCTCGGCTAGAGATCAACTGTGTGTGTGTGTGTGTGTGTGTGTGTGTGTGTGTCCTTGCGTCACTCAGTTGGGTTTCTGTTCTCTCAGTAACTTCACCGGAGCAGATTGAAAAGGAGGAAACAGATTGCATGCATAATGACGCTCGATTTACAGCGAAAGCAAAATGTTTCTCTGATTCACACTCGAGTCGACTTTAACCCGCGTGAGTGGAGAGTAGGAGGTGGAAACTGGGCTCGAGGGCTCCTCCTGCTGGTGAAGGAGGGCTGGAACGTCACCAGATGGGCACAAGGGTCCATGCTGTGATGCAGTCTGTATGAAAAGTGTATGTGTGTGTGTGTTTGTGCGTGCAGCTTCCACAGCATATTTCTCTCTTTGCAGGGTGTCTGGCGGCGAGCTCTTTGACAGGATTGTGGAAAAAGGGTTTTACACAGAGAAAGATGCCAGCAAGCTCATCCAGCAGATCCTGGACGCCGTGAAGTATCTCCATGACATGGGCATCGTGCACCGAGACCTAAAGGTGGGACCAGAAGGGAGTGTGTGTGACTCAGCGAGAGAGAGAGTTCTGAAAGAGAGAGAAATCCCATTCAGAGATCATCAAATTCAATTCAAATAAATGTCCTATTTTATTTTGCGATCCCACTCTTCCCCTTCCTTTGCAAATCGAATCGCGAGGCCTGTGTGTAACGTAGCGAATTAACATGACGTTTCTTTTCCTCGCCGGTTTCTGAGGTCACAGTTATTAGTCCTGTTAGTCTGAGGGATTAACAAGCTCATTTGTTTACATGCACTGAAGTGAAGTGAAGGACATTCAGATTAATTCTTGTGCATGGCTGAACTAATTAAGCCTCTCCCTGAACATGATTCAGATCAATGAGCGAGAGAGAGAGGGTGACTATGCTTCATGTGGTGCTACTTCTCATTGTTGTGTTTTTTCTTCTTTCTTTCCTTCTTTCTTTCTTTCTTTCTTTCCAGCCAGAGAACCTTCTGTATTACAGCATGGACGAGGACTCGAAAATCATGATCAGTGATTTTGGCTTGTCAAAGATCGAGGGCTCGGGTAGCGTGATGAGCACCGCATGTGGCACTCCCGGCTACGTCGGTATGATCCGCACTAGCACACATCATCTCTATATACTCGTCATATGTTATATACTTGTGCGTAGGCTGAGAAATCACGTAGGGAGCGGAGCATATCGCTCTGCAAGTTACTCATTAGCTAGCTACCCGCCGCACTAGGATCTTTAGCAGCTTCCATGAGAAGGGGAATGAGCTAAAAACTACCTGTCATGAATGCATGTGGAGACAGAATGCATACGAGGGATGTAATGGTCAAATTTTTCAAATGTGATGGTCACATGTGATGGAAACATGGTCCCCCTTGCGATCTACACATTCCTTCCATCGGTAATGCCGTTCTTGGGTATCAAAGCTCCCATCCAGAGAGTGAGCTGGATTCATGCCTTAGACAACCTGTGAACTTTTCAGCCCACCCTCGTAAGATAGATGAGGAATTTATTGTCGCCAGGCAACCAACGAGGAAACAAAGGCTAATCTGAACCAAGGAAGCATAGCATGTCGCTGGGTAAAAAAATCTCAATGACTACAAGGAAAAGAAAACACCTAGAACACGGAAAATAAAACCAAGGCTGATTTGGTCATGGCCGCTGAAAGGCGTAATGCTATACATGTCAGTGAGAGGGCATGAATCCACTTCCTGATTGCACCATGAATGCCACCTCCTCCAGGAAACGCAATTCACTGGAGACTCAGAAGTGTTGTTGTTCCCTCACATACATCAATGATAACGCCTTGAACAAAAGCGGGCAAGTAACAGCACCTGACGTGAATTAAATAAGGCTGGCATTTTAAAATGTCATGTAATAAACTGCTTATTAACCTCGCTGGCTCGGTCTGTACAGAGTGTTCGAATATGTAGAATGTCCACCATTCTGTGTATGTGTTACTATAGGAACAGTACCAGCGTGATGAATGTGCAAGCAAAGGGTTAATCGGTTGTTTTGTTTCTGTGTTGTTTTGCAGCTCCGGAGGTTTTGGCCCAGAAGCCATACAGTAAAGCAGTGGACTGCTGGTCCATCGGTGTCATAGCATACATACTGTATGTATCACATCTGCTATGACTGATACCCTTAAATTTAGCTTAAATGTTAGCTTTGTGTGAGTAGGACTGTAAAGTATAAAACGGTCCAATATAGTATAGTGCACATGTAGATTCGCACAAAGAGAATTTCCTGCTATGCTTCAGATGTTGATTATATTTTGAATATATGTGTTTCTGCCCTGCGATGGCCTGGCAAGCTGCCCAGGGTGTACTCTGCCCTCGCCCAGAGTCGGCTGAGATGGGCGCCAGCGTCCCCGCGACCCTAATTAGGAATAGGCGGTTCAGAAAATGAATGAATGAATGAATGAGTATACATACATACATATATATACACACATACACACACACACACACATATATACACACACACACACATATATCCACTTACCAGGAAGGGGCGTAATCATGCAATTTCCCCCTCTGCGACGTGTTTCTGCCACATGGCTCTTTACGAACTGTCCTTCAGAACTTATTGGCTGTGACCCCACGCAGTCATGCTTTGGGAGCTCTTGCGATGAAGGTGCCTGGATGGTGGTTTCCTCCGAGTGTGTTGCACCTCCCCGGATAGTGCATGAGCAGCAGTTATGTGGGGTTCTGTAACCTTGGAGAAAGCATATGATTCGTTACCTTTGCCACCCCTGGTTGGCAGCTCCCATGCAATGGGGATGTGGTGTTTGGTAGGTGGGAATTAGCATTAACTGGATTTCCAAATTTGAACTCGTTATGTTCAGATACTTTATACACTGTGTAAATGTACATCATGCGTATTGTCTATAGGTCAATATCTGTCAGTTTCTGGTCTCATTCATTATCATAAATCCCACCCTCCTTCTCTCTCTCTCTCTCTCCCTCTCTCTCTCTCTCTCTCTCTCTCTCAGTTTGTGTGGCTATCCGCCATTTTACGACGAGAACGATGCCAAACTCTTTGAACAGATCTTGAAGGCTGAATATGAGTTCGACTCGCCATACTGGGACGACATCTCTGATTCAGGTAGCAGGCTATCCATCTTCTCAAAGTTTCTCTTCTTTCCATCAGGCCTGTGTCATCCCTCTCCAAACGTTGTTCTGTCCCTCCAAACACATGCCGAACTGCTCGTTAGTAATGATCATATTTTGAGGGATGTTGAATGCGGGCTGTTCTGACCCAGTTGGCTGTAAATTGGAAAAGTGGAAAAATGGAAGAGCGTTGCATGTTAACCTCAAGGGACTGAACTCTAATTGTTATTTTATTCTCAGCTAAGGACTTCATCGTACATCTGATGGAGAGAGACGCGAACCGGCGTTACACCTGTGATCAAGCACTGCAGCATCCATGGTATGAAAGAGATGTGTTAGTAGAACCGTTCGTTGTTTATAATGAAGTTGAACAGTTATTCCTGTGTGTATTTTATTATGAACTCAATTGTGTCCATATTTTGCATTTAAAGTGGCTTACAAATGTGTTCAACCGCAACACCCTCCAGCCTTGGGGCAATTGTCTTATTTTGTTTAGGGGCTTCATAGCAAAGGGGGTGAATACTTGTGCTGCTAACAGTGCAACAGTTGACAATAAAGATCTCTTATCTTATGCAGACTGTCTCTTTAAGCAAAAAGAATCACTTTGGCACGCTGTCTTCAAAAAGAATACATCGGTATGGTGTGTTTTATCGACTTTCTGAGGAAAATGAAGTAAATTTAAACTTGTATTGCTTGACAGAACGATACATCTCCCCAGTATGAGTTGAATTGTGTGTTGTCTCACAGCGGAACACATCGCTAATCCAGTTTGAGCCAGTTCTGTTTTGGCTCCTTCCAAGTGGTTTTAAAGTCTTTGCTTTTGTTGGCAGAAATACAGCCAGATGACTAACTTGGATCTTAGCTGAGAGAACTGAAGGAACTAGATAAATTTTTTGTTTTCTTTTGTGTTTTTTTCCACAGGATCGCCGGCGATACAGCACTGGACAAGAACATCCACGAGTCTGTGAGCGCTCAGATCAAGAAGAACTTCGCCAAAAGCAAGTGGAAGGTCAGTGTTGTTGATCACTGCAAGTACAGTTATATATATATATATATATATATGGGAGAGATAAATTATTTAAACCATCTGTCTGAAATTGGGCTGGATGTACAAAATTATATCACCAATTTAATATAACTCTCTCTCTCTCTCTTGTATCTGTCTCCATCAGCAAGCGTTTAATGCCACAGCGGTGGTCCGGCACATGCGTCGCCTCCAGCTAGGCACCAGTCAAGAGGGACAGAGCCAGCTGTCACCCCACAGCCCCTGCAGCGAGCGCCTTCTGCTGCCTGAGGGAACTGAGGAGGAAGAAGACGAACAAAGTATTTCACATTCAATTTAGATCAGTTTGCTTACAATTCGCATTCACTTTAACCCGTTAGCTCTAAACACGAAAGAACGACACCTTTTTTTCACACTCAGAATAATTACTACCAAGTTCAACATGCTAAGTGAGACGTTGGTGAAATCCCTGTACTCAAAGTTCCAGAATGCATTGCAGCTGTACAGCATGTTCAGCTTGGCACATAAGCGTTCTATGAGTTGACAAGCATGATGGAAGCAAATCTGTTCCCTAAGAGCTGGACTGATTAAACACCTAAGTAGTAAAGTGCTGCCGCATCACATGCATGTTTTTAGGCGGAAATAACAATAGCCTTGTGGGTAATGTAGGAAACTGTGAAAAAAATGTCAGTTAAAGAATATAATAGTTATGGGCTGTAATTTCTTACTCTCTGTCCTTGTAGCCTCTGAGAGGGACAATAACGGCTGCTCCAAAAGCGGGGAGGTGGGACACGATGGCATCCAGAATTGCGCCTTCCGTGTCCACCCAACGAGCCGGGTCTGAGCCTGTCAATCATCCTGCTGCAACCAATGACTTAATTGTCCTGTGTTTCTACTGGAGTCCTGCCACACCCCCAGTCTGGCCAGGAATACTGAGTAACTCCAGCGCTTGGCCACTAGGTGGTGCCGCAGTGTAAAGAATTCCAGGTGGGAAAGGGGGTCGCTATGCCAACAGAGGGATTCTGTTTACAGAGAGATGAGCTCTGCGAGAGGAGGGAGTGCGAGGGAGAAAGGGAAAAAGAAGCATGCCGCGGCTGAATTATGGGTAATGGATTAAGATTGGACAGTGTTTTATCTTCTGTTTTACAAACTACATCATTTAATTTTTCTGTCTTGGATAAGTGGTTTACGATGTCTTTTTTTTAGGTCGTAATGGGTCCAAAATATATTTTGCTTCGACTCTTTTGTTTTTTTTTAGCCTGCACACTAAAGCCTTTTTCATGTGCAATCAGCACACGTTTGTGTTATCATGTTTACCCTAAATACTTATTAATATAGCTAATTAATAATGTTCTACACCTAAATCTAACCTGAACCTCAGCGGCAGTAACTGAAAGATAAAATATGTCAGAGGTGTCCTCTTAAAAAAAAAAAGTAATAATAATAACAAAAAAATTATTTAACCGTATTGATATTTCAGATAAAAATATTTCTTGGAGTTTCAATGAAACAAAATTAAAGCTGGAATTTTCACAAGGTGATGAATATACAGCGCATGGAAGCATTATATGGTACAAACAGATACACGGACACATGGTCTGATTAACCGTATTTCGATCATTTGTACAGAAATATACTTATACACATTTGGTCCATATATAACTTTACTCAGCAATTTCATACATATTGTGCCGCATAAAACCAAGTCTGCGTCATTGTTGGAGCCTTTTCCTTTGTTTTTTTTTTGTATCAGTGCCTTTGTGCTTGCAGTTCGGGTTATTAATGTTTCGTTTTTACATCTATTCATTGCCATTAAGATCTGACTGGGTGCAGGATGCTTTAAATGTATTTAGGGCAAACACTGCAGCAGTGTGTGTGTGTGTGGAATTGATATATTGAATGTTTGTAATCATTCATGTCATTGTTTTATATATACACATACCTGTTTCTTTAACTGGTGGTTTTACTCAGGGGATTATAGTGATAATTTTGGGATTTTAGTAAATGTTACAGAATTTATTACTCGACACAAAAGTATAATATAATATGATATAAAAGTGTATTAGTGTGGTGGTCTGGGAAAGCCTATCACTACGATAGACTATAAATAACAATAATTCACTGGTGAGGAGATAATTGAATAATCAAGCATTATTGCAAGGTGGAAAACGTCTATTATTATAATACTTTACTTAAACAGAACGGAAATGTTAACTTACTATCTAATTTCTATCACTCTGCAAAGAAAAAAAAAACAAAAAATATAAATGAGCCAATGTGCCAAAGAGAAGCATATTTCATTTAATATTTCACTCAGAACGCAAACCTTTTAATGTAAAATTACCACCAAATGTGCAGTCTGGATCAGACCGGGATGAAACTTCAACAGCTTGTAATCCTGAGTATACATACAAATTTTATTTAAATTTTATGTGTTTTGACATAGTTATGATATATATATATATACACACACGCTCACATACATATACAGTGGTGTGCACTGAAGAGTATACACCACCACTTTTGTCTAAATGGGCTCCTAATAAAAAGAAGTAAAAAATAACTTCTTTAACATTTTTGGTGAAAATATATTGAACAATGCTATTGTAGGCAATGAGAACTTAAAAAATCATTCCTTCAAGTATACTGAGGTAACAGTATGGCTGGTTAACAAAAACACTGAAAATGCAAATTTTTCAGAAAAAAGGTGTCGCAAATTTGATTCTTTTATTTGCATTGCAAATAACACTGAACTTCAAACCATATGGAATGGTTTAGCGAGTGAAGAAATAAAAAAAATTGGGAACACTATACATGAAAGGTTAAATGCTGTAATCAAAGTAAAGTGTGGCCACAATAAATATTGACTCTTTTTTCTCAAATTCTTATTTTTGTTATTACTATATATTGTTGTTTGTTTATTTAGTCTCATCAGTATGATCCAATATTATATGAAGTAAATACATGAATAGTACTTGGTTTCTGATTTATCTTCTTTTTGTTTAGTTGTGTAAAGTGTACTAGTTTTTTTTTCATTTTTGCACTCGCTAAACCATTCATGCTATGCATAACTAAAAAAATGAAATAAATAAAAATAAAAAGGTAATGTTTTACCTTTTGCCTTTTTATTAGGAGCCCTTTTAGACACAAGTGGTGGTGTATAATCTCCACTGCATACTACTGTTTGTGTGTGTGTATGTATATGTACATACATACATACATACATGCATATATAAGGTGATCACCTACCCATCATACAAATTTCTGATTGAAAAAGTCTGGACAGGAAGCTGGTAACAGACAAAAAAACCCCAAATAAACCTATGCTGATGAAAATGTAACCTCATAGTTAATATAAGTTAATATAGGGAAAAAAAAACATCAAAATACCATCATGTGAAAGGTTGTCCCAGGCTTTATTAAGGAAATAATCTTTGGCCTTGACATAGAGGTTTGTTGTAATATTTCTAACCAATGAACCCATGTAAAATTGAAAGGCATTAAAAGACATTTTGTTGTACTTCATGTGTCCTATTTGATTTGTTTCCATACACCGTTTTCTGTGACATGCTCATCTGTTTACTTTATGCTAGCTGGACCACTTTTTTCCACAAGCTTCCCATGGTGTGTTCTGCCATTTTATTCCCACTTATACTTTCTGTGCCACACGAGATCATATTCTCTTCGAATGATTTATGAAATTCAACTGAGATGCAAAACTAATAAAAACCACAAGGTCTTTTTCTGGAACAAAATGAACAACAGGGAGTACTCTATTTGTATTTAACTTTTATTTACTGATTTGATATAACTACATGTATTACACTCACACCGAAACATCTGCTCTTCAGATACCGATTCCGAACCACATTTCATTTCCATATTGAATCTTAGCCATGACCTTGGCTCTTTATTCTGGGTCAGACTGGGTCCACGAGAACCTCTTTGCATGCATCCATACGTCAAATATATACATATAAAAAAGACTTATAATGAAACGTGAGGTGTTTAATTTTGTTGATTACAAAGTGACAAAGTTGATTTAATTTTTGCTTGTTCTGTATTTTTTTCTCTAGGGCCTCAAACTTTCTGTGAAATCATTGGCTTGTGTTTCGGTTGTGAGAAATGAAGTTTTCTTTGTGCGGTCAGTCACCGGTATAGCCTGCACTGTTGCGTTTTAAATCTTTTTTTAATGTAAACTCGATGAAAACTTGCACCAGACTTAAAAGATCAAAAAGAGAATGACGTATGATTGACTGAGTGCTTTTGTGTGTTTATTGCGCTGTACGCTGATGTTTTCCAGGAAATCTTTATATCGTGCTAAATGGTGAGCTCGATAATGTCTATTTGCACAAAAAGACACTAAATTTTCTAATGTTTTTAATTCCTGCAATTTGTACGTTTCAGTGTTCCTAAGCTAAGGAAGGTAGGACAGGCAAGATGTATTTCTTCTCTCTAAAACTGCAACAGTGATATGAAAATGGTGAAAATGTTGCCCTGTGTGTTCCACTGTAAGCTTTCTGATATGCTTTGATGTAAAAGTTGTTCAAGGCTTTGCTATGTATGATGCATTATTGGAAAAAAAAAATCTCCCAAAATCAAAGTTCATTGGCAGGTATAGTCTAGATCAAGGGTTCTTGAACTTTTTGCAGTCAGGAGTCTGAATTCCTTTAATGACTTTTTAAAATTTCAGGCTTGTTAATTAAAAAAAATTTTTTTATGTGTACAGTAATATTCTGTCTACTAAGTCATTATTTTAAATAATTTAACTAATCAGGTTAATAGGCTAACAGCTATAGGGATTCAATGAGTTAGCAAGATTTAGCAAACTGTTCGTCGTTGTTGTCTCTCTCTCTCACACACACACACACACACACACACACACACACACACACACACACACACACACACCATCACCACCCCGCTTGCTGTATTACGTGTACCCCATTTGAAGA
>JBCNYG010000021.1:17925589-17943089 GCA_039654305.1 Porochilus rendahli
AGTAGGCTAATTGGCTGTTCCAAATCACCCCTAGGTGTGAGTGTGAGTGTGAATGGTTGTGTGACTGATGGCCCTGCAATGGCCTGGCAAGCTGTCCAGGGTGTACCCCGCCCTATGTCACATATTAAGAACCATTTACTAAGTACTACAATGGTTCCTGACTTTGTCTTGGTTCTATACACAAGCACTGCATGGAACTAAAGAACCACTGAGACCTTATATTTCAATAAGTGTGTAGGGGAAACTACTGCTGAGTGTTTCCCTCTAAAGTGGTAGGAGAGTTATGATCTTCCTCCATAAATCGTCAAATCCATAGTGACCTTACATGCAATAAATCAAAGACAAGAGCATGCAGAGAAGCATTTACGAGGCTGTAGCTTAAGTTATAGAACCACGCCTGTCATAAAGGCATGGACCTCCTACCTCCTACCGTTGGCCTTTATAAGACCCTGTACATGAAAGCTTTCCTATTGATGTGTTTCTGTGTTGATTTCACAGAATGTTTCAGAGTTTAAAAATAGCTTTAATTTAAATAAGCATACTTTCTGTAATATTTGTGCTACAAACAATTTTCACTACAAAAATAAGAAAATGGCTCACAGTAATGAGCAGGCCTGATACATTAATAAATGTAAAATCAACAATTTATTGGTAAGTGGCATTGCTTAAATGGTCTGCTCTGTAATATTTATTGTGCTCTACATCCCAAAAAAAAAAAAAACCTTGGTGTGTGAAAATAAATAAGTTTATTCCACAATTTACTTCATGTGCACTGTAGTTGACCTGATAACATAGAAGTTATAGGCTTTAGTGAAAAGTATAAATGACCTCGTGGTAACAATTGTAAAACTGCAGAGTTAGCGCATTCCGATGTTAATTGTGCATTAAAACGTTTTTTTGGGGAATTTGCTGATCTAAGATTTTTCACCTCCAAGTCAGAGTCTATGCTAAAAGAAAATGTTATTGGTGTGTTTAAAATGATTTGGTCAGAATAAGAGATGTTGGGGATATATAAAAAAAAAAAATAAATAAATAAATCACACAGCATACACCATAGACTGGTTCCAGGAACTTGACTTTCAGCATGAAAGGCCAAAGGAACGCTAGGTGTTATTTTATGGTGATATAATAGAGAACCTGAAGCTCCAGAGCTGGATTTGAAAACTTTGAAGCAATGATTCAAAGCGTGTATTGAAGTCAAGTGACCAAGAGATGACTGAAGTTTCCTTCTGTATGCACCTTGTAAGTGTGTGAGTGGGTCACCAGTGGTTCAGAAGCAGTTAAAAGCGGTTGAAACCTATTTGCACATAGCAATGAACACTTCAGTCTTACAAAAACGTTTAACTGATACAAATGAGTCGATTTACCCTGTGGATTTTATGCATCCCAGCCTCCTCTGTTCTATGTGAACTCTTTTCCTCACATGAAGGGCAGAACTTTAATAAGAAAAGTAACAGACCCCCCAAAACTCTTTAACAAATATCTTCATCAATATACCACTTTACCCCTCCACAGTACTAGAGAGCACAGGGTTGAACAAAGCTTTGAGTAGTGAATAATTTTTCAATTCATTTGTACTCAAAGAATCAACTCCTTCAGTAGTCTAAGCCCCCATAATGACCATCTGTAACCAAACAAACTGGGTGGATGAATGTGCTTTAAATAGTCTGTAAACAGGAAGTTAGGTTGTGTGTTAAAGATGTGATAAGTGCTCACATTATTGAAGGATGCCCCCTGGAGGCACGGGGGTGTAATGCCCAGATGTAGATGTGCCTTTTGGATTTTGTTCAGTGTCTGAAGTTCAGCACAGGTCCCTGTATTAGATGTTACTATATTATTCCAAACATATTAATATAAACTTTGGATTTGAGTGTACAGTACTGTGACACCATACTGTTCTAAAACATTAATCTACAGAACCAATAAATTCAAGAATTCAAGCACAATGTAGTAAAATTAGGCGGCACAGTGGCATAGGGTTTCCCATCAGGAGTGATGAGTGATGGAGGGAATCCAGAGTAACTTCATGTCTCCTCTTTAACCATAAGAGGCATGCTATTGTTGGGACTCTGGAGATGTCTGAATTGTTCTGGACTAAGAAACGCTAATGAATGCCAAGACCTCGTTACACACACACACACACACACACACACACACACACACACACACACACACACACACACACACACACACTGTAATGTACTTAAACAGAATGCTACAGAAAACAACTACAGAATGCTGTTAATTTAACATCTGCTGCTGTAGTGCACAGCATGGTATTGTTTCACACACCCTTCCACCGTGTTCCTCTTGTTTACACTTGTATTTGAAACATTTCACTGCTGTTCTTTGCCGTAGGTTCATTTTATTGTATGAATGGAAAATTGTGGGCTTCTGCTGTTAACACACTCCAGTTTATTCAAAACCATCACCTCAATCCCCCAAATAGCTTTTAATTACCCTGTAATGTATTCAGACATTTTGTTCAAGCTATGCCAAATGGACTAGACAGCTTTGTTACGAGGTTGCACCACCTCGCAAGCTTTTATCACCTGCTTTCACACAGCATTTTCATGGGAAACCAGCAGAAAGAAGGGTCACACCAAATTGAATAATTAAAGAGGGTCAATGAAACGTAGGACTTGTTTGTTAGGATACCATTCTCATGGTGAGGCCTTTGTTCATACACACCTCCTTTCTTTAAATTCTATTAACCTTCTTGAGATTCAGGAATTATAAAACTTCAACATCCAGGGATGTTCAAATATTAAAAGTTTTCCTGGAAATTTAATGGCACCCTTACCGTCCCTTAAAGCCCTAGAGAAATTAGCTCTACAGTACGACTACTTCTTCAAACATTCGAGAGATAAGAATAAAGGAAGACAACACAAAGGATAAGATGTAAAAATTATTCCTATTAGTTCCAGAAGAAATGTTTGGAGAACAGTGAGAAGATGCATGTTTTAAATACCCACGCATTAAAGGTTAATATATGGGTTTCCTTTTTTTGGAATTATTAAGTTAAATAGGAATTAATTGTGCTTTATGGTATTTATAACTCAATACATATTCTTCACATCCATCACATAACCATCAGTCTTTTTTGTGGTTAAAATATTTTCATTCATTTGTTGCATATGTTTTAGAGAAGCCTATTTTTAAAAGTCCTTCTCAATACCCTTTTTATCCTAGACAGGGTTCATGCCAATCCCAGGAACAAAGGAGGAACAAGCTCTGGTTGGTTTGCACATTAAGCATAGCTGGAGAACCCAGAGGAAATTCCACACAGTAATTTGAGCTCAGGGTAAAAGTGGGAACCCTGAAGTTGTGAGATGGATAAGTGGTTTTCCCAATCCCTCAAAAAGTCTTATTTTTCAGAATTTTTAAACATTGGGTGCAATTTGTATATAACTTATTTTTGCACAGTCTCTCGAAATGTGGCTTTTTTTTTTTTTTTTTTTTTACCTGTTAACAGTATCGTAGTGTTTAAGAGTTGCAACGTGCAATTCTGGATCATCAGTATACCTCAACAGAATGTTTTTAAATAATAGTGTTTAAATTCCATCTGGCTCAACGGTAATTTATCTAGATGCTATAAAAATACCTAAACTTATAGATTACCTCAATTCCAAGTGATTTTTCCTTTGCATTAAGATGAACAAATAAACAAACAGCAGCCACCCGTTTTGATCAGTTTCTTAACAAATGTGTCGGCAGATTATTCACTGGAGTAATCTCCCATGTGCTGCTCTATAGACAGATCTCACCTTGGCAGGGTTTGACAGGGATTTTTTTTTTCCTTTTTCCAGGCGGACAGGGTGACGAGGCTAGAAAGAGACATGGAAGAGTCATCAAGGAACCTCTGTGAAAAGCCGACTCTAAAAACTTTTATATTGTCCTGAACCACGTACATCAACGCAAAAAGATCACATGGTGCTTCCCGGTCATCATAATACATTTACAGATCTGTTAAATATCACCATAAAACACAAAGCCTGGAGCTGACTTGCAGACTGAAATATGGAAAAATCACCCTGGTTACTCTGAAACAGACTGAAGTGTATCTCTGCTTTACATAGTTATTAATTGGCGGGGAAAACAGAGGAGCTTTTATCATTATTATTGTTATTATAATAATAATTATTATTTTTTTTTTTCAGAAGGAGTCCTAACTGCTGTTAGGAATTATGCAGTAATTATCTAATTTATCTAAATGTCTAAATCTCAATGACTAATATGGTGTACATTATCTAATTTTTAGCATTAGATTTATGGCATGATTAAGACAAATGACATGACCAGTGTTTATGGGCTTAAGAGTCTAGATTTGCAGAATGTAAAATGGTCAAATAAGCAGTTCTGACATCTTCATTATAGAAATGCACAAGAATTAAATACAAAAAATTATACAGTTGCGCTTTAAATAGCTCCATTGTTCTCAGCAGGACAGACTTCCATGCGTGAAACATCTGTTTTGCAGCTCGTCGGTGAAATTATATATCATCGTTGGAGGTATGCTGGATGCATGGTGCCGAGTATGATGTACTGACTGAAAGAGATTGTAATGTTGGTCAAAGTCGGTGTAACTCTTCGAAAGGTCACATTCGCTCAGTCATGGCAGATAAGAAGTAGTGAGTCTCTAATCGTCTATGACAGTTTCCAGTTTTTGAGAAAGCTGTAGGAGATTGCTGTCTAGTACAGATTGATGGAGGCCATACTGTAAAAATATTTTAGAGATGTTGAAGAAAGACTTTTTTGCTTTGGAAAAGATTATGGTTTGATATACATGTGTGTGTGTGTGTGTGTGTGTGTGTGTGTATACACTGCCCTGCCAAAAACGTCACATATACTTTTGTTCCACCTTCAGCCTTGCTTACAGCACGTAATTATTATTGGTTGTTTTGAGCAAGCTGGGAGTGGGCCGAATTCAGGGTGAGGATTATAGCAATCCGGACTGCTCAAGAACCATTCAGAGTGTGCGATTTTACTTTAAAATGTACCAGGCACGTCTCCGTTGACCCACCCAACTTGAAACTTGACTTGAAACTTGTAACTTGACACAGATGCCGGGGTGTCAATAGTATGAATGGTATGGTGGTATGAAGTCTACAGAAGGCAACAAATTGTACTAAATAAGAAATTAATAAATGATATACTACATATAGCAGCAAACAATAGCAGCTTTAAAACAGCTTTAAGCCACATCACATATTTCAGAGAAGTTGATCTTGAGTTTAGTCTGGGATCCTGCTGTCCTCTCATCATACAGTTAAGACCAGAGAGATTTCTTACCACTTATGGAAATCTTTTGGGTTGAGCTAAGTGTTGCAGGAAAATCTCCAATGTCATTTTGTTAACTGCAGTAAAAAGTGTTCATCTAAGGATTATCATTGGTATTAGACTATATAGATGTATTCCCTTAAATAATACTTACCACTTTCCATCCTGTCCATCCAAAGTCCACTGGGCTTTAATGAAATTTTACAACAGTGCCATGTGCACTTCATCTGACATTCCAGACATGAATTGTCTGTCATGATAGGCTAAACTGGAATTCCCTTTGGAATTCACTGAGGGCCATCTATAATTTATAAACATCATAGCAGTAATTTTCTCATCTTTGCCTAAAACCCATAGTTGTGGACAGAAGTTTACATTCAGAGATACGAATGTCATTGTGGACATGAATCTCATTGCAGTATTGATTTTTTTAATGATTGCTTTGAACATTTTTTTTCTATAACAGAATTATTGTAAATAATACATCTTTAAGAAGAACACTCCGAGAGCACAAATCTCTGCCACAAAAGAACAGAGCAGGCCTGCTGTAATACGACACAAAAAAATGTACTATTTCACAGTGTTAAAAATTTTTTTTTTTTTAAATCCCGAATTTAATCCAGATCATCTCCAAATTCTGATGAAGTCTTACATGTCCAAAGCCTCATCTCTGGTAGAAATTTCATTAAATTCAACACAAAACCTTTTGGGTAATCCTGCTTAGAAACAGACAAACACACACAAACTGAAGGTAAACCATAACCTCCTTGGCAAAGGCAATAAAACAAAATTTCAAAAGTTCTGGCAGAATTCTCGTTATTTCAATTCAATTTGTTTCCTGGCACCAACCCAACCTGACTTTAAAGCATAAATGACTAATAAGGTTGAGGCTGGCCTGTTTTGAATAAGCTTCTTAAGTTGTGTAAATCAGTCAGCTTAAAGTAAAAATAGGTGAAATAAGATAAATACAATAAAAAACTTTAATAAAAAAACTGCTGTTGTGGTTTAAAAGTTGTTAACTCTATAAGGCAGTGAAGTAAAACTGAATGTTTATTTCATTTTTATAGCATACATAAAAGCTTATGAATATGTTAAACATACATGACAAAACAATACTGTTTACATTTTATTATTTCTTTGAATAAAATTGCTGAACTTAGCATAACTTCTCATTAGTTCACTAAATATTAAAAAATGTGACCTTAAGATACTTAAGTAGTGGTTCTATTGTGGAGTGCTCAGCACTCTTGTTGCATACTAAAAAATGTTTTTAAAAGAAAAAGAAAAAAAACACTCATATAAGTACAAGAAACCCTATACAGATTGTAATAATAAAATAAATGTTGAGAGACCTCTGGAAAGAGTGTAGTGTAACATTCCAGAGATGTCAAGTGCAGCATGTTTCAAAAATATACTAAAATAGTTGTCTTTTTTACCTTAAATGGCGAAATGTGGAATTTTGACATTCTTTTATGCTGGACTAGAAGATATAATATCAGTCTGATGACAGACTACTAGCACATAGCTGTAAGTGTTTCCAAATTTGAAATACAGGTATATAAGGGAAGCTTGAGAGGTTCAAAGTTGAAGGAAGGCTTTGACCAAGTGTTTCAAGTGTTATACATGTCATATATTTTGCAGAGCAACAGATGCTCATTGAATTGAAACCAATTAACGTTGATGTCATAAATCTACTGGTTAACATTATAGCTGTTTTCTTATACTATGTGCCTGGATGCTGACCATGATCTTATCTGTGTATATCTGACAATGGTAGTTTCCTGGTTGCGCCTTAATAATATGTCTGGATAGAAATGGTTAATGGCTGGTAAATATTCACGTTAGTACTTGGCATCACTGCTCATGAAGTACTAGCCTGATGCATATGTATGCTCTCTAGATCATTTCCTGTCTCTGATAATCCTGAGATCAAGCTTATATACAAAATCCATTACCTTTCACATTGCATCCAATTTCATTCCAGTCTATGGAAATTTTCATGGATGCACCCTAACAACAGCTGTGTAGCCCTTTCTGAATTCCTGGCAGTACTTAGGCAAAATTCCACAGTTTGGAAGCAATTAGACTACATTCCCTAGTTTTTGAGCTTCCTAGGCAGGATTTTCCCGTTAACAGGTTTTTGGACCTGGGTGGTGTCTTGCTGTGGATGTGGAAGCTCTAAATCAGGCTCATGAAGCTGCTTGAGAAGCACCGTCTGATCCTTGGTCTCCCGTTTTGCCAATCTCAGCAAACGCTTTAGGTTCTTCACTTTGTCCCTCAGGTGGTTGTTGGCTTTTTCGAGGACCTTAACCTTTTGAGACAGTGTTTTAACCTTCTCCTCTTCCTCAAAGAGAGCTTTCTGCACTGTGGAACACAAGAGCTGTGAGACAGGAAAAAGATTAGATGTAAACACAATGTAGTTTATACAGGGGGAAAAAAAAGAACACTGAAGATTGTATGTGGAGGCAGCATGGTGGCATAATGGTTAGCATGTCTGCCTCACAGCAATAAGGCCCTGGGTGAAGTTTGTATGTTCTCCTCGTACAAAGACAGTCCAAAGACATGCACATTAGGCTAACTGGCTGTCCCATATTGCTCCTAGGTGTGAGTGTAAGTGTAAGTAGTTGTGTGTTGGCTGTTAGCTGTTTAGGGTTTACCCTGTTTTCTCCCAGGGTTGGCTGAGATAGGCTCCAGCTTCAAAGTGACCTCAGTAAAATGGTTCAGCAAATAATTGAATGACAGACAATGATGCAGCCAAGACCCATATAAGGAAAAAAACACAATGCGTAATACGTTTATAGTTCATTAACATGAAGGTGTGATGCTGCCCAACATGAAATTTACTGCATTTGGCTTGAACCCCCCCAAAATTCTGATCGCCACCACTGCCCTGAAAAGTTGGCGTTAGTATGTTAGCATGTACCACCTTGAGTGAACTTGATTGAGCTAAAAATTAATGAACAGTTTCTACTCAATTCAGCAGTGCTGTGACGATAATAAACTTGAAGCAGTGCATCAAGTTCTTAGCGTGGGATGTCCCAGGGTGATTGTGAATGTGTCTGTGACATCATCACAGAGCGTGTAGGTCAATTAATATGCAGTGTCACAGGAACACACTGGTGGGACATTGTGGCAAACAGTCTGGTCCCCGGTGGAGCACTGCTAAGTGGTCTGGCCATTACATGAGACATCCCACAATAATAATCTGCAGTCTATACCTTACTTCTTTCTTAGGCAATCAGTTCAAACTGATTCACGATATAATTTCATGACTGTTCATTTTGACTGGCCAGTCCTCACATGTATTACCTGAAAACTGAATTTTCTTTGTGCGGAACTGATTCTATGAGATATATTTTGGCCTTGAGGAACTATTCTCGAACTGCTTTTAATAAAGAGCATTATTTTTATGTTCTCTCATAAATTTTATGTTTTCTGTACATCTCCAGGTGGATTCATTACGTCACATCTCCAACAGAATCTTAACCTGGAATTATGTCTCAATTTGTATTACATTGTTTGCCTTTTTAGGCATTAAGAAGATTTGAACAGTGAGCACCTTAAGCACTTTAGTTCATAAAAATGTTTAATGAATAACTACTGACAGTATTCCTATGTTTGACTAAACTAGCATGGGAATTGTGGTATTGTGGGAAAGCTTGATGAAGCGAGCAGGTTTTCCTAATTTATATGTATCTGTCTCTAATTATGAACAGGCTTTGTTTGAGTGAATGCAAGCCACTGCTGGTTTTGATAACTGATTTAACCACAACTATGGCAGCTTTGCCTAATGGTCTGCGGCTACGGAATGTTCCATACTTCAGGGAAAGCACAGCATCTACACACATTTTCCCAACCTTCTCACAGCATAATTTAAGTGCATCAAAAATAGCTTTATATTTTTATTAAACTGGCGTAGGCACAAAAACATATTGTTATCTATTATTTTTGGAACTTTAAAGTAAGAAATTGGCAAAAAAAATTCTTCAGCAAGTATAGTCACACCCACAATAGTTAGTTCCAGCAATAATGCATTGTTACTTCCTTCAACCTTTTAAAATTACCTTGTATAATTCTAAGCAGCACTATTATCATAAAAACACCAGCATGTTTTCTGTTAAATCAGCCGTGAGAAATCTCATAAGAAATCTAACATTGTTTAGATGAAATGACAGCATATAAAATAAGTGCATTTAACTGGTACGCTGCCCGGCCAAAAAAACAAACAAAAAAAGCTGTGCACACTATAGTATTATGTTGGATCGCCTTCAGCTTTGATTATAGCAGTCATTCAATGTGGCATTGTTTTGATAAACTTGTGCAATGTCATCATTTTTATGTGCATCCCCAGATGGATTTATTTTTCACCGATATCTTGTATAGGATGAGTAAGTCGAACCACTGTAAAGTTTTTTTAAATCCCAAAAACTTTCAGTAGGATTAAGGTCAGGACTCTGGTGCCAATATCTTTCAGATTATGCTCCCTGAACAACTCTTGTCTATCCATTCCATTAGAAAAATAGACCTCTGTAATTGCCTGGTCATGTAATACATTCAGGTAATCAGCTGACTTTCTGACTTTAGCCTCCACCTAACCAACTGTAGCAACCCCAGACCCTAAAACTACCCCCAAAGCTTGTACCATGGCCACTATTCATGGAGGTAAACAAGCTGCTTTGTGCACTTCAATTCTTATCCTGAGCTTACATTACTTCCTTCCATTTCTCCTGAGTCTGAAGTTTATGCTCCCTTGCAAACTAAAGGCTTTTATTCTGACTATTTTTAATAACAAATAGTTTTCTTATGGCCACATGGCTCTTTAGTCACAATCATGTGATCTTTCAGAGATGGTGAACCCTCAGCTGCCGAGCAGTTCTTAAGAAATAGCCCAGACAAAATTAACAATGTCAAGATTTTTACAGGGTGCACCATATAGAAATGCATGAAACAAGTTCAAAGGTCAAACAGAGAAACTGACAAGCCCATGCACACCTTCACACCATAGGAAACATGCATGCAAGATTTCAGAATGATCTTCCCAGCAGTTCTTGAGAAATAGGCCAGATAATATAGACAAAGTTATGGTCAAAGCAACACTAAACATTAATGGCAGCACGGAACATGAACTTGTTAAACGGATGAAAAAAAAAAACAAGACAGGTGATACAAATAAACGTGAAAATCAGCTTGTGAAAGGCAGTGGAAAGAAAACTCAGTTTTAGCATTTGCTGGTTTTGCTCCAGCCCCTTAAAAATAAGTTTAACCTTAAATTTAGTCTCACATGACACAGTGGTCATTCTTGTAATCCAAGACATCTTACATAGCCTTTTCTGTATTGTTAGCATCTGGGTTTGTTATATGATGTAAATCTGGAGTATTATCCATAAATATATATCTTGGATAAATGTGAAGCATATGGAGGTGGATGATGGATTTCACTGTGCTCACGACATGGGTACTGTGTAGTATAACAGACCACACAACAACACAGTACAATAGAAGAGACAACAATTGCATATACACACATCTCTATGAAGTATCGAATAGCCTGTCTCTCATATAAACCTCACGCTGTCCACTGCACTGGAAACAATGCCTTTTTGTACAAACACAAATAAATAATTGCCATGACATAGCATAGCAGTAGATCATGTAACTGTGCTAGATCAGAATGTGTAGCTCACCTTTGCAGATGACTGAAAACAAACTGTTTTTTATTATATATAAATATTTTAAGGCAAAAAGAAAAAAAAAATCAATTAATGTGGTTGCTTTAATGTGCACACCCTTTTTTAAGTCTTATAACATGTGGCTATGTTAGAAATTAACCAATAACATTGAAACTCATTTTAAATTGCAGTCTATACACCCTTGTCATCAATTAAAATGACTCTGATTAACCTCAAATTAAGGTCAAGTGTTTTATGGAGATTTTCCTGACTAACTCAGCTGCATCTTCCAGCACAGCCCATAGTCCACAAATAGCTTCCAAAATGGATGCTTCATCAAAGGGATTGCATTGTTGAAAGGTATCAGTCAGGCAAAGGATACAAAAGAATGGGAAGGGCATTAGATATGCCATGGAACACAGTCAACACAGTCATCAACAAGTGGCGAAAGTATGATACAAGAGTGAAACGAGCAAAAACCTAACTTGCCTCCAAAATTGGTGAAAAGACAAAAAAATAGTCTTGGAGATTACCAAGAGGCCAACAGCAACACTGCAGCTGTAGGAATTTTTGGCAAGTACTGGTTGTGCACAACATGTGACAACAAGCTCATGTATTCCACATATGACTCATATGCGTTTGTGTACCAGGAAAAACATCCAACCCTGGCTGTGTTTTTAAAAAAGTGGGGAAATGCTTGAGCAAGGTTAAATATTAGAGCCATAACTCCAAAAACACGTTTGGTGTAAAAAAAAACAATAATGAACATCACAAAAAAAAACATTGTGAAGCATTGTGGTGGCAGCATTATGCATGGGGCGGTTTTGCGTCAGCTGGAACTGAGGCTTTAGACAAGGTGAACAGAGTCATCACCAGTTCCCAAAACCAAAGCCACAGCCATTTTTACCAGCTTGGTAGTCAATGCCCTAGAAGACGCTGATAGACGCGTAGGTCTGAAATGCAATTCTTCCAAGACAATTCATTTCTTTAAGAGTACCATCAAGCCTATACTAATATCTGGCTCGGAGATTCGTACCCTCACTGCACGTCTTCAAAATCCCCTTGACGGTTGCTATACCGACTGACTATGTACAATCCAGGGATTGTCTTGACCCCTGATCAGATCTGCGGCAATCTACCAAGATTAAGCATCCACCTGAGCCACCATTGTGCGCAGTTCGCAGGGCACTGGTACCGTGCCAAGAACAAACCAATCTCAGAACAACAGGCCAACAAAGCTCGTCTAACATACTCCTGAGTCATCTCGCGGGATATCGGGATAAACCTAACTGAGCCGGGGAATGCCAGGGCAGACTCTGATTGCTGGAGAGTGCATGTGTGTCCTTTCTCAGCCACAGCCACAAAATGATGATGCTGATCCATCCAGTATCAACCAATAATGGCTACATTTAATTTTTATTTTATCCCAAAAATTTGGGAATGGCACCGACTTGAGTCCAGTTGAAAATCTGTAGTGTGACCTGAAGAAGGCTGTGCACAGGTGATGCCTGACAGATCTTAGATTTGGCATGCTGATAGACTCCTACCCAAAAAGACTAAATGATCTCATAAAATTAAAATATGCTTTAACACAGTATTAGTTTATGGGTTTGTGCAACCAGGTTATAGACAGCTTTTAATTTTTCCCTGTTATTCCAGTTTATCAGAATACAACTCAATCTATAACTCAAAAAGGTCAAAGGTCATATTCTGGTAAAAAAAGGTTTTGAAATGATGGTCTCATCTTTTTACATCACCAAAACATGGCATTTAAACAAGGTTGTGTAGCCTTTTAATATCCACACCAGGTCACATCACTGCTGCAGATCCGAATATGTAGGTCACAGTGTGCTAGATCAGAAAATGTAATTGTAACATTTATATATTGCATTGTTTCAGTAGATCAGAAGAAGTGGATCACATTCACAGATCACATCACTGTGCTTGATCAAATTTATGTTAATCACTAGCAGATTACATGTTTGTGGTAGATCAAATTAAGTAGGTTGTATTCATTGTGTATGTGTTGGTCACCTCATAGTGGTGGATCAAAAATACTTGATGTGGTATACATAGATTGATACATAGATCCCATTAGCGGATCATATAACTTCATTAAATCAAAAGGCATAATTATTGGCAGTCACTCATAATGAGTAGGATTGTAGTACCAAGACCTTAGAGTTTGTGTTTTTGACTGATGATGACACTGAGATTTACATTTGTGGATCAAATCACTGTGGTAGACCACATATTTTAGCTCCCATCGTTATGTTAAATCAAAATAAGGAAATTACAATAGTAGATCACATCATTGTGGTAAGTCAGTATGTGTAGGTCACCTACCAGTGGTAGCTCAAAATGCTATGTTAATCACATTATTGGAACTGCAGTAGATCAGAAAAGTCATACACATTTGTAGATCATATTGCTGTAGTAGTTCAGAATGAGATCTCCCTTAATGGATCACATCACTGTGGTAGATCACATTATTTGCTCTCCCATGACTGTCCTAGATTAAAATATATAACTAATAATAGTGGATGACATCACTAGAGTAGACCAGAACCAGAATGTAAGATCACAAAAGCTCATAATAAATGTGCTTACAAAGAATGTCAACTTTTTAAATGACGACAGTGATATGTAGACGACAGAAGTAGATCACCATAAATTTTGGCCTATTATAAGCAAATGTTTAGTACATACTGTAAAACTAGCGCAAGCCCCACATGATGTAGTGCTCATTCCTATCATTTAAGACTTCCTATGTAGCTCATTCTGTATTGATCCCATCTGGGATTTTATGAAGCTACGATGTGGATCTGAAATATTATGACATATAAATTTGTGACTTGAATAAATGTGAACCATATGGAGGTGGATGAAGGATTGTAGTAAGCGTTCAACATTGAGGGCAATGTGTGGTATAACCAGATTAGACAATACAGTTTGATAATAACGGTATAGAAGCGGATAGACAACGCAGCTGTATAAAATGACATCTGTATATCTAGGAGGCAGTACATAATACCTTGTCCCTCATATAGACAATATGGACACCGTCCACTGCACTTGAAACAAGGCCTTTTTTATATAAACACAGCTGGGCAATTGTCCATGCCACACACTGCTTCACTGAACTCAATCTTTTCAGCGACCTTCATGATGACCTGCTTCACAGGTATGCACACATACCAGAGCAGCTATTTCCCCTGGTAATGGATATTTTATACTTCTCCCCCTATTTGTTTTTATTGGATTGACTCTGGACACACGACGAGAGAAAAAAAAAAACAGTATATTCTTAGAATTTTGTGATCAGTCTTATTGAAAGCTTAAAGGTTTAAACAAAGGACAAAAGCCATACACAACCTTCTGCAAGAGCTTGGCTTGGAATTCAGCGAAAAATTTAAATGCAGTAAAATATGTAAGCAAACGATATCCACTGCTCCACGCTCTTTATACGATCGCTGATACAAACCGAGTCCAACTCATTAACGTAACTTAATCCGCTCTCATTGCTTTGCCATGACAGCAAGCTTTCACAAGAGTCCAGGACCTGATTGAAACCAGCTCCTTGAAATAATTCCCAAGGTCATTGGAAGGAGAACTTTGATTTATTAATTTCTTATTAAAAAGAAAAGACGCAGGTCATTAGAATAGATTAGCATGTAGCTTAGTGTTGACATAGCAATGTGCTGCTGGTGGATCTGAGAAGTGGTGTTGCAAATAGCACACACAAAAGCTATTGTAATATGGTGAGCTATTGTAATATGGTGCCTGGAATAAAAGATTTGAATTTATAACAATGATTTTTTTTAGAAGAATAAAACTTTCAGCTTTGGCAGACTCAGACCGACTGATCATTACTTTCAAAACTCCAAAGATGATGACCCAGACATAACCTGTATGGCATTTCCCCTCTCTCACTGCTTTGTGATGTGGCCAAGACTAAACATGAAGCTAATTTGAGTGTAAGAGCAACAGAATCAGCATACATACAACCACCATATGATATCTCTCCAAGCAAAAGCCATCTAAGTGGAATTTACAAATTTAAAGACTCGAGTTCCACCCTGTCCTGTTTTTTTATTTTTATTATTCACCCAGAACTGACAGCCTCATTACCTCTTCTCAAAGAGAAACATGTCCATGACAGGATGCACACACAAATTCAGGTGTATACAGGGGTTTTTGGGACTTGATGAGAGGAAATGGTGGCATAGTGGTTAGCATGACAACCTCACAGGAAGTAAGTCCTGGGTTCAAGTCCCGGGCTTGGCGAGGGCATTTCTGTGTGGGGCTTGCATGTTTTCCCCATGCTTATGTGGGGGTACTCCGGTTTTCTCCCGTAGTCCAAAGAAAAGCATTTTAGACATGCCTGTTGTGTGGTGAAAAATGTCCTTGTAGACTCTTGGGGGGTTTTGGACATGTTTTCAGAAGTAATTCTTGACTCATTCCCTAGGTCTGTTGGCGAAGCTCTATGATGCCCTACAACTGACCCATGCGTTTTGTATCACCAGATGCATTCGGGATCATATACATGCACCGTAAGCATGTCAGTCATACGTGAATTGATTATCAGAGGAATATCACACAAGGCATTTTTTTGTCTTTCAACAGTCGCATAACTTTTGGATAAATATTGTACAATTTGACTTACAGACCTAATCGATGTATTTTCCTTATGAAAAACGTACAACACATATTTTTTAAATGTGAATGCAACTAGTGAGCTTTCAAATGCACCTCATCAAAACCCATGTCATTCCTTCTGTCATAGCTCATCTAGATTCATACAACAACAACAACAACAACAACAACAACAACAACAAATCAACAACACAAAGACAGGCTGTTTGTGAAAAAGGTTTAAGAGAAAGCCCACCGAATTCTTTTCATAGAGTATCTGGAACTGAACCTGTAGGATGAGGTAGTGTACAATTATAGCCTTAAATTATATGGACTCAATTTTAATGAATGACGTGAAATTATCTTAACGATTAGAGAGACTAGATTACAGAGACAGCGTGTTTTCAGTGTGCATGTGGGTTTTATTATGGCTTTTGTACTTGCAATTGCGGCCTTGATTGTTTGAAATGGGCTTACCCGGCTGTCCTCCTGTGCCTCCCACTCGGGGGTGTACATGTGGACCTGCGTCCCGGCTGTGCAGTTGGAAAACTGGAAGAGGCTGGCGAACATGCGGTGGTTTTCCGGTGTGTCAGGAAAGATTGGGTCTTGAAAATTCACTCCGTGAGGGATGATGTTGTAGTTTTCATCCATTCTTTAAGTGGGTGACAAAAAAAAAAAAAAAAAAGAACTTAGACATGGGTATCATTTCACATGGTGTGCAGTGTTTGTTCTGTCTCCATAGCAACTAATATTGTAACTTGCTCATCACATAACCCATGCATTTCCATCAAACTTGTTTTTTTAATAGTATCAGCCAGGCTGTAGCACATTACAGTGATGTCATAACATGTCAAAGCCAATCAGATTATAGTGTTTCTCTTCAGAGATCCTACTTTTGTTTTTGGATGTCTGTTAAGATTGCTGTGTATGACATTTTTTTTTCCTCCCCTAAGAAAACAGCTTTGCCTGAACACCCAAGTAGAGTTTCTCAGCATCAGGAAAATGAAGAAAGTCTGTTATCAAAGTCCTTAAAGTGGTTGGATAAATATTAATTCCAAAACCATGGTTACATTGGCAGAAGATAGAAAAAATGAGAAGCTCTTTTTACTTTTCTCTTGATTAAAGTCTGACTCCTTTTATTCATCCTGTGAGTTTTGGCAGGCAGCCACTAACAGACACAGTAAGAGAAAAATAATCGTCCTGTATTTGTGTGTGTGTATGTGTGTGCTCTGCTTGATGACTGATGATAATATAATCAATAAGACATGAACTAAAAAAGAACCACAAATATATTAGTGAACATATTCTAAAATAAGGAATTAATGGTAAGAAAACATATGCCAAGTTTTGCTACAGTTGAAGTCGTACTGCCTTATGTTGGCCTTACTTCGGCAGATGACTGTACTCTTGAAAAAATGCATGCATACTCACTCACTCAGCACTCACTCATTTGCCAGCCCACTTAATCGTACTAGGGTTGTGGGGAGACTGGAGCCCATCACAGCCGACACTGGGCGGGGATACGCCCTGAACGGCTCGTCAGACCATCGCAGAGCCAACATAAACACAGCTATTCACACTTGAACCTAGTTGCGATTTGGCACAACCAATTAGCATATTGTGCATATCTTTGAATTATGGGATAAAACTGGAGTACCCGGAGAAAACCCATGTGACACTCGAGCCGGGACTCAAACACAGGATCTTCTTGCTGTGAGGCAGATGTGCTAACGACTATGCCACTGTGGCGCCATGCATGCAAACTCATTCGTTCATTCAGTTTCTGATCCATTCATTAATCCATTCATTTTCTTTACTTCTTAATCCTAATTAGAGTGGGCTAATTAGGCAGGGTACACCCTGGACATCTTGCCAGGCCATCGCAGGGCAGAAACATGCTGACGGCAATCCATTGG
>JBCNYG010000021.1:17947782-17959319 GCA_039654305.1 Porochilus rendahli
GAGAGAGAGAGAGAGAGAGAGAGAGAGAGAGAGAGAGAGAGAGAGAGAGAGAGAGAGAGAGAGAGAGAGAGAAAGTGAAAGAAAAAAAGAGAGAGATATGGATGGAAATCTTTCACCGCTGGTTTGCTGATTTAGTGTCGGCATGGTCTTAATGTTAAAAACAATGTGTTCTTTTGTTCAGTAGGCTTACCCCGTTTCTTTAAAATTCCTTGTAAAGGGCACTGTATACAAGAACATTGTTTAAATAAGCACAAGCCTTGAGAAACTGTCAAGTCGTCGTCGTCCCCAACACCAAACCCCCCACCACTAAACCCCCCACCACTAAACCTAAAGATCAAGAGTGCCTTTGTGTTCCCTTATGACATCAGAACATAAAAGATTATGTCACAATAAAATCTGGCTTCCTTGGACTGAAATCTGTGTTGATCTTGGGCTGAAACTCTAGGTCTTACTTGGGATTTAGCTGTGTGACCCAGCTCATCATAAAGAGAGAAGGAATTCCTTGAGGAACAGAAGAACCTTGCTCCAAGGCTAGTTTGGCTCAGAGAAATTGCTTCATGCATCAATCTGTCAAATAGAATGAGTGAAACAGTCATCATGTCAGCCCGCTTACGCCATCGGCCCCCTAGGTTGAACTTAGTTTAGGACTGCTCTGTGTTTGCAGGAGGTGATGTGGCCTGGAATTCCTTTGATGCAGCTATAAAGCCAGTTCTATTCAAGGTGTTGAAAACTCAGGGGGGTCTTTACCTGTCTGGACAAGCTTGTTTCTTTAAAAGCATTGAACTTGGGTGGTGGTAAAGTGGCACAAACATTATGATGCGGGTATGGAAGCTTAGTGTGTAGACAATTTTGGTCATGAACACTCTTTACCAGGAGACACAAGTGACTGTCTGGCTTTCTGGTGGCTTTGGTATATGGTAGTTTCAGCACATTTCCAATGATTCCTGCCCATTCTAAACACAATTTATGCTTTAAAGCAAGATTTAGTCTGCATGATGTTTAAAAAAATAGTTGCTGGCCCCCAACCAAACACTGACAAAGTTTCACCCTGTTGCTCTGTATGGATCTTTGCATCTATACTGGTAGTCTTATATTCCACTGTGGTTCAGTTCAGTATCGAATCCAGGAAACGTAATTCCTAATTCATTCATTCATTTGCAAAACCGCTTAATCCTTCTGGGGTTGTGCATCTCAGCCAACTAGAATGGGGGTACACCCTGGGTACACCCTGAACAGCTTGCCAGCCAATTACAAGGCAATCTAGGGCAAAGAACCATTTAGCCTAATGTGCATATCTTTGGACTGTGGGACGAAACTTGACTACCCGGCGAAAACGCACACAAGCAATTAAAGTAATTGATTTAACCCTGCCTCATCATATGAGTATTTGTTAGAATAGAAAAAATGGAGATGGGTGTTGTAGGGCAGTCTGTTAAAAATACATTAGGGTTTCAGGAGTGTGGGGTATTCTGGTGATACAGACAATTCAAAACAGCCTAATGATTATGACTCAAATGAACACCACATTCAAATTCTGCAGTGTATGGGTGGAAAACATGACATCACATTATATATGTGTGCTTCCTCTGATGCTACTCCTGGTTCTGTAAAGCCTTAAGGTTGTCAGTAGTTGCTCTTACTCTGTTATTAAATTAACCGGAATGCCACAGATGTTTTTTTTTTTTTTTGCTGTGCTCTTTTCAATACAGAACGGATATGTAACAATGTGCCCCTTATTTCATTTAATCAATGAATCATCAATTAATCCAGCTGCTAAACTCAGGCTAGAAACTGTGCTTCAGCCCAGACCTAGCAGTTCTATGTATACCGAGTAAAAAACACAAGAGCTATCAAAACAAGTAAGAGGCCAGGCGTAAGGCTGTGCTTCCTTGTAGATACAAAGATGGATGATCAAATACGAAGAAATCTGTGACGATATCAGGGTATCTAATTAGGATTGTTGTTGGATTGAATTCAGAGCAACTAAGAAAATTCTCATTCACTCTGTCAGTCATTGCTCTCATATGTAGATTTATATGAACCTGTGATGCCTTGCTGACATGATGACCTGGTTTCAACTCTATTAATATGTTATAGTTAGATAGATTTAATCGCAGGGATAAAATACTAAATGGTGCAGCACTGGGAGAATGGCTCAGCATTTCCTTAATGACACGAATACTTGGCTTTCGTGAAAGATGAGGTCATACACCCGACTTTTCACATTACACTTTTTACTTGTGTACATATTGGATGTTTGACATACAGCTGTTTTTCATGTAGCTTGAGCACAGCTGTGTTTGACATTTGTACATTTTAATCGAATGTTTGATTAGATTCAGTAATTTCAGTATAGGTTTGCCAATAAAAAAACCCCAACAAGGACCGATGTGGAGATGTCTGAGAGACACTGGACGGCATTAAATGTGGGAGAGAAGTATCGCTCACTTTGAATTTATTTCATTTGGACCTTTGTGTGAGGCTAAGATGCTGAACACCACTAAAACAGTCTGGTTGTTAAGAAAACACAGAGGATCCACGGTTAAAAAGTAAATCACTTCCAACATGTCTGCTCGAGCTAATTCATTATAGCCATGACTAAATACCTTAAGGAATAAAGTGCATATTTGTTTTTTTCTCTCTTCATCTTTCACTCTGCAGTGCAACAATTGAATTGACTTGAACATGTTTGCTCCCTTGACCCAATAAATACACTGTACAAGCTTTAACACTAAAAAAACTGCTTTTACACGGGCACTTGCGTCAGAACAGCTTGCTCCCATAACAATTTGCCCCCGGCGCAGCTACCCATGTAAAAACAATTTGTTCCGGAACATGTAGACATTAATGGGTGCAACGTTTCAACTATTCAATGTGGCACAAGTTGTTCCAGGATATCTTGTTTTGGGTGCAACTTGCTGTCTGAACACAATCGGTGTCAAGTAGAAGGGTTTATGCATCTGCAGGTAGTGTCCATCCAGTTATTAGGTTGTTTCATAAGCTTTCATGGTGGATGGGTGTTTTTTCTTCAGTGGTTTGCTTGGGTGTTGTCTCTTTAGCTTCCCACTGATTGGAAAGACACCATACAAACACATAGAAGTGTAGGTCCAACTTGTTCCACATGCAGGATGTTCTGGAGGCAATTTGTTTCTTTAAACCATTTGAAAAGGATAAAACAATTAGGCAATCAAATAACGCTTGAAGAACTTTTATTTCTCGGTAGGGGGCGCTACTGGTCAGCGGTGATTAGGATAAACTGGTATAT
Source organism: Porochilus rendahli (assembly GCA_039654305.1). Classification (NCBI taxonomy): domain Eukaryota; kingdom Metazoa; phylum Chordata; class Actinopteri; order Siluriformes; family Plotosidae; genus Porochilus; species Porochilus rendahli. The sequence goes on from JBCNYG010000021.1 coordinate 17,951,048, forward strand.
CTAATGACAGGAACCCATATGAGGAACACAAAACATAAACCACATTAAGACTCTAAAATATCTTTCCCACCATCTAGTTTTGTTTGTACTTTGGAATTGGTGCAAGTAGAACCGTACAAGAAAGTTAGAATCATTAACCATTCAAAGAATCCATAAGAACTTGATCTAGATCTTGTTTTTAAGCGTTTCATAAGGGGAGAATCATTACCCATCCATTGAACCCTTGAGGAAATCTTATTTTCAGGGGTTAGTATTGGTTGATAGAGATCAGTTAAAGCATTGCAAAAACTGCTCATTTCCATGACAAAAACCTTAATAAGGAGCACAAAACATCAATCACAACACTCAAATATCTTTTCCACCTTCTCGTTCCAAGGTTCTATCGAGGAAATGGCTCCGGTAGAACTCTTTGAGAAAGGTAAAACCATTACACATCGAAGGAACCCACTGGGAGCCATATTGTTTTAAAGTGAATATAACTCCAGGTCACCTTGTTCATTCATGAACCCATTGGAGATCTCTTCAAGAATTCAAGAATGGGAGAACCATCAACCATCCAAAATAACGCTTATATGGGCTTTTTTCGTATAAATATACAGTATCTACTGGACCATATTCATCTTTTGAAGCACTGCACAGGACTTATGTATCCTAAGACTTGAAGCCATTTAAGGAGCATAAAAAAGTGAAATATTCCCTCCACCTACTCTTCATCTCCATTTAGGAAGCAGTTCAAGGAGAACCATGGATTAAGTATCATGATGGAACCCAGTGCAAAATAAAAACCTCCTGCTCCTTCTTCTTCTTCTTCTTCTTCCTCTCCCTTTTCACTCCAACACAGCTGCTTTAGATTAGTTGCTTGACCTGCTGTCACTTCTCTGCCTGCTGGATTGCAGTCTCCCTAAACGAACCAAGCCTCATGCTGGCCAGACACAACTAACGAAAGCTCACATATACTGTTCTCCAACAATGGGCCGTGGGATTTCAACTTCAGTTGTAGAGGAGAACTGTACTCCAGAGTTTGAAGTTTTCCCCAACAAATTGGATCCAACTTACAGGGGGCGTCATGATGAACTTATAAGTTGGATCAGGTGTTCTGGAAGCAGGGAAAACCTGAAACTGTGCAGGTAAGTGGCGTCCAGTAACTTGAGTGGAGAATCCCTGTATTACAGTACAGTACGTTGTAGTGAACAATCATTATGGAAGTTTTCCAGACCATATGGTTTGAATGCTTTGAGTAAAAAAAAAAGAAAAAAAAAAAACATACCCGATTCCAGTTCTGGAGGTCGCCATCCCTGCTGGGCTTTGAATTCAATCACATATTTATATAAATACAATGAAAGTGGTGTGATTTAGTTCTATATATGCAATGTTTTTGTGCACCATAAAAAACTGAAAATGGTTTAAATTTCCTAAAGCAGTTGCTGCTTTCATTTTATTGATGAACATAAAACACATGACTACATACTGTATATTTAAAATTACTGTTTTACTTCAGCAATAAATGTTTTACAATGAAACAGTCTGTCAATTAGGTTTATTCTTTGCAAACCTGTAATTTCATCTGATTTTACAACACATTATACTTTTGCAGTGATTCGCGCGATGGTGATGTAGTGCTTAGCACAGAAAGAGGGTCGTGGGCTCTGGTGTTTCTGTGTGGAGTTTGCATGTTCTTCCTGTGCTTGTGTGGGTTTCCTCCGGGTGCTCCGGTTTCCTTCCACAATCCAAAGACATGCACATTAGGCAAACTGGCTGTTCCAAATTACCCTTAGGTGCAAGAGTGAGTGGCTGCATGTGTTAACCCTGTGATGTTCTGGCAAGCTGTTTGGGGTGTACCTCGGCTTTGCTCACTGAGATGAGCTCCAGGCTCCCCGTGACCCTAAAAGGATTAAGTGAACTCAGATTTAGAGCATGAAAGCTTCCTGGCATTCCAACAACTGCCCCAGGAACTCCATTATACAGGTGTTTCCAGAATTCTGTTGGTAACACAGGCAAGCTTTTTGAAAACTTGTCTATGGTAAATTAATATACATAATGTAGATTTCACAAAGGTTTAGTGGGAAAATGCTGGCGTATTCTTTTAAGACAGCTGATTCGACACATCTCTTTATTATTATAGGAGTTGTGTAATGATTTTTGCCCGAATTTAGTTGCCAAAAAGTCATCTGAATATGCCACGAATGTCCAAAATATTTGTCTGTAGTGGTTTATTAGCCTTTCCTCATGCAAATCAGATCGAGTTGAGTGTTTGAGCCCAAGATACAGCAGATAAAAATTGACTTGCAGCATGGACTTTTTAAAATCTTACTGGGTTGACCAGATTTCAAAGATTGAGATTGCATTGCAAACCCCTGACAAACATAATGCATGAACCCAATCCATGTCTATTATCCTTTATAAACCAAACCTCCATCCACACTGTTCATGACACCTAGACCTTTTTCTTGGCTATGGCTATGGTGCTTTTGTATGGAATTTGTATACGTGGGTTTCCTCTGGGTGCTCCAGTTTCCTCCCACAGTCCAAAGACATGTACATTGTGCTTACTGGATATTATCGATTCTCCCTAGGTGTGAATTAGTGTGTGTGTGTGTGTGTGTGTGTTGCCCAGTGACAGTCTGATGAGCTGTTAAGAGTTTACTCTGCCTGGGCTGGGAGTTGGCCGGGATGGGCTCCAGCCTCAACGCAACCCTAATAAAAAATTAAGCGGTTTAGAAAATGAGATTAATTCATTCATTCATTTTCTGTACAGCTGGCGCCTATCTCAGCTGACTGGACAAAGGCAGAATGCACCCTGGACAGCTTGCGGGGCATGAGATGAGATGAATTGACAAATATAGATGGAGCATCATGGCTATGATGTAATTCCAATCCAACCCTGTAAATTAGACGTGTAAACAAGAGCAAGAGCAGCTGCACTGGACATATTGTGCCATCCTGGGATCCTGATCAGGATCAACCAAGACCCCCCCCCCCCCCACCCCCATAATGGTACCCTGGCATCAGGAGTGTTTTACCTCAAGAAGAAGTAGTAGTTGTTGTTCTCCACCACGCTGTATGAGTAGCACGGGAAGTACCCGAGTCCGGTGACGTTGAAGCGCGAGCCGGCGGGCACCTCCAGCATGCTTCCCCACGCCTGGTCACACAGCAGCTCGATCTCAGCCGAGAAGAAGAGTCCGGCTTCGTGCTGCCACGGAAGATAGTTATACGCGCCTCCATGTGCGTCTTCATGGACAGCCAGTACCCGGGCAAACACGATGATCTCCGCCAGTTCCGCGCGGCACGCTTCCGTTTGCGGTCTCCAGTCATGGGGAAGCTGACATCCACGCGCCGCGATCACGCACAGCGCGAGCACACACACAAACGCCCCAGCAGCACACATGGCGAGGGAGCGGGTCCAGCGCGCGCGAGCCTCCAAAAGCAGCCCTAACACTCGGAACCAGGTCTAATCACCGTGCGCACCATCCACATGCATGAAAACGCGGTGCGTGTGAAGAACTTTAGTGCAACAAAGGTGTTACAGGGTAACTTTCTAACCTACAAACATCAGTGCACGAGACTGAATACTGATTCAAACCCCTGCTTTTCCTTCCTCCATCCAGCTCCGTGATCTGGCATTACGCACGGCAAGTTTGGACTCTGGGTTGCCAGATTAGATTGACACTTTCAGTTCCAATCCAGGTTTAAAATCCACCCACGTCACCATTCCAAGCTACATCCCAAACCACAGAATGGGTTCCTTTTTTACAAATGCATGAATAACCTTTTTAAAAGAGCACAGCATGCAGTGCGTCTTTACATTCTCTCCATGCGTCCTGCCAAAACCGGCACGCAGATCTTCTTTAAATGCTGCCAAAAGTTATGATGTAATAAACGACAATATTCATAAAGATCACTATTTGAAATACAACCAGTTTTAAAAACCTGTTTTAAAAGCAATCAGTGTGGGACTCTATGGAACACTCAAAGACACTTCCATTCCAGATGTGTGAGCTCTCCAATCAAAAGCATTACAATGACCAGCTAACATATACTTTATTTTTTTTGTTTGCGGAGTTTATAAAACTGAGGAGCTACCTTGAATTAGTGTAGTGTAGTCCTGTTTTATAATAATGACACGGTGGTAAAGGAACACTATAAAGGGGCATGGCATAAACATGTAGAGTTGTACAGAGAGTTCTCTTACTTGCTCCTGAGGAAAAACAAGCATAATTATATTGATGTATTTATGAGCGTTTCTATATAGTCAAGTAGTCTGGACAAAATGCACTATTTTTCCAATATGTGGACACTTGACTTTCACACCCACATGTTGTTCTCTTCGAAATTTTGCCACACAGTTGCATAGGATGCATCTTACCTATGCTGTTGAACTACAGGTGTCCTTCAGTGGAGCAGAAAGGCTCAAAGATGCTCCAGCACGACAATGTAAACTCCATGAAAACATGATTTGCCAAAGCTGAAGTAGATGAACTTGAACATTTTGCACAGAAGCCTGACCTCAAGCCCCACTGAAGACCTTTGAGATGAACTAAAACTCCAACTGCACCCCAGGTCTCCTGACCCAACACCAGTACCCGATCTCACTAATACTTCTGCAGCTGAATGAGCATGAATCCCCACAGCCATAAACTAAAAGCTAGAAAAGGCTTCCCAGTATAGATGAGGTTATTACAACAGCAAAGAGGGACTATGAGTACTTATAGGTGAAATAGTCAGGTATCCACAAATTTTGGGCTATAACATCATTCAGCACCCATTCCTAGGGTCACGGAGAGGCTGGAGCCTATCTCTCTCTCTCACACACACACACACACACACCCACCCACCCACCCACACACACACACCTAGGGACAATTTGAAACAGCCAGTGAGCAAATGCTTTTTGACTGTGGAAGGAAACTGGAGGACCCAGAAGCAATTCACTCAAGCCAGAAAGAACATGCAAACTGCAAAATGCTGCAGTGATGATCTATAATAAGGTACATGAGCTACTATTCAGATTTTATGAGCACACACATATAAGCTGCGAGCACATGCACTCCAAACAGTGGGCAGCCACACCACGGTGTCTGGACAGCAGTTGAGGGTTAGGCACCCTGTTCAAGGGCACTTCAGCTGTGAAGGTGGAGGAAGACAAAAGGCCAAGGCTGCCCCAGATTTATGCAAATTTATGGATAAATTAAAAAGAAATAACATTTCAAAAACCTACTATCTATAAGAATTTCTCCAAGGAGTGGTGTATCAATTTCTATAGGTACAGTAGTGACTACTATAGTAGTAGTAGTAGTAGTAATAGTAGTAGGGCTGGATGAAGCCAACACATCCCTGTGGGTCCATGTCTTCTGAAATAAAATAGATATTTTTCTTCTGGAAAGGAGGTAAAACTATACAGCCCATACAATGATCATGATTGTAAGAATGACACACAACTGCACCCCGGTTACAAGAATACAGTCCAAATTTCTAAATATATCACTGTGCAATGAAGGGGTCATTATTGCAGTACTGGGAATTATGTAGTGTTGTTCCATCCCATTTTTGTTTTTCACTTTGTTCCTCTGTAGCTAATGATAATTTGCCTACCCGATGATGTGAATCAGGTTTGTGTTAAAGCATGGCATTTCAAGTCCTGGCACCAGAAAATACTTTCTCACTTACTTATTTGCTGATTCTACTACTAGGGTTGTGGGGAGACTGTGCCTATTTCAGCCGACACTGGACAAAGCTGGGGTACACCCTGAACAACCTGACAGACCATCACAGAGCAATACACACACAACCTTTCACACTCATATCCACACCTAGGGGTAATTTGGAACTGCCAATTAGCCTAGTGGCTAAGCATGCCTTTGGACTGTGGGAGGAAACCTGGAGTACCCAGAGGACACCTACGCAAGAATGGGGAGAAAATGCAAATGCCACACAGAAACGCTCAAGGCCAGGAATCGAACCCAGAACTGTCTTGCTGTGAGGTGGACATACTAAGCCACTGTGCCGTCCACCAGTAAACATTAATCACTAAAAGGTGTTGGTTATTCGCCAACTGGAAAATCACTGGAATATTTATACAAATTCTGCTGTTTTCACCCAACATGACTGGGCAGGCGTAGTTTGTAGAGTCTAAATAAAGTCTCTGAGGAATGTTGTCTGTTAGTACTTCAACCTTTGACACATGGCTTGCGAGCCATAAATAGTACTGGAGTCTCAGAGTTTTAAGTATTATTATTTATTTATTGTAATGTTTGTTTAAATATGCCGACATCCAATAATGTCCTGTGTTTAATGCCAAGGCTAATTACAGAATTGTTGTTAAAAGAAGAGCACTCAGAAAACGCAAACCTCTGCAAAGTAATAAATAATCCCCAGAGTCCACAGCACCCAAACATACAGCAGTTTGTATATTTTCCCCATGCCTGCTCCTGTTTAATCCAGACTCTCCAGTTTTCTTCCACAGTCCAACACCATGCATACTAAATGAACCCCTCTTACTCACTCATTTGCCGAACTGGTTAATCCTATTAGGCTTGCGGGGAGGCTGGAGCTTATCCCAGCCGACACTGGGCGAAGGCAGGATACACTCTGAACATCTTACCAGACCATTGAAGGGCAAACACACACATTCACACTGAGGGGCAATCTGGAACAACCAATTAACTAATGTAGGGTTTTGGAACATGGGAGGAACACATAGTACCCAGAGGCAACCCACAAAATTACTGGAATAACATGCAAACTCCACACAGAAACGCTTTTGCCAAGTCTGGGAGAACCCCTGACCTTCTTGCTGTGAGGTGGATGTACGACACACCACACCACCACGCTGCCCCATTAGGTCAACTTGCATAAACAAGATATGAACAGATAGAAAAAAGAAAGAAAGAAAAATTGTCTGGTTGTGTGGAAAAGAATTTGAGAAGTTATGGCTGTATGTTGAATTCAAATTTGAATTTACTCGCCCCTGTTTTTACATCTGTGGCAATCACAGGCATTCTTTAAGGATGAGAAATTATTAGTACTAATGAACACTCTTGGCCGTCCAGGATCCTAAGTTCTGTGAAACATCTTACTGCCACCTAGCGGTGATTTCAATCAGTTCAACAATTTTTTGTTGTTCGGAGTGGTACCCATCAAGACAAAAAGCTTTGTACCATTAGCATGCATGTATCTTTTATCTGGGGATGTGGAGCTATGTGCTGTACCTTCAATACACTTTCATAGAAGTTATCCTGAAGATCCAGCTGTGTATACACAGCAACGTGCATCAGCAGCTATCAAAATATTAGCTTGACAGTAAAATCTCAGTGACAAGAAAAGATACAGCGTGGTCCCTTTTACTCTCAGCATGCTTTACAGAATTTCAAACATTTAATTATCAATAATCAATGAAATAAAGAACATTACGATGGCGACATGGTGGCATAGCGGTAAGCATGCTGGCTTCACGGTAAGAGAGTCCGGGGTTTGAGTTCCAGGCTTGGTGAGGATGTTTCTATATGGAGTTTGCATGTTCTTCCAGTGGTTGTGTGGGTTTCCTCCTAGTACTCTGCTTTCCTTCCACAGCCCATAGACGTGCACATTAGGCAAACTGGAAGTTCCTAATTGCCTCTGGGTGTGGATAAGTGTAAATCGTTGTGCATGTGTTGGCCCTGGGTTGATCTGGCTCTTCTCCTGATGTCGGTTGAGATAGGATCCAGCTTCCTCACAAACTAAGTGGCAGATGAGTGAGTGAGAACATTATAATGTTTCAGAAGGATTGTGCGTTGTTGCTTAGTAAAGCTAGTTGTAGTTATATGCAGTTGCCTAAGGCTCCAAGCCACAAGGTGACTCTGTAAGAATAGAATGGAAGTGTATCTCAGTACAGATAGTGGATAAGGTTAAAAGTAAACAGGTTTAGTCTTTCTCAGGGGTCCTCACTGTGGTCTGCTACTTAACAGGTTTGTGACAAGGCTGGAAGGTAAGATGTCGGCTAGGCCTCCAATTTTGCCAAATTAAGAAAACCAATGGGCCTTTGGTATGTTTTTTTCCTCTTATGAGCCTCAGAGTAATATTCATTCAGTCATTCATTCATTTTTCTGAACCGTTCATTCCTAATTAGGGTGGCAGGGAGGCTGGCGCCCATCTCAGCCGACTCTGGGCGAAGGCCGGGTACACCCTGGTCAGCTCGCCAGGCCATCCCAGGGCCATCAGTGACACAACCATTCACACTCACACTCACACCTAGGGGTGATCTGGAACAGCCAATTAGCCTACTGTGCATGTTTTTGGA
>JBCNYG010000021.1:18106485-18120333 GCA_039654305.1 Porochilus rendahli
GAACATGCAAACTCCACACAGAAACGCCCGAGCTGGGAATCGAACCCAGGACCTTCTTGCTGTGAGGCGGACGTGCCAACCACTACGCAACCGTGCCGCCAACTGTCCAGTTTAAGACATTTAAAAAATAAATTCTAACACAATTACAGGCTGGAATGTGATATGAACACAATCAAGTGCACACTTGTCCTGACAGGGAATCCTTAGGAACAGCTAAGATGCTCCTAACCTGCTATGCTTTTAGCATGAAGTTCAAAGCATTTTAAATAGTTTTTGCAATTTGCGACAGAACAGAACATCCTATCACTTTTCTTATGGCAGTGAAAAACTGCATGGTGTTTCAGGAGTGGAAATATGCAAATTAGTACATAATCACAATATTGCAGGATAAGATAACTCCAGGAGTGATCACCGAGGAAACTAATTAACATCCGCTTGCAGATAGATTTATGCATGCTTTCTTAATTGTGGCCTAACGTTTTAATGAGTGTCTCAACAATGCATAAATAACCCCTGACAGGCTCGAGAATAACATTCCCTTCTTCTCTTTCACTTGTTTCCGAATTGCGAAAGCTCGTCTTTGCCTAGCGTAGGTTTTTTCTTTAATCATCGCCTGCTGTTAGAAAAACTACATCGTTAGGGAAGACGTGGCCCCTCTAATTTCCAACCATAACTCACATAAGTGTAAATGCACTTACCGAATGCCAAATCCTTCACATGGAGTTTGGCAACCGGAGTCTGTGGGAGGTTTGGAAAAGTGCTTCAATAAGAAAAAAAAATCTTCAATTCACTGACAGGAAGCATGATGAATCTAAGATGGCAAGATTTGAATAATTCTTTGATCATTTTAATTCAGAGCAGGTACCAACCTATAGGAATCAAATATTTTAATTTTGCCATACATATACACGTACAAGATAAAAGATAAAGATAATGAGATCTTTATTTTCAACTATTGCATGAACAATGAAAATCAGATTGCCAACTCTCTGTTTAACATCAATTATGAAAATTACACAAAAGACAACTAAGGTAACTACACTAAGCTATATATGTGTATATACCTACATACACATATGCCCATACCTACATGTTCACATATAGACACATATACATACAAATATTCTGTATATGAAACACATATACGTATATCCACATGTACAGACGTATACATTTTACCACAGAAGCGCTTATGATAAGTCAAAGGTGCATGGTATACAGAGGGAGAGAGGTAGAGCTTTTTAACCATAAGTTACATGATGCTGTTCGAGACCTGCTTTAAACAGTAAAGAGTATTGCACTTAAAGAGTATTATTGCACTGTCCAGAAAGATGTTCTGAATGATGGTTGTTCGGTCAGTGTATGTGACGGTGGTGATGGTGGAGTTGCACGTTTAATAGCTTGTGGGTAAAAGCCATTGTTGAGTCTGTTTTTGTTTTCCATTGCAGGGCCTTCTTGTCCTCTGCAGTACTGTAGTACAGCTGTTGAACGACACTGTACAGCCGTAGGTTCTCGATGGCGGAGTGGTAAACGTTTGTCAGTGCAGTACTGAAGAGATGTTACATAAAGCTACATGTTGTATCTGTGCTAGTATTGAATATTGTTATTATTATTATTATTATTATTATTATTATTATTATTATTATTATTATTGTTGTTGTTGTTGTTATTGTTGTTGTTGTTGTTGTTGTTATTATTATTAATAATGTTATTATTTTTTTAATATGCATTTAAATGTGAAAAAAATGTGTTCCACAATTTTCTGGCATCCCCATCAGATCTGGTCATTTCTGAGATGTGAGGGGGAAAAATACATACCAGCTGTTAAAAGTCTGTACTGTTAAATCATCATTTAAAAAGTTTAACGCTCCAGTCAAAATGTGTTTTGAATCAGGTTTTTTTTTTTTTTTTTTTTTCTGAAGCTGTTCAATTTATTCTAGCAACGTTTCTCATAACAAATGTATGGCAGGGGCTATGCCATCTTGATTTGTCCATCCTGAGCGACATTTTCATCAGATTTATTCAACACTTTGTGGGCGCAAGGATATCTTAATCAAATTGGATGACTTTCCCACTCAAGCCTTTGGAGTGGGGCAAATATCGTGCTTTGTCAAATGATGTATGTGCGTGTGCTGTATATTGATCGGTGTTCTTTTTGTTGGCAAAAAGCCAGACAAAATTTTTTAGATGTCTGATAAAGCTGAAATGATTAGGAATAATCTATTGTTTTTCCTGATGTCAGCAGCTTTAATTGGCATTAGAGGCACAATTAAAGTTGTATTTCTTGCAAGATTTAATTTGGCTTTACTATTCATGGAGTAACTAAGAACAAATTGGAAAAGTCAAAAAACTAATTTATGTCTTGCTTCCTTTCCCTTAATTTCATGTGATGTAATTTCCACTGTCAATCTTTTGCAATACACACCATGTTTGCCAAATCAGGGTGTCAGTCCATTACTGTAATTTGGAATCCTTGTGAATACACTGCATATTTTCTTTACTACATTCCTCATGGTAACTGTTTTTTTGCAATGTAAATGTGACCTTTTGCATTCAGTAGTTCTATTAGTCAAAAAAAAAAGTTCAAATCAGCTGTCAAAATGAATGTAACTCCTCCTAAATAAGGAACATCTCCTTGGTTCCAAGTCCAAGCATATGGGTATGAATGGGTACTCAGAGAGTGCAAGTGCCACACATCATGGATAGGGTAGCAAATACGCCCTATATGGGTTCTGGTTTTAAGTACCCATGTGCTCATCTATGCTTTAAAGTACATGAACATGACAAAATAAGTTTAAAAAAAAAAGATTTTGTTTAGAGGAATTACGAGATGGCTGGGTAACTGTCTCATCTGGAAGCTTATTTATGATTTCCTGTTAGTGTTCCTTAGTAACAGCATGTCTATCAGCTATCGTTTACTCATATAAGTGCTCCAGAACTTTGTGGCCTTGCACTGACCTTAAACTTTAACCCAGACATTCTAAAATAAAGATAAAATCATCTCTGTGAATCAGGTAGAGTAGTGTTCCCTGTTTGGTCAGTAACAAACAAACAGACAGATAGATGGATGGAAACAAACTTACCAACAAATGTTGCTAACTGCAACACCTCTGCCAAAACTTCATAATAAACTTTTGCATTTCACTACAAAGTCGTTCCAGACATTCTATGCTAAGTGGATTTTTATGAATTATGATCTGCTGTTGTTTATATGACCTTACTCTGTCCCTTAATCTTTTTGTCTTGCTCTTTGAGTACCAATTACTGTCGGCCTGATTTCGTTACAGTGTTAGATAATTAATACATTTTTAATCTATACTAAACACTTTATTCTGATCAACCTGTCCTGAAAAACAATGACAGGGATGGGATGCCAGTCCATTACATACACATACATTCGTATACTTGTGTACACCAAGTGGTAAACGATTTACATACTGTCATGTCTTTTTTCTTTGAGGTTGGATGTGGAGAATCTCAAATGGACCTGAAATGAACAAGTGAAACATGTCCAAAACATAAAGCAACACAAGCTGAGAACTTTAGTAGGAACTTTCTAACCATGGTACCATTGTGTCCCCTTTTGGACAATGCTTTAAATGAAACGTTCTCTGTAGGCTCTTGTCAATCATTCTGTTTAATGTAAATTTCAGACATTATTACCTCGTGCACTTATGCACTCTTGGCTTGTTCTTTGATATCATCTATGGGTTGCCCTTTATGTTCCAACTATTGGCAATCTGACTTCACTGAGATATAAAATAATTTGTTTGTCTTTCGGTTAAAGCTTTGCCCTTGTCCACTGTCACATCATCAGTGGGATCCGGGAAAAATGTTAACATCGTGCAAGTCTTTGCAATGCTTGTCATTCCCACTTGTGTTCATTGGCATTCAACTTTAGGCACTTTTCAAATGCTAAATGAATTACTAGTTGGTGAAACAGATTAAAGGTTAGGACACTACCAAAGAAAGTGGCTAGGTGGTGCCAAGATTTGAAATCAAAACCCTTACAGACATCATCCTAGAGCCTTCGCAGCCATCACAATCCTCCAGTTCCCTGTACGTCGGTTTAATAAATGGAGAAGCCTGTCAACCACTGGTGCCCTTGGTGACAGCTCATGGTTTGAAAGGTGAGTGAACATTCAGCACACGTTAAACCAGTTTTTACATTCTGATCGCTTCTTTTAATTGCCCTCGCACCAGAGACCCCGGGGCCTCGATTTCCTCCTGACTTTTATTTAATGTGCCATTAGTGCTAATGATCCCACCACTCATGGAGATGAGGAACACACTGTAAAATCACCTACCTCGTCTGATATCCAGCCCAGACTGGAAGAATGCACTAATCAGGCCACAGAGCTCCAAAATAACAAACAGAGAAAAGTGGGCTTTGAGCCAGTAAACTTCTAGCACGTTTGAGGGTAAAAAAGAATGCCAGTTTGCTAGGCCTGTTTCTTTATGAAAAAATGCAAATGTTCTACCAAGTTTGGTATGTGAATAAATTTCCTCTCTATTTCATTAGTCTCGCCAGCCACCAATTTGAAAAGGTAAAGTTTCTTTTCTTTTTTTTTTTTAACTGGGCAGAGCTGATATGTGCTGCATAGATATTCTTACTGCTCTCGCACATAATCGTATGACTTACTAAATGAAACATTTCATTAGTTTGAAGGCCATTACTGAACTTACTGCCACTCACAGATGCTTCATTGATCCACAGGAGTTCCTTTGACCCTACTCTAAAGAACTCACCATATTTTTGTGTAATGAAATCATTCTTCAGAGTCAGTTAGCTGATGAAATGGCTTGACCAAGACCTTTAAAACTTTCATTATCGTTCAGACCCACTGTGGAAACCAGAAAGTCATAATGTCTTCTCTAATGACTACAGGCACTGGCACTCTTTGCACTATTGAAATGCCTTGCACAATCCATTTAGTAGCTACTCTGATCTGAAACTACATTTCCCATGCTTCTTTGCTCTTTACTCTCACACACCGAGGTCAAGGCCGCTTAGCTTTTAACCTGCGGCAGAGATACAGAGCAGTTTAAACACTGAAGAGAATGGTAAACTTTAATACTTCTTTCTATAGAGACTTGTGCAATCAAAACTGGAGATGACTGTATAGCGCAAGTATGCACTTAAAACATGGTGTAGAAGATGAAAGGTCAGTGCATGTTATTACTATATTCAGAGCCATACAGCTGATTAGAAATTCAAGGCAATTTTGGTGCTCGGTGAAAATGGATATAAAGTCGGAAAAGTTCCATTAGCTTTCATTTATGAACTGGTTTCAAGGGTTTTTTTTTTTGTTTGCTTGTTGAATTTTTTATTGTTTTTTTGATAGTGACGGTTTACTAGCAATTTTCTCTCATAGGTATTTGTATATTTTCGGAATACTCCTGTTGGTTAATATATATATATATGTGGTATAAGGAAAAAAAAAGAAGACTACATTTTGTATGTAATGTAGTATTCTTTTTTTTTTTTTTTTTTTTCCCTTATACCACATATTTAGCTCTACTTTACTGTATCGAGCACTGTCTTATGGAAAATCGACTAAGGATTATATATATATATATACACACACACAAGCTATCAGTTCAAAAAAATTTTTTTGCATATCCAATTGTAATCTTGCTGATTGATTTTTGATTTTTAATTATTATTATTATTTTTTTTTTTTGCCAGTCAGAATAAATAACACTTCAAAACAGCTTTTAAAAAATCATATATAGTGATTTGGTTGTATGTGTGTTGGCCCTGCAATAGTCTAATGTGTTGTTTAGGGTGTACCCCACTTCAGAGTTGGCTAATACAGGCACCAGCCTCATTGTGACTCTAATTAGAAAATAAATGAATAAGTAAATATTGTGATTTTTGCTGACAGGACTTAATGTATATGATACACATATATGTGTATATAATGTACAGATTCCAATTAGTTATACATGCAATTCAGATTACTTACAGTCCACACATAGCCTTAGTTCTTGGAACCCTTTAGGTCATTTCCAGGAGTAAACATAGATCCTTTAGGGTTGCATTAAATGACATAACTTGTGAAAATGCCACTATTCCACTATCGTGCTGGGGTGAGCAAGTGCAGACTCAAGGCTCAAGTTATCTCAGGGCTTTAAGCCTCAAGTCAAAAACCCATTTGGGCTTCTGTTATCATGCCTTTAGTCCAGCATTTAACACAGATGCTCTTATGCTAATGTCAGCATTATAGCGTTATGGTCTAAAATGTATGTTCTACCTAACACAGCAGCGATAGGCTATTTTTTTACAAAATGTTTTACAGACTTTTATCTTCTTACATAATTTTCTTATAATGTGAACAAGCTTTCACATGGCAGCTAAAGTTTTTTTATGCTAAAAAACTTAAGCTTTTGACATTGAGTTGAATAAATATCGCTGTTTAGTAAGAAAAGTAAATGCTTTGGCTTTGGCTTGATAGTGGAATTGAATTTACTCTGTACATGTGAATGGTGGCCTGTAAGGAATTCAGGCTGTGTACCTGTTTCACAATCAGGCTTCTTCAGCTAAGCCCCAGATCCAGAAGAACCGATGAATGACGAGACAAATTAAAGAATTTTGAATGAAACATAGGTCTTTATTTAATAAGCAGTCTTTAATGAAGGCGGGAATAAATGGTAAATAATACCTAAACAAATAGTTTTGATGCTCTTACAAAAAAAAGAGTTTCTTTAGATTTAATTGAATAGTTACAAGCTTTTTCTTTTATCTCTCTGAAAACGAGACACACTGTTGTAAGTTCCATGCAGACCCTTCAAAGTCTGCCAACAAACTAGAGTACCAAAGATTCCAGTTAAAAAAATAAATAAATACAATAATGATAATAAAAACCCTTTCAACATCCCCAAACATCTTAGAAAAGGTGTTTCCCATGATCTTCATCAGATACTTAAGAGTCCTTAGCTTTTCTTTCATTGGTAAACCATTATCGAAAATAGAAACACTCTGACGTTAAGTTCCACATACAACATTAGAGAAGTTTCTTGATTTGTGTAGGTGTGGAAAAGTTATATTGTGCTGCATTATGTTAGCATATAATGAACAGGTACAAATTTGCATGTGTGAAAGCATGTTAATAGAAGAACTACACAGCCAATTATCTGATTAGCAGCTCTGTCAAGAACCAAAGCAAGAAAAGAAAATAATACGACCTGGATTTACACATTCACCCTTACATGTGATTCATTTCCATGGCTTTTAGAATCATCCTGCTTAACTAGCGCCTTCCATAAACATGTATCAAAATGGATTGATGTGTGTACGTCTGTCCCTTTGGTGCTTCTTCACCCTACTGAGTGCAGGCTGTTAAAAATCTGCTCAAGGTGAAGGTTAATTGGACCATTTCTCTGAACATTGCATGCTCCAAAAGTCTGAATACTCCAAATTTCCCTCCAACTGTCATACAGCAGACGTTGGATGGATTACTGTGTGTTTACTAAGCAATTCTCACAAAACCAGCTTTGGACCATGCCAGATCTTTAGAGATATGACTTCAAAACACATTTAAAAAATCTTTTAGCTTCGTACTGTCTTGCTTAATGGGCGCAGTAATACAGAAATCTTGTGAAAATGGAGACTGCACACTTGGAAGCAGGAAGAAATTCTTTATGCAGCTGCTATGTTGGCAGAGCAAAGCTTTTAAAACTCATCTGAAGTGAGAGAATTTCTACTAATCTCTAGATTTTATTAAATAGATGATTAAAACTTCAGCAGACACCCGACAGGGCTTTCAGACATTTCTTTTGGATTAGCTGTGGTTCATGTATATTCACCTGATGTTAGGAAAGTTAGAAGATAAGATTAAAAGTCAGATATTATACCTATTTTCAGAACTTTATTTTTCATTTCAGAAACCAAAGTACCACTCCCATTCCAAAAACTCCACAGTTCCTCAGAAAGTTCCCCACCTCCTCTTGAAATGCTGATTTTGAGTGTGAGCGCTTGACAGCCTTTTTAGCTTCCTTCTCCTATTTAGGGTCTTTCCGCTCTCTGTACCTACTCTGCTCTGAACGGTCACCTTTCTGTAGTGGGTTGTCTTTCTTTTTAATGCACTGGGAAGCAGACTGAAATGGGAATACGGAAATACAACTGTGCCTGGGAGGACATTGGGGGGAAAGCAGCTAATCAAAAGACTCAGCATGCTATGACACAGTTGTGTCATGTGTCCTCCCGCCCACACAAAAAAATTAATAAATAAAATTAAAGAATTCAAATTTAATAATTATGTAAAAACATTCAAAACAAAATGCCAGTCTCACATATGCTTTGTCAATATTTCGGTCCCACTGGAATGTCTATTTAGTTCCAGAGTTATTTCCAGTATTTGCCAATTTTTTTTTTAAATAGTCAAAAAGCCAAACTACCTCATAGACCTCATGTGTAGCTAAGCAAATGAGAAGCGGCATATTAAACAAAGAACGAAAAAAAAGAAAGAAAGAAAAAGGGAAAAAATAAGGAAAAGAAAAAGAAAAACTTTGATTGTGTTGAGGAAAGTCTGAAGCAAGCACTCAACCCACTTGATGGCATATGGATTTACTGAAATGTATCACCTCTCCAAAAAGGCCTCGCAGCACACAAGCATTATCCTACGCTCTGTGAAATCCATATCATATTATATGTAATGGAGTGGGAGGCCAGGCCCACAGTGGGGGCGGCAAGCTGAAGACATTATTCAAATCAAACAGAAAGTGAGAGAGAGAGAGAGAGAGAGAGAGAGAGAGAGAGAGAGAGAGAGCATGTGTATTGAAGCTCAGTATTTGCTGCTCATTTGGATTTGGACGACCACAATGGAGTAGTCTGAAGTGCTTCTATGTCCCTTTGCATATGCGCTTTGCAAATCTTTGCGCATGATCCTCATTTCCCTCACACAGCACCATCAAATGCTCTGTGAAGTTATGGTACTTACTATATTAGCACTGATTTCAAATTAGGACAAGCCATTCCATATTACCAAATTACCATTTAATATAAATAGCAAAACGGCTCCACGGGGCTATTACTGTCACTATGTGTATCTTGTCTGACCACAACAAATAGAAGCACAGAACACACTGAATGTTATGAAACTCGTATAAGGTTCTCTTTTATAGAGCGTTCACAGCTGTAGGCTTATGTTTATGAATAACAAGAAAGATATTTAAGTCAGCTACCTATTCACAATTAATTAGTCAGTTATTTCACAATTACACACAAGTGTAAGATCCATAACGATCAAATTGGTACATGATCTTAATAAACACTTCATCACTTGAGTGATTTGAGTACAAGAATGTGACTTGAGGAAACATTGAACAATTACTCAGTAATTTACAGCATGATATACAACACACACACACACACACACCCACACACACACACACCCACACCCACACACACACACACAAACACACAAGCAACAACCCATTTAAAGTGTATCATCTGTTTCTCACTTATAAAAAATAAAAACATTTTAAAAATAGTGTAATGATATTAAGATAATGACTTTGAGAATAACAAAATAGGATACACAGTTCTTAAAACTAGGTATCTGTAATCTGAAAAGCCTGTATTTGGGGGTGCTATCACTGATAATTGGTGTATACACTACACAGTACTGGCACAACCTGATTGGTCCACTATCCAGGGGTTATCTGGAGTGAATAATGCCTGAAGCAAAAGCTTGCAGATTATCCCACTTTAAAAACAAAAAATAAAGCATAAACCAAAAATCTAATTTTAGTTTGCTTTTCGTGTATCTCTTTGTAGTATATACAAAAAATTTGAATGAGTTTTAAAACATGCTGTTGCGGAGCACGATTTATTTATTATTTTATGTAGTGTATACCGAAACTCAATGAGTTACATCTTGGGGACTATTCAGCAACTTTTAAAATCATTTTTTATAATTATTCTTATGAATAATTGTTAAACAGTCAAGAACACAAAGTTTCACAATATAATTTTTTATCTGGCTGTTGTTTTGTGAAAACAAGATGTTCTTTTTAGCAATTACTTTTTAAAGGTCCACTTACACTATACCCTCAGATTAATATTATATCACCAAGAAATAACAATGTCTTCCATCATGAAGTTCCCCTGTGTTGTTCAGCCTAAAATGGAAGACAGTTTCCATTTGCACATTAGAAAAGTGTCACTACGTACTACGGCTTGGTAAAACTGTGTCACCTATAACATGATTACAGTTCATAGGGTTTCGGGGAAATGTGAATAGTTTGTAACACATTATTTGGCAGATTACTTTGCTGAATTGAACCAGCTGACAAAATGTTTTGCAAAACATGAAATGTGTAGTGTGAATGGATGAAGTATGTGGTAAGAAAATTAATTCTCCAAGACATTGTTCCTGAATTGACACTAAAACTGGCAAATAACACACAAATGAACCCATTCTGTTATTTGTTCTTTGCTTTCTGTCTCCTGGAGGTCAACCACAGACTCTGGCCATTTTTACTGAATCTTATCTTATTTATCCTATCCATAATCTGTGGACAGAGTCAGGCCTGTGCCCATCTGCCAACACATTTAAATACCATGTAGGTTCTGTCTGACCGTGAGGAACATGCCACGCTTAATATTGCACTGGCATCAGGATTCTTGCTCAGCGCCAGAACTCATTAGCACACCACCGGCTCGGCTCAGTGCTGAATTGCTGCCTACATCTTCTCAATTCTCTAGGATTCCCCAGAAATTGCAAGGAAACAATACATGTTCTTCGCACCTGTGTATAATGTTCTATTGGGCTATTGCTTCGTATCTGGCTACATCACGCCAATTTTCTGCCAACAGCACAAAGTTCTTAACTGTTTAATTCCTTTTAAACAACAGCAGTTTGCCAAACTAATTGTGCACCATGCACCTTAAACATACAGAGCTTCATATTATGTTGCCGAATTTGGGTAGAACTTCCAGGTATCACTTGTCTAATAGCAGCAGGGTCATGTTTGCTTTCAATCGCTGAAATGTACACTTGTGGTCATGACTCCATACAAGTGAGAGCAGTAGTCGATTCAAAGTGTATGGAAACTTGACCACCACAGCCATATGCAGTTCTTTCCTAAACAATTGTCACTAAAATACACACAAAGTATTGTCTAAAATGTATTGCCTCAACATTAAGCTCCATAAAGACATGATGTGCCATGGCCTGCACAGAGTCTCCACCCCAGGAAACACCTTTGGAATATATTAAAATACTGAATATAAGCCAGACATTCTTACCAATTTTACCAAACAAATAATAATGCTCTTGTGGATAAATGGGCACAAATCCCAGGATCCTAGAAGCATGGAAGATATTATAATATCTGGAATGGGGTATTTATCAAGCACATATGGGTGCAGCAGGCCAGTGGGTCCACAAATGTTTGGCTATATAGTGCATCCTTTATTTAATTAAAATTTTCTCTGCTAATTTAGTTTCCACCAATTTCCACCTCCGAAGTTTGCTTCCTTTGTCTCTCCACCGGATAGCAAGGGCAGGAACTTGCACATGCTTCCTCTTAGACATGCAATGCAGCTGACCACTTTTTAACCCCATTTGAAAGGATGCATGAGATCACAGACGTTCATGAGTGGCCTGTGATTGCTCAGGAGAAAGGAAAGTGAACGTATGTTATCCCTCCCTCCCCCTTTGAGCTCAGCCAGGCAGCCCCCGTGGGACACAGGTGCATTAATACTTACAGTTTACAGGATAATAGGTGCACAGCTTGTCGCTGTGCCAGTCAGGAGCATATATTGGATATTGTTTATTCCAAGGGAAATTCTCTGATATGGGGTTCTGCATAGAACATACATGTTTTCAAAGACCTCAGAGACATTGGTTACACAGCAAATTATGTAGTTTGTTTCAAAACACCTATTTTTTACACACACACACACACATATTTATATATTTCTTTTATAACATTAGTTACATATTATCCAAATTGAAATGTTTATGGTGGATGCACTGAACAAAACGGACAATGACTGCAGCTGTCTAAAGTACAACACTTTATTATAATTATTATTTTTACTGAAATATTAATTCAGCCCCTCAATCATTTCTCAGTTCATGTTTGCATGAAAGAGTGCTTCAATTATAAAGTACCTGTTGAATGTCTTTCATCTATGTATTTGACATTTTCATGGCACTCCGGAGTACCAGAGATTCGTTTGGATTCTACATACACATTATCTTTGTGCACAAAAATGCAGATACAGTGTACAGAACAGTTCGTACACAATAAAGTTTTAGGTGTTTGAGGACCTCAAAACAAAAGTTTGCTTTAGTAATCATTCCAGAGGCACATATTTTCCTCATTGCTGCCTGCTTGGGATTTTAGAATTGTTATTGCATCACTTTGTGCTTTCCGTACAACTGCTGCTTTGCTTAGCTGTAAGCGGCAAACGACAATGACAGGGGCGAAGCCTGCATTCATGAGCCGCTGACCTGAAATGGCTGCCTTTTTGCAGTAATGAGGTGCTCTGGCAAAGCAAATGTACTGCAATAATGGCAATTTGCAAGCTGCTTATTTGTATTATTAAATTCCAGGCATGCTTGAATATCTTGCCCTGTCTATTATTATTAGGTTTGTTATGTTAATAACACCAGGACCAATTACACCAGCTCATTTCCATTCAGATTCTTTTTCAGCAAAAGCTGTTAGATTTTCTCCTTGTACAGCACACCAGTGACAGCTGTCAGGAAATACATACATGAATATGAGTAAAAAAGCCCTTGTGATGAAATTGGAAAATGACATTATAATGAAAGACCAAAGCATTCCAGCAATATCTTCATATTTCAGTAATTTACACAAAAACTTTCAAATAAATACGGATAATAAATAAAGAAATACAAATTATTTTAGGAGTATAGTAGTCATTCATGTGAAGAATTGTGAAAAATAAAGTCAATTCTCTACAACTGAAATGACTAATATCAGTGATTCAAACTAGTTCATATCTTAACTCAAATAGTATTTGAGTCGTACATTTGCTTATACCCTTTCCGAAGCAGGATTAGTCTAATTACTCTGGTGGCTCAGTGATGGCATTAGCATTCACCAAAACACTTCTTTTCACTTGCTGTGTTATTAAAATAATCAAACAAACAAACAAACAAACAGCACTCTAACACTATAATGCCATTCCAATAATCTTATGTTTGGTTGAGTCCTATTTTATCAGATATAATGGAGACGATGGCCAAGAACAAAAAAGTGGCCCCATACAAAATGATGCCCAGTATTGTAAAAGAGATTGCCAGCCTTGGCTTATTCCCCCCACACCCTTCAACCTCCAACCGAAAGCACATCCCAGAGCAGAGGGGAAGACTCTTATGATTGGAGTCACACATGAGAGGTGATTGAGGGAGTCTCATCTGCCGGAACAACCTGAAGAGGCCACAAGGTCTGATAGCAAATGAGTGGGCCATTTTCCAATCAACCCATCGCCAGGCTGAAGTGGAGACCTGGCAGAGACTGAAGAGTTTCACTTTCTGGACAGTATGACTCAGTGCAGATTTCTGAAACATTGAATTTGTAAGATTTCTTAAAAATGTCAGAGTGACATTGTACACTGAAGGTATTATACCAATCCAACACGCTCTCAGGATTGTGTAGTTTGAAGAATATTGCTTGTTTACTTGCTAAAAGTTAATGTTCATTCATTCATTCATTTTCTAAACCGCTTATTCCTAATTAGGGTCGCGGGGAGGCTGGCGCCCATCGCAGCCGACTCCGGGCGAGGGCGGGGTACACCCCGGACAGCTCGCCAGGCCATCGCAGGGCCATCAGTCACACAACCATTCGCACTCACACTCACACCTA
>JBCNYG010000021.1:18280834-18299668 GCA_039654305.1 Porochilus rendahli
AAACGCCCGAGCTGGGAATCGAACCCAGGACCTTCTTGCTGTGAGGCGGACGTGCTAACCACTACGCCACCCATTCTAATTTTAATTCCCATGAAAGCAATAAACATGGATCAGGAATCTAGTGAAAACATTTCACTAGCTCCCTGTATCTAACAACTAAGCTGTGCTCTACACAATGCACCACTTGATGCACTCAAAAGGCTGTACATTATATTCTACAGAAAGCTCTAGTGAGAACGGGTAATTAGGGATGCTGTATATTTCAATACTTTCAATACTAAAAAAACACACACACACTAAAATAAAAACAGAAATGCACACAATCTCATGGATTAGGAGTCCACTTGCCTTGGCATCACTTTTCAGGCCTTTCAACTCCCTACCAATGTTTACCCCATTTTTCCTCTGAGTCTTTTCTACTTTTGTTTTTATCATTTTCTTCACCTGTTTAGCAGAACGACAGGTAACAAGTAACTGTGGCTGTTTTTTTCTTCTATTCTCCAGTAAGCTTGCAATGCATTTTCTTCAAATTGTAATATTGCATCAGTGGCAGCAACAGTGACTATCTATGGGTATTGGCTGCAGAGTCGTGCATGGTACAGGTATGTACAAGCAAGGGGACATGGGAGCATATGACATTTTCTATCAGACTGACTGCACTGATTGATTTGTGTTTTTACGGTGGCTACAGGTGACAGATCTGTTTTCTGAACTGTTCAGATCTCATAAGTTATTAAATGTTTTTGGTGTGCAAACACCATTTTAAGCAATATTACCGTTTGTGTATACAGCTAAAACATTGCCAACTGCAGACTCAAATGCAAATTTATGCAGGAAAATGAAATGGACCTAGTTGGCTATGCTAGCTACTTGGAGTTGCTAGTAGCTAGCCTTATCCATACAAGCTACGTGCTTTCAAAGGCCCCGTGATACAGTTGTGGATTTCTGGCTGTATGGAACGTCTTAGCACTTAAAACAACAGGGGTATTTGATCACTTTGACTTGCCACTTTAAGTTACTGCACTGCCCTCAAAAGATGAACGAGAACCCAAGGACAGACGCAAGAATCATCATCAACACAGTACTCATATCTGCTGTTTTACATGTGGAAAAAATGGATGGTTAGTCCCTGGCTGAATTTATAGTCGGGGGAATTGGAGTTATTAATTGGATGCAAAATTAGTAAACGTTTCTTAGGACTGTATAAGTCATTACACTTCTAAAAACAAACTGGGATTTAAGATGTACACATATGCTTATGGTGCATTTTTTGAGTATATTTTGCAAAAAAAAAAAAGAAAAGAAAAGAAAAAGAAACAATTGTCCTACATTGGAGGAACTGTCCAGAAAGATATGTGCGAAGCAAACTAACAACCTTGAGTTAAAGCTGTCAAGAATTGTGTTTAAGATGAACATCAACCATGCTTGCTGACAGTTTGTTTCCTCTGGAAGGGCATGAAATGTTCCTACACCCACTTCACTGCTTGGAACACCACGCATGTGTACACAGTTTGAGATTTTCCTTGTCTGTTTTCATTATTCCGTTCTTCACAATACCTGCAGAAGCACTGACGTTTCAGCTGTGCAGGTTCATGGTAATAATGCCCGAGTTAGAACATGGGCTGGTGTATTCAAATTTTGTGAACATACAAAGTAACGTGTTACCACTGTAATAAAACAAATTAGAATTTTGACCTTGACCCATTGTACCAAATAGTTCCTCTGTTGCAAATGTGGGATATGCATCGAAAATAAGAGGCAAACATGCTTATGCTTCACTGTATGTCATTTCTATGTACCAAACAAATGGAAAACCAAAAGTTTAATATTCATGAGATGGCACATTTGACCTCAAAGTCAAAGGTCCCCATATGGTTTCCTAATAGTGTTCCATAGTGACAGCATATCCATCAACACTTGTTTCAAAGTTATAAGTGATCTATCTCTAAAATGCTGCGACCTTCACCTTGACCTTGCTATTTCAAAACCAAATAATCTCTGGGACTTGGGTGGAGTTCTGTTTTCGGGTGTGGGCATGACTTTGTTTAGAGGCAAACTAACAAGCAAGTAAACGCTGGCATTACTAAAACTCACTTTTTTAATGAAGGTGACATGAAGTGTGTCATCAATGGCTGGCAGTAATACAGGGTGACCAAGTCAGACCTCTCAAATTCCAGGTAAATAAAAAATATTGCTACAGATAATAAAATGATTACTTATTATTTTAAACATTACGTTTTGAAGATCCTGGCCATTTCTTCATAGACTTTGTCTATACACACTTGGAGTTGATATCTGAAGGCTGTCCAGGCTCGATGGGTCATGCCAGGTGGAACAGCAACTATCGCCTCTTCTATAGCAACCTTATGGGCTTCAGAAGTTTGGGGTAGATGAGTATACACTTACGATTTACAAGGGGTGAGGTAAGGGGAACAGGTCGGCCCCCACAGCCACCACGCACTGAGAACTCCCAATCTGGACACATTTCCCTCAGCGCTTCTAATGATCTTCAAGCTGTTGTGTGCCGTAGCTCCATCTTGCTAAAACCACACATTAAGTTCTTCAAGTTCAAGATGTTCAAGTTGGGGTTGAGCTACCAACAGACCTTAGCACCACCTCTCCTGCCTTACTAAGTCTCGTTTGTATAATTTAATTCAATTTAATAATAAATAACCTTTTTTGTTTACCTTAGAAATATAGGAGGGGTTTTTATAGATTCACCCTGTATAGCAACTCGGATTACATCAGGCACACAACTAGAACAAACATATTTTAGTACATGATCTATTTCTTATAAAACACAGTTAATATTAACAAGCTCAAATTGTGTCCTTTATCCCCCCTACTCTCATGAGGGAAGGTAATACACCGCGGTCTGAACAGGCATCTCATCATGCCTAATTACCGCATTACTTCCATTACAGCCCTCGCAAAATGATATGCTTTCTGCAACCCTTAGTTTCAATTAGCGGACAGGATTAATTAATCGATGGACTTAGAATGGAGTTTCAGCATGCTGAAGAGCAGCAAAGGCATTTCACCCACACCAGGAGGAGGCTCGTGATGCTGGTGCTGCACTGCTCCTCCCTGACCGATAATAGCCAGTAATTGCCCTAGCAGAGTAAGAGAGTGTGTGTAGTTGGACAGTTCTTTCCCAGCGTGGGTGGCAGAATGGTGTCAGGCTCATTTACTGATGAGCTACGTATGTCCTCCAAGCTCACCTTTCTCTAAGGGGGAGGTTTAAATGCGCTGTGTTCTATCCATGCCAGCATTCTAAAAAAAAATTAACCCAAAAGCAACAACATAACCACGTTTTGCCTGAGCTTTTAGTCCTTTTAAATCATTTGTGCTCCTTTTTTTTTTTAGATTTGTCGCACCGATAACACTTTATTACAGAGCACTTTCATTGGGTCTTCATAGTACATCTGTAAACGCTGCATCAAGATCCATCCAATGATATAAAGGAATGTCAAATCCCTAAACTTTAGTTTAACTTTAGTAATGCTTCAACAGAATATTTCTTACAGAGAAGATTTGTAACGCTGTCATACAAACTATGTACATATTAAAATGAATATAATAAACAAAATAATGAAATCGGAAACTTAATAAGTCTTTATAACATATACATTAACCTCTCAGTTACATGTTGTTTGATGGGTACCTCTGTTTCTGACACTTTCATAAGCACTGCTTGAATGTTTTTTTATGAAGACCTTCAGGAACCTCTAACTTTGTTACATACGTGTGCAGAGTGATATTAAGGTGCCTATTGTACATTGGGTCTTAATTAAACATTTATAAAGATTCAAATACTGCGTTAGTACCTGGTTAATAAAGTAACTGCCCAAAGGCCTTCATTTATAATACATTCCTAAGCTTTGCATGAATGTTTTAATTAAAAAAATGTTTTATATACATCTAAAACTTCAGTGTAGTTATTTCTATATAACTACATAAGGCATTTATAAAATATTTGTAAGCATTTCAAGAATATTTTTATATCAATAAATAAAGGGACCTCAAATTCACAAACTTCAGTGATTGGTTATTTAGGTGTACCAATAGACGATCTTTACAATGCTGTCATAGGTTTGCAAAATTAAAAAATAAAAAAATAAATATTTTTTTTAAATAAATAATTAAATAAAGGTGCTTTTAGAAAAAAGTAATCAATGACAATTCTAATAACTCCTTAATTTAAGGAAATTAAAACCACCCATGTGGCTGATCATAAAAAAAGCAGAGGGTGTAAAATTTTTTATAGTTTTATAGTTTTGGAAAGGAATAGAGCACCACTTCAGCTGAAGAACGTCTATAATAGGTAGACAGGCACCTTGAATACATCTGTCAACATATTCATGTTAATTGCTGTTAGAACAGACTGGGACATAACACAGACAGCTAAGAGAAGTCGCGACTGAACATGGGACTAGCCTTGCTTTTGAGAGCGAGAGCATGAGTAAAGAGTATGTGTCGCTTTTACCCAGCATAATATTAGCTCAGGTGTTTAGGGGACATGCAGGTGCAAAGCTGCATAATTTTAACCCACAGACTCGAGTTTGAAACCCCCCACAGTTATTTGAACTGTCTAACAGTTTTTGAATAAAACTGATTTTTTTGCTTGTATAATTTGTCTTGGTGCAAAACACAGATATGACACCATATTTTATCACTTGTTTATTTAAATGTATTAGACAAAGATAAATAAATAAATGGTCAACTACAGTAAAAAAGAAAAAACTTCTTCAACTTCTACATTCTTCTTCCTTGCATTGTTCTTCTTTTTTATTTATTTCTCTTTATTTTAATAGTCTTGTTCGAATGTTTTTACCTTATTTTAAAAGTTTAATCGTTTAAAGTTCTTAGACAATCTGCAACTGTCCGTGACTATCTACAACCATGTCTGCAACCATAGTTGGGCCGATCATCACTGAGAGTCAGCAACTCAAAAAGTCACGGGCAGTCGCCAAAGAATCGCCCAAATGAGATTGAGCCTTAAGATATCTTTAAAATGAAATGATCACTGAAGATACCTTTTACATCTGTAAATGGCTTTTAATTTACAATCCATGAACAATGGAACTGATTTCTTTCCCGTTTCTTTGTTCATCCTCACCACTGAAATCCTCTCGTTTATTTACTCTAACAGTACTGTTACTGGATATATGAGAAAGTTATTATCTTAAATGCATCTGGAGAATCATACTCACACATACTCATCCTCTACATAGCAACATGTTCTATCTTACTCGTGCGTGTCATATGTATGAGCTCTTCATTTTGGTTTCATGTTGTCATGGCATCCTTTTGAAAAGAAAATATGTGTGCATGCCCAGATTCTGCACAACCTCAGCCACATACTCCTACATACTTCATCATAAGTTAATAATAATAAAAAAATAAGTACATAAAAAGAATTCATGTACACTCTTTGATACAACAAAAACGATGGTGGATCAACAACTACTGACAAAAATCTCCCTTTTTGCGAAGAACAAATGAAGTTTGGGAAAAACAAAAACACTATAAAAAGCAGCAAACAGTAATACAAGTCTTAAAATAGCACTCTCAGGTAGAATGTGTGCAGTTTTATAAGAAAAATGAGCTGTTGGTTTAACTGAGCATCCTGCAGAAACAGACACAGCTCTTCTTGAGGTTTTGACTGTCATACTTGTTTCCTGTTTTTGCAGCAAATTCCGGCACTCATTATGTTTTTGTCTCTTTTTTATTATATACCACTTCCTTTACTGATAAAATAATTTCAAAAAAGAATTTCAATTTCTAAGATGTTGTTTTTGTACTGACTCACTCATGCAGAAGTCATAAAATAAAAATACATAAAGTTTATAAATTAGAAAAAAAGCACATGGAAACATAAGACAAGCAAACTAATATGAGATTTTATGCAGTGTTCTTTTGTTTACCTTTTTAACTCATTCGAGCATTATTCCGGTGGTTAATGTCTAGAAGTATATATTAAACATAAACGGCACAATCTGATTGGTCTTGGGATTAAAAAACATCATTTGGAGTAGAAAATACTTCAATCAAAATGATGGACACCTTCACGATTATCAATTAAATTGTACTACTGTATATCTGGGCACACAAAAAGTATTAACAAAGCTGGCTAATAAGTAGAGATCACATCACATTTTGACCCCACTCTTCATATTATTAACATGAACCATCATTACAGAATGCTAGGAGCTGAGTAAAAAGTCTCATGTGAGCAATACAGCCTCTAAATCACCCCAAACATAAACAGGACAACTATTTCTTCAAATGTGCTCTGCTACATGCTCCACTGATTAATTCAGCCTACTTGTGGCAACAACCTGAGATCTGATAGCGGCTAATTGGCATGCAGATTCATTGGGGTTTATTGGTGAAGAGACTGTGTGCCATCACCTGCTCAATACACCTGCCAGTCAGAGCACTCCCTGGTTCCCCACTCCCATCACATTCTCAATGAGCCTTCACGACGATCCATTTACACCATCAGTCAAGGTTCCAGAGAGGAATCAGGCTTTGTTGGATGTGAACCCATGTCCTTAAAATCTTAAATCCATTTATGTTATGTAAGTTATACTCTACAGAAAGTGGGTGGTGAAAAACCACATTGTTTAACTTTCATCCAAACATGTGGATGATCAATATCTATACAATCAATATATTTTGATAATTAATTCAGAGAAAGCAGAGAAAGAACAGAAATTAAACACTGACGGAAAATATGGGACTTTGTTCTATGAAACTGGATTCATATAAACAGTTTTGCTAGAGATGAATTTGAATGCAGAGAAGACCCATGTCAAAAGTTCCCATCCTTGTTCAGAACCCAACAGCTGGGCTGTTCTGAATTGTCATTCAAAATGACCATACAGTAATACCACAAAGGTACAATGGTGGAAGCTTGACTAACAGTGATTATGGCCCACAATATGTGAACTTACTTCTGGGTTGCATCCCAGTTGGACAGGCTGCAGGCACTGTGTTGGAAATTAAGGCATGTCTGAGCAGATTTCTGAACCAAAGCTGAAAAAAGTGAATACTCTGCATGAATGTACTCAAAGTAACAGTGTTAATAGCACTTCTTTGAATAAACTTTTTCACAAGTAGTCAGTCTTGTCATGGTGGTGACAGTAGTAGGGTTCTACAGTTTTGAGGAAAAGGTTCAATATTCTTTCTCAGCATGAAAGATGGGAATGGAATAAAAGTACCCATACTTCAATTCCTTAGCTGTACCATTGAACCTGTACTGGGATATCACCTTAAAGATGGATACCAATCAAGCAGATACTGAGTTGATTTATTTATTCACCTTAAAAGATCGGGATTATGGAGATCCAGAGCTTCCTGTGAACCCCAAATAGGAACGATAATCTTTCAGCAGTATTCGAAATGTCTGGCCTGTAGTCTGAACAGTCATTTCCAGAAACATAGCACCTACCATCATGAAAGCTGATCTTGTTCAGTAATGGGGCCAAGACTTCCTGCCAATCCCAAAGAACTCAAGGTCATCTTTTCTGCAGTCCATCCATCTTTTGTGGACAGTCTTCACCATCTGAGAGGCTAGATGGTGGGTCCACTTGCAGGAAAGCCACATTGTGCTTTATATTAGGAGACCAATCTGGAACGCCTGGTGTTGCAAGGCCACCAGACAGGTACGACTCCTCTAGGAATCCTTGTCCCATAGAGCATTAATATACACACAAGCATCATAGACTGGAGGTAAGACTTATGTGTTTACCCAGTGAATTCATACATATTTGCTAAGATCATGGCTTAAGGCGTTGTTAAGATCTCAAAAGTGGTGTTATTGTATCATTTCTTTACACTCTCTTAATCACGTTCTAGTTCCTGTGAATTTCCTGTTTCCTGGAAAGTCCAACCACTGACCAGCTCACGTTGTTTAAATACGATGAGGATTACTTTTGTGTGCCCTAATTACAGTCCAGATTTACAGTTAGAGCTTGTATACAGAATTCGAAATGGGTTGTGGGTCAATTTTCCCTCCTTCTGATGAAATGATAGTTGGGGTAAATGATTATACGTGAAGTTTTTTTGGACTTGAATATATACATAAACTACCATACATGGTGATACACCCAGAGTCTGAACGGCTCCTTCAACAGTCAATAAAAAACGGAAAAATAACCATTATCCAACCTGCTAAAGTCGTGAAACCAGCCAGAAAAGCATGAGATGGTTTTTAACTTATTTTTTTTTCACATGGCTAATTAATCACATAAATAATTGCTGCTTTAATTATGGGAGGATATTTCACAAAACTATATATTTTTATGTAACTAAATATTTAGGCACTGATGTGCAGTAGACGAAGTTTTTCAGGTGTTTTCAAAGCTACAAACAGACAGACCAACCAACCGAGAGACAGACGGACCAATAAGGTGAAGGCTTACTGTGTTGCTGTTTTATGTATCTTCCAGGTTAATGTACATGTAACCTAATCTC
The DNA here is from genome assembly GCA_039654305.1 of Porochilus rendahli. Taxonomy (NCBI): domain Eukaryota; kingdom Metazoa; phylum Chordata; class Actinopteri; order Siluriformes; family Plotosidae; genus Porochilus; species Porochilus rendahli. The sequence continues at coordinate 18,289,316 of JBCNYG010000021.1, forward strand.
AGTACTCTGGCTGGCAGAGCATGGCACTCCTATCTGATAAAGGCACCTGTGAATGGTTCGGTCATACACACGCAGCACACAAATGGTTTCAATAGAGACGGTCAAAAAGCAGGGGCAGTAGTATAGGCATGTGGTCCAAGGTGATGGTTGAGGACCTGTGGATAACTAGGCTAGAGATCTAGGCACTGCCTAAAAGCAGAGATTCTGTCTGTCAGTTTCATTATTAATAATAAATTTGTATTTAATGCTGCTTGTCATGCAAGCCAATCAGCATCATCTCAGCGACGAGGCAGCCTTGAGCTTTCTGTGGTGGGCATGTGTGGACACCAGACAGGACATAGAACATCCATCCAATTCATACTCCTTGACTATGGCGCTCTGCTCAGGCGCTCCACTACTATGGATAAGTGGAATAAGTGGAAGCCTCAGCGACTGCGTAGCATCCAACCCGCTTTAAGTAGTGGAAACAGATGATAATAAATGAATAGTGAGTGAGTGAGTGAGTGAGTGAGTGAGTGAGTGAGTGAGTGAGTGAGTGAGTGAGTGAGTGAGTGAGTTAATGAGTGTAAGGGAGTCTAATCAAATACTTCCCCCTTAAGTAGATAGCAAGTTAAAATTTTTAAATGTATAGAATATTTATGAGCCAAAGCATTTTCTCTTGGGCATCCACAATATAACATTGTCCTGTACTTTCTAATAAAATCCTTAAACCTTCACAAGCTATTTAAAGTTTTTACTTTGCTCAACCGCAAACCTGGCCCTGTTCAGTCCACTGTCAAGTGCGATAAGGCCTCATTGCTTATGAGATACTAATTGCAGGTTGTCTACAGAAGAATAGAGCTGCCATTAGATTACTGGGCCTCAGGAAGATAACGACTGAAACACCTTGGCGAATTACTTTAAAGACCAGAGAAGATTCTATCCGGCTCTCCTGCCAAAGAGGTTTAAACATTTAATCTTCTTTAATTATAGCTCTACAGAAGGAAAAGTTGACTGGCAGTAATGCCGCTGATAGACCATTCATGAGGAATCGTTTTGAATAATGCACCTTCATTATCTCCTTAAATAATACGACCTCACATGTAACTTTTCTCAGTGATTTATTTTAAGTCGTGGGCAGGGTCAGAATAAAAATCTCTGAAGTCTGACCTGCAGTGAACGCTATTGTCTGAGACTTCAGTATCAGTCAGAAGTGCTGTGTAAGGCAGAACTGGAAGTTAAGACATCAACAGTAGAGATATTGTCTCATTTCTTTACACTCCTTTAATCACGTTCCAGTTCCTATTAATTTCCTGAAAAGTCCAACCTCTGACCAACTTACGTTGCTTAAATTTGATTAGGATTAAACAACTTTTGAGCTAATATACAGATTTTGGAATGGGATGTGAGTCACTGTTCTATCCTTCTGATGAAATGCTAATTGAAGTAAATGAGGGTATATAGCATTTTTTTGAAATTAAACATATACATAAAATACCATACATGGCAGTACACCCAGAGTCTGAACAGCTCCATTAACAGCTAATGAAAAACTGAAAAGTAACCATTATCCATAATCTACTAAAGTTTCACATGGCTAATTAGGCACATAAATACTTGCTGCTTTAGTTATGATTGTGGGGATTTTCGCAAACTAGATATATATTTTATGTAGCAAACTATTTACGTACTGAATAGAACATACTGATAAGTGAAAGAAGAGTGCAAAATTGATTTATTTATACATGGATAAAATAATAAATTTTAAAAATCAATATTTTCTAAAGTAAAAAAAATAATTTCCTCATAATGAAATATAGGTATAACATGTTATTTAGCTAATAAAGAACTGACCTGACAATGAAGTGAATATTCTCACATAATTCTCACAAATCCTGAGTTTTCACTCTGAACACAGTGCCAGTTGAGAAGCAAATCATGACACTCCTATATATCACAACAACTGTAATTTCCATATGACTTGTAAAACAACACCACAGCATTGAAATTGCTTGAATAAAACTGCGGGAAAAATCAGGATTTCTAAATTTAAAAAAAAAACTAGAACTGTGTCTCAAAAGCATTGCCAGCCTCCACTGAATGCCACACACAGGCAATTCAACAGATTACAGAAAAAAAGGAAAACCACAAGAGGAAATGAGGCCTGTGATTTCATGGAATGGAAGAAACAAGGCACATTTTTACCCCAGGCTGCCTGCTGGCATTTGCATGTTACTGAAGGAAAATTTCAAAAGACAATCTATTTATTCACTCAGTGGCTAAACCAGGTAATCCTACTATGGTCGTAGGGAGGCTGGTGCCTATCTCAGCCGACACTGGACAAAGGCAGGGTACACTTGAACAGCTCGCCAGACCATCACAAGGCAACACACACGCACACACACCACAATTTACACTCACTCACACCTGGGGGTAATTTGGAACAGCCAGTTAATGTGCATCTCGTTAAACTGTAGGAGGAAACTAGTGTACCCAGAGGAAACCCATGCAATCACGGGCGAAGATGCAAACTCCACACAGAAATGCAACAAGGCCTGTAATCAAGCCCAGGACTGTCTTACTGTAAGGCAGACATTCTAACCACTGTGCACAAGCTACTGAACTGTACAAAAATATTCAACAGATCATAAAATATCTAGGGTTGCATAAATATAAGGTAAATGGAAGCCTAATTTAAAAAATATACAAATTTATTTGTATATAAAGTAGTTTGTAAATGTATGCACATTACACAGAGTGATTTTTGTCTATATGGTTTACTAACATAATTCTAATAATAGATTGTTTTGTACACTGTGTTAATCTTGAACGAATCTCAAGTGTATTTAATCTCTACCTAAGAAGACTTCCAAAGAAATAAACATTTAAACCTCTTGAATAAAAATTCTAAACAGTTTTGTTTTTTGGGGGTTTTTTTCTCAGCGTTGATACTGAGGGTTATTCCTTTCACGGTTAACTGAGCAAAACATATGTGCAGTGGGACCAATAAGAGGTCCTATGGAGTCACACAGGGTATTTGTAGGAGCAACAAGTACAGACAAATATGAAGTTTATGGTGTTAAAATACATGAGAAGAACAGGGCAGGAGAAAGTTACAAATTAACAAGACAAAATTTTCATGATTTTGTGAAAATCTTTGCAACCCATTGTACATTAATAATAATTCATAAATTATATAATTACTAATAACTACATGGGATCATCACTGTAAATGCTGCCCTTTTTTCAGTCAAAAACTGTCAGACTGTTAATCTCAGGCTACATTAAGTTCATCATGCTCCATTTAGTGCTATGCTGCATATCGGTTGGCAAAGGAGGGCGGAACCCATGGATCGCACATTATTAAACATTATGATCCAGACGAATCCTGCAGCTTATGCCCATATCACCCTGGGGACGCCTGATCTCATCTAACCTCTGAGGCTAAACAGGGATGGGCCTGGTTAGAACTTGGGAGATTGCCTGGGAATACCAGGTGCTGTAGGATGTGGGGCGTTGGTGTAGTGGTTTGGGTGCTGGGCTCATGAACCTGAGGTTATGGGTTGGAGTTCCTGTTAGACCCCCACCATGCTAAGACCCCTGGGTACATTTAACCATTAGTGCCTCGGTCCACCCAGCAGTTCACATGGAAATAAATGAAAAAAAAAAAATAATATTGTCAGCAACTTATTTACACCGATCAGTCACAACACTAAAAACATTATGACCACTGACTCCAAAATGATTAAAACTGATTTTCTTGTTACTATGGCACCTGCCAAGAAATGGGATATTTAAGGCAGAAGGTTTATAGAGTTGATTTGTTGGAAGCAAGAAAAACTTTGACGAGGGCAACATTATGAAGGATAAATGACTGGCTCTATTCTATCACCAAAAAAACATCAGGCTGTGTGGGTGTTCCTGGTATGCAGTGGTAAGTACCTTCCGAAGATGGTCCAAGGAAGGAAACCAGTCAATTAGCAAGAGTGTCGTGGGTGCCCAAGGCTAGTACAAGGCTAATGCTCAGACATAGGACAAATTTTTGTGACCGAATTTAATTAATCATTAAGGTCAAGCTGTGTGAACAAGAAGCACTTTGGAAAAGGACGTAAAAAAGGAAAACAACTCTGCAGTTTCGCAGAGATTGATATTCCAAATGACACGGCATCCATGCAGTAATCAATAATATCCAGCAAAGCAATGTCATTACACTTCTCAGCTTGGACCGTTGACAAATCTTCAGTCAAAACAAGTTCACAGAATGCTGCAGTATGGTGTTCTTTACTAAATACAGACGGCTATGAAAACAGAGAAGGACGAACCCCAGGCCTGTCATGAGCACTAATCGTCATTGTTTTCCAGAGAAAAAACAATCAATACCATTTTATTTTGCAGCGGAGGTAAATACCTTGTAATAAATAATTGAATGTGTAGTTGGTGTACAGGGCCATGAAAACACTGTCCATCACACTGCATGAGAGTTACACACAAATACATTGCCAGCTTTGAAGAAATTCATTGTTTCTTAGATTCAAACATCTGTGATGTGTTTAGCTATTCAGGTGTTGGTTGTTGTATTTTATTTTCTGATTCCTGTAGTAAATTAGCACTTGTCTCCTATCCTATCACACAAGGACATTGTTCTTGCTAGCACATGCACAATGGTGTTTAATAAAGCTTTAAAATATCAAACATAAGGAAGCAATGTTCCAGCAATGTGTAATGTCTTATTAATGAAAACTCCACTGGAGAAGTAATGGAGCCTTTGGTGAACTATTCATCCAGAATGCAAAGCAACTTCATGATATACTTCTGCTGAGTTACTGTAAAGCAAAGACTCTACTACTGAGGGTCATGGGGAGGCTGGAGCCCAGCCCAGCCGACTGGGCAAGCACGGGGTACACCATGAAAACCTCACCAGACCATCACAGGGTAAACACACACAACCATGCGCACTTGCAACTAGGGGCAATCAAGAATAGCAAATTAGCCTAATGTCCCCAGGACAACAAACTAGCAACAAACAAGCAAGCAAAAAAACAAGTATGTTATCTTCGAATGCCCAAAATACTTTATTACATGTGTAATACCTGTCTGTCAGTAGCATAAAGTTACACACTCACTGACTAATATGCCGTACCGCTAAATCCAACTAAGGAGCAGGGAGGCTGGAGCCTATCACAGCCAACAATGGGCGAAGGCAGGGTACACCCTGAGGAACTTGCCAGACCATCACAGGGCCAACTCATGCACAAGTCACACTTACTCTCACACGTAGGGGCAATCAAAAATAGCCATTAGGCTAAAACAAACATTCAAACATTTTATTTTCCAATATTCTTCAGTACTTTAATACTTTCCCATTGACAAAATAAATTTGCACAGATGTTCATCAATCTCAAAATGATTATTTCATTCATTTCTGAAACACCTAATCTAAATTAGGGTTGCGGGAAGGCTGGCGCCCGTCTCAGCCGACTCAGGGCGAGGGCGGAGTACACCCTGGACAGCTCGCAAGGCCATCGCAGGGCACAAACACGCTGACGGCTGTGCAGCCTACTCTTGAAGAAAAGACAGTGAAAAACATGGCCTGCATTTGATAACCCAGTTAGCTGCACTGGGGGGACAGCAGTGACTTACCATTGACAGTGGGGCTTGACCCCCCGACCTTGGGATCAGTAAGCCAGCACCCTACCACCAGGCCATTAACTGCTATTATTTACCACTATAGGTACATCTCTGTATTTTATGATGATGAGGAAAACACAAGTTTATAAGATCAAATAAAAAAATAAACAAACAAACAAATACAGGAAAATAGTCAACTAAATAAGTTACTCATGGTGGAATTTTTTTATTGCTATACCATACCCCTACCCAAGAGTACTAAACACTTTACTAAGCATTGGTTAGTAAACAGAGGGAGTGACTGAAGAAGAAAAGTTCACCATGCAGAAAATAGGGTAAGCGTTTCTTGTTCTGCAGCACGCTTCATGCACTTGCCCTCAGGCAATGCTCTGTGAAACTCAGTTCCTACTGCAGTGGCTATGAAAATCATGGCTTTGCTTTACTTAACTTCTAAAACCTCAACACAGGGTGGGCATGAACCACATTTAGAAGTTCATACTCAGGTACAAGGAAAGAAGGCAGGCTAGGTTAAAAATCTTGCCTGTGATGGGAAATGGAGCAAAATGTTTTTCATTTGGCTTCGTTCCTGATTGACAGCCTTGTGGCTGAGCAATAACTGCAGTCATTGAGCACATCCAAGGAATCATTTACAAAGAAACAAGTCCAACGCCGTTGATTCTTTGTCTTTATCCAAACTATTAGCAAAGGGCCCCCAGTCCCACCACAAGGAATGGTCTGAAATTTCTGGCCCACTGATAAAAACGTTAACTAGGTGAGTGTCAGGGAGATGGATTGGAGACTGTTGGCAAAGGGAGGAACACGAGAAGACAATGATATTTCTCATTACGCTGCCCTCTCCCCTTCATGTTCTCTAATAACACCGCCACAAAGGGAATAAGACACTGAAGATAAATCATGCTCCGACAAACAACTGGGTGGATTCACTGAATATGTTCATTTCCAGCTCAGTGTCTTTGTAGCTTGCGGTCGAAGTCATTGATAAAGATCTAATGAACACAGCTATCAATTGGCATCAGGGTTGAGCAAGAAAGCAAGAGGAGCTTGATTTCACTGTCGCGGGAGTTGGACATATAAATGAAGACTTCAGAGTAACTGAGGCGAGGTTGGAGAGGATTTATCGATCGACAAGACAGATAGAGAAATGAGAAGACATAATCTGAGAACAAAATATGCGGAATTAATTCAACAAGCCCGCGGAGACTCGTTCCGGACACCCTGACCTGGCGCAGGAAACGAGAGATATAATCAAAGCCAATCGTTACGAGCTGATGCAGGCAAAAAAAAAATCTCCTGGCGGTTTTGCGTGTTTACTGTGTCCATCATGATTTTCTTCAGTAAGACTGAGGTTGGTGCCAACACCAATTAACAAGTCTAAACTGGTGAGCCTGCAATAACTCTGGATCCTGCATAGAAAGTGGTTATGACTTTGGCTGTCTTTCTATAAACAGTTGGGTACACCCAACATTGATTTAGGACGTAAGGTGAGAACTACAGGAGATGATTGGAAAAAAAACCTATATGACTGGGATTAGAAATGGTACTCATCCAATATCACTACACCCTTCAATGAACTTGGGAATGTTCCTCTGTAACTGGCACTACAGGGAAATTCACAACAAATTCTGAAATGTATTCTATACAGGTTTAAATGGATAGGTGATGGACAGACAGATGGGCCAACCGACAGACAGACCGATGGGTAGAAAGATGCATGATTGAATGGATGAATGAATGGGTGGATAGGTGGATAGATAAAACAGATAATGTGTTCTACACAAATGGATGGATGAAAGGATGGACAGGAACGCAGACAGATAGATAGTCTAAACAGCTAACGTGTTCTATACAGATAAATGAATAGATGGACAGACCAACAGATGGACAGATAGATTAATGGATGGAGGGATGGTTGGACAGAATTATAGGTGGATAGCTAATGTGTTCTTTACAAATGGATGGACAGACAGACTGATAAACAGATAAAAGAGCTGATGTGTTCTATACAAATACAAACTGATGGATTGATGGATGGATGGATTGATGGATAAATTGATGGACTGACAGCTGGACGGACAGACACATAGAAGAGCTAAAATGTTCCATTCAGACAAGCGTTTAAAAAAAGCAGAAAATGCTCCCAGAATAGGCTCTGGGTTTACAGCTTACACTTCTCCATAATGTTCATTCTTTATGACAGGATTATCCTTAGCAAGGATTGTGGGCACTGGGGGTGTTGCAATTAGGAAGGAAAAAAATATACCCAGCACACATACCTATTTGGGAACAATTATCAGTTTGAGTTATGTAATCGATGGTGAACGGGGTTAATTAGAAAGGAAGCAAGCAAGCGAGTAAGAGAGAACAAAACAGAGAAAAAGGAAACTAAGAAACAAACAAACAAACAAACAAACAAACACACTCATACCTATGTAGGCCATACCCACTTTGTGTTTGGAATTCAGCTGTTTGGAGCACAGCACAGATAGGGATGGTGTTATTGTGCCACATCCTTCATAGACAGACAGAAAGAAAGACAGAAATAAAGACAGACAGACAGACAAGATAGACAGACAGATAGATAGAGAATATGCATTAGTGTCACAAAATAAAAATGATTATGCGTTAACATGACTGTTCAAATAAATGAGCAATAAAGTAATGCCAATTTGCTTTTACAGGACTGCATTCTTTATTAATATTTTTATTTCCAGATGAAGTACTAAACACACTGGTTAGCTCATTAGCTCGAAAGAATCAAAACAGATTCCAACCCTGAGGCTGTTACTGCACAGATCATTTTGCAGTGTTCTGTGTAACTATTAACATTTTGTTCATACCCTACAAACATGGGCAGCACCATAACACAACATATCTCCTTTATCTACATTTATAATGAATAAAGTGATTTTAAACAAGAGTTGTTGTGTTTAATAGCTCGGAGGTGGTAATGAGAGGTGCTCTTAAAGACAGTTTGAGGGGAAGAAAAACTCAATAATGCCACACTTCCTTCGATTTATACCATTCTTTCAGAAAATTAGTGTCTCTTTCCTTTTAAACACTTCAGCAGCCATATTGGCTAATAGCCAGTTAGTGCATTAAGGACAGAAAGCCAGGACTTGGAGTAATAAGAGACTAATACAAAGCGTTAATTGCTGACATTGTTCCTACGCATGAATGCTTAAGATGCTCAAGGCTTTTCACAGCGCTGGTGTCATCCTTCAATGCACATGCTCTCCCTGACTTATTAAATTACCTTCGGAGGAAAGACGAAAACAGCACTCTTTCCTATTCCATTAGTCAACTTCTGGCGGTTTAATGAAAAGGAAAGTTTTTCGTCTTTGCTTCACAATTCAAAGAACGAGACAGGAGAAAAAAAATATGCAACACAAAACAAGCACGATACACAATGACAGCTGCTCCTTCGTCAAGGTGACATGGCGAAGAAAATTGGAAACGCCATCTTCTACATCAGAGCGTGTGTGAGCACAAAAGCTACAGCTAAAGCCAGTGTGTTTCACAGAAATGCTGTCAGATGCTTTATGACCACACTGTGCTGAATGTCACATCGTCTAAGTGAAGTGACAAAGAAAATGCTACTTGTGAGGCCGCCGCCTAACGCTTTGAGGATAAACAGGCTTGTGATCGGACGGTTTGCTCCGGCGTTGGCAGTGAAAGAAAGATGAGGGAGAAAGTGCGAGGGTGCACGTGTAAGAGTGAGACAAACAGAGTCGTTGGCAGTGCTGGAAGTGAGGCAAAGAGAAAGAGAAAGGGATGGAGAGGGGTTCAACGACAACTAAAGACAAAGAGACAGAAGCAAAGTATAAAAAAAAACACGGCCAACATAAGATCTCTGATACAGCCAGTGTATACAACAATTTCAAAAAATCTCAAAGGACGCTATGGAGAAGAGCTATACAGTGTATCTTTCATACCTATCTAACTTACAGAAGCACTGTCTGCACTTGGAAGTTGGAAAATCATGACCAACCCAGACTTCCATCATCGATTCCCGGACATGTACCAGCATTGTCCCGGCAATCCCAAATAATGTCCGGTGCCGGATTTTGTACGGGAAATCCGGAAAATAGGGGTACGGGAAATCGAGGCTGAAGTGTGTGAACAAATTATACGTCCTTCCATACAAAAGCAAATTTCTAAATGCTACTTTACCAAAAGACCTCTCACCAGGCATTCGAATATAATGGTAAAATCCGCTGTTCCTGCACTACGCCTCCACATATCAGTTACAAGACATGCAGCAAAAAAAGATAGAAAGATGGAAATGAGTGACTTGCAGCCTCCTCTGGTCATTCTCAAGGGTATCCGTTAGCTGAACACTTCTGCTGCTTAAAGGTGTGAGTACATGGCATTTAGCACCATGACATGCCTTTAGCTATTATTTATAGATACATAAACATTTCTTGAGTGCTCTCACAAATAAGGATATTTATTTTGTTCTGTTTTTCCCTGGAGCACCCAGCTGTATTAATAAATGCAGGCTGCTTTTTGCTCATTTGGTCAATAGAATATACTGTAGTGGTTGTTAATTATTTATTCGCTCTGGCAGCAATGATTGCACATTTAAAATAATGTCACAGTCCTACAAATGTGAAAACAATAGATAATATATGTATACACATACTGATGCGCGCGCACACACACACACACACACACACACACACACACACACACACACACACACACACACATATATATATATATATA
>JBCNYG010000021.1:18303166-18317985 GCA_039654305.1 Porochilus rendahli
CACACACACACACACACACACACACACACACACACACACACACACACACACACACACATATATATATATATATATAGTATGGACAAAGTTTTGGGTTCACCCACGACATTTCATATTTTCCATGTAAACACAAACTTATATGCATCACATTGGAATAATTATTTTGACCTTCAAGCTTTGCTTTCAAATCCTCCATTTGTGGCTATTACAGCATTGCAGAGATTTGGCATTCTAACAGTTAATTTGTCGGGGTAAGGTGACAAAATTTCACCCCACGCTTCCTGAAGCACCTCCTTCGGACTGGCTCGATTAGCCCTTCTTCCGTCCCATATGGTCAATCAGATTGAGAGCCAGTGACTGCAATAGCTACTCCATTATCCACAGAATACCAACTGACTGCCTCTTCTCTAAATAGCAATTTCATAGTTTGGCACTTTGTCCTGTTGTATGGGGAAACAAATCCAATTCAAGCGATGTTGCATAATGTATGGATAGCCTGCCTTTTTCAAGATCTATTTTACCCTGTAAAAATCTTCCACTTTTTCAACTCCAAAGCACCCCCAGACCATCACATTTCCTCCACCATGCTTCACAGATGGTGTCACTTTCCTTTTTTATGCACCTTACAACTGTTCTTTTTGTCCCAAACCACTCAAACGTAGATTCATCTACCTATAGCACTTTTCCCCCAGATCTTCCTCTGTCCTGTGCCTGTGGTCTGTTGCCCATCTTCGTCTTTTCCTTTTACAGACTAGTCTTAGATATAGCTATTTTCTTTGCCCAGAAGGCTGGCATCCAAAAGTCACCTCTTTATTGTGGTTACAGTTAAGACTGGTGTTATTCAGGAACTAGACTTAATGAAGCTGCCAATTAAGGACCTGTCAGGTGTCTGTTTCTCAAAGTAGAGGCTCTGATGTATTTGTTCTCTTGCTCAGTTGGGCACTGGGACCCCAGACTTCTCTTTCTATTCTGGTTAAGAGTCATTGTTCTGTGAGCTATGAGATCTTCAGTTTCTTGGCAGTTTTTCCACATGGAATAGCCTTCATTTCTTAGAACAAATATAGCCTGACAAATTTAAGAAGATATGGCCATTTTGAGTCAATAAGTCAATAAACCCACAAAATGGACTGTCCAGATATTAAACTAGCCTGAAGAAGGTAATTATGTTGCTTCTTTAGCCAACAGAGCAGGTTTCTACACTGACATAATTAAAAAGGGTTTTTCTAATTAACAAATATGCTTTTAGGACCATAAACTTGGATTAGACAACACAACCTGCCATGATAGTTAAAAATGGTAAAAATGCTAAAAATGGGTCTCTGCATGCCTGTGTAGATATATCAATAATAATCTAGCTGTTTTCACCAATGATAGTCCTGTATAGCTAGAATGTCTTTCTGATAAATTTAATCTATTTACATGGAAAGAAAAATGTGTTTTTCTTTCAAAAACAAGGAAATTTCTATGTGACCCCAAACTTTTGAATGGTAGTATACATATATATATGAAAGGAACTATAAAAACCCAGAAGGTACTTCAGCAGGAGATTGTCATCATGATGCATTTGCAAATATCTGGGCAGGAGACTGCAATAAGAAGTGAAAAGTGGTGTTGTGGATACCTGCTGTATTTACAGCTAGCCTGAGGATGCAGAGCACATCAGTGCATGTCTGATGTTTATGAGCACCCTCTTGCCTATGTGACCCAGATTAGTATTTATGAGAATAGAGCACAGGAGTTTATCATACTAGGATCCACAGCAACAATGTGAAGCCCCAGGCTGGCTTGAAGAAGCACTGTTTGGACAGATACTATATACATTTGGCTATAAAGCACCGGTAAAGTTCTGATAAAGATACTGAAAAAGATCGTATACATTGTGAAATGGTTCAATATTGTAGGCTCAAAGTGTCACACTTTAATTAGCTAATTAATCCAAAACACCGACAAAGGGTTCCTGAGGCTTTAAATGGTCTCTCAGTCTGGTTCAATAGAATTCACAATCATGGGGAAGACTGCTGACCTGACAGTTGTGCAGAAAACCATCATTGTCATCCTCCACAAGGAGGGAAAGCCTAATTGCAAATGAAGTTGGATGTTCTCAAAGTGCTATATCAAAACACATTAATAGAAAGTTAAGTGGAAGGAAAAGTGTGAAAGCAGCAGGGATGAGCGCAGCCTGGAGAGAATCGTCAGGAAAAGGACCTTCAGAAGTGTGGGGAACTTCACAAGGAGTGGACTGAGGCTGGAGTTAGTGCATCAAGAGCCGCGTTAAGCCGCTCCTGAACATCAAACAACGTCAGAAGCGTCTTACCTGGGTTAAGGAAAGAAGAACTGGCCTGTTGCTCAGTGGTGAAAAGTCCTCTTTTTTGATGAAAGCTAATTTTGCATCTCATTTGGAAACCAAGGTCCCAGAGTCTGGAGGAAGAACGGAGAGGCACACAATCCGAAATGCTTGAAGACCAGTGCAAAGTTTCCATAGACTGTGTTAATTTAATTTGTTGATTTGTGATGATTTAACACTGTGTTGATTTGTCATCTGCTGGTGTTGATCCACTGTGTTTATTAAGTCCAGAATCAACGCAGCCGCCTATCAGGACATTTTAGAGCACTTCATGCTTTCTTCAGCAGACAAGCTTTATGGAGATGTTGACTTCATTTTCCAGTACTTGGTACATGCCCACACTGCCAAAAGTACCAAGTCCTAGTTTAGTAACCGTGGGATTACTGTGATTGGCCAGCAAACCTGCCTGACCTGAACCCCATAGAGAATCTATGTGGCATTGCCAAGAGAAAGATGAGACCGAACAATGCAGAAGAGCTAAAGGCCGCTATTGGAGCATCCTGGACTTCCATAACACCTCAGCAGTGCCACAGGCTGAGAGCATCCATGCCGCACCGCATTGAGGCAGTAATTCATGCAAAAGGGGCACAAGAGGGCTGATATTGATGTATTTAAAACCTTTTTTTAAATTATTGATTTCATGTAATAATACATTTTTCTCCGATTTTGAATTTGGAAGTATAATTAAAAAATTAAACCTTAATTATCTTCTGCAAACTGGCATGCTGCAACGTCCCATTCAACATCTGACTTGGAATGATTGAAATACAGAATACAGATCAAAAACATATAATTAAAATACACACACACCAAATATACACATCAGTTGTTTTTTCTATTCTGTCTATTAACTAGATAAGCTAGCTAAGATGAATTAATTTTAGAACTGTAACTGTTCTGTGACTGTATTTGGCTTGTTGTTGTGATACATTTGTGATTTTTTAATTTTTATTTTGTTATTATTTAGCAAACTCTTGATTTCTGTCAGCTCTGTTTTTCTGTAAAAGCCACAGGAAATTTGCTGGTGTATTTATGTACAAATGTAGCAGTTTATTGTCTTGTGATGGTTTGGTGTAAAGGGTCGCTGCTTTATATCTGTAGTGTTTTTGTCATCTCTTCCTCCTTTCTGCTTTCCCTTTTGCTTCTTTTTGCTGTCTCGCTTTTTTTTCTGTCACCCGCAGTCAGGTCCAGCAAGATTATATAGATTCCATAAGACAATTCAACAGTAATTAAATAAATAAATTTATAAATCAGATTCTCAAGAAGAGCCTTGTACCCATAAACCTCTTCTTGGAAAAGCAAATTAGTTTGGCACAACACAGTAACCAGACTGCCATTCGGCTCGCTATGATGCTGGACAGGACAGGCTTTAAAAAAGGAGAGAGAAAAAGAGAGAAAAGGGAAAAAAATAGAACTGTAACACTATTTCAGAATACAATCTAACAATAGCCAGCTCATATGCTATATGTATAGCTATATATATATATGTTAGCTTTGTGTTGTGTTCTGAGTTCAGTGAAATCATACACTTAAACCATGGTATCGACAATCAGAGAGCAAAACTTCACTTCTAGCTTGCTAGCAAAAATACAAGCTGCTGTTGAAGGGAACATGCTGTTAAGGGATGCATTTTTGTAATAACACTTATCTAATTCTGATAGCGACAAAGTATTAGTAATGAACCCACAAATAGTGCACTAAACTGGGTGAGTCCGCCAAAGTTCTTCTTATTTACATTAAAGTTTTTACATTACAATAAATGATTATAAAGCATGCCTCTGTGCTTCTTTACTTTACAAGCAGACTATTTAAATGTGTAGCTTAGCTTGTTATCTTTGTAGCTTAATAGCTTAGTTTTCTTTATTTCTTTTTTTTATAGCAGATTTTATTTTTAATCGTAATGCATTATACTAGAGTTTGGAATACATCCTTGAATTGTTCTTGGAATTTTCTTTGTACTGATATGCATCAGCTGAACATAACTTCTTGACAGATATTCCTCTCTTTTATACAGCTGAGTACTTAGACACCTGTTGAGTTAGAATCTTAAAGGGATAAATGAATTTTTGGGTTGAAAATGAGCAGTATTGGCTAAATGCAACAAATGAAAAACAAAAAAATCTAATTTAAGCAATGGGGTTCTTTTTCTTTTAATTTCTCTATTTTACAGCTCATCGTTTTTGTTGATGATGTCACCTCAGGAGGCGGAGCGATCTCATGCAAAAGAAAGGTGGATTTCTACTTGCATTTTGTATGGGAATCATCTCTTGAGATTTAGTGTGAAATATTAATTGATCTGATGCAGAGATGTGTTATGTTCTACTTTAGTGTGTTCAAAACACTTCACTGATGATTTTTTCTAAATATCACCATCGATTGCACAGATTAAAAGTGGTTTACAGAACAGGTAACTACATTACTACTATAGCGTATTCAGATGATACCGATGATCGGTTGAGCCATATATCGTGGTTTCAATGAATGACAACACTCAGCCATGACAAAGAGAGTAGAGACAAAGTTGATTTCAAACTCATTTCTATTAATACATAGGGTATACCAATTCAGATTAAATTGTCACTGCTCATCATCTTGCTCTCTTTCTTTGTCCGCTGTTGCTAATACATTTTCAACTAATACATTTCTTGTTAACTGGTGACGCTGGATTACAGATGTTTCTGCTTTTCTGCCGACATTCTCCTTACTTCTCCTTGACTTCAGCAGATTCATCAAGATCATAAATCTGAATCAGAGTAAAATTTAATGCTCGACTTGGTTGTTCAATGAAGTTAAACGTATGTTGTGTGTTCGGCACCAAGACAAATTATACAAATAAATAAATCAAATTTATAAACTGTTAGACAGTTAAAATAAGCAAGGCGGATTTTGAACCCGAGCTTGTGAGTTAAAATACTATGTAATGCACCAGCACGTTCCCTTATGACTTATATCCAATAAAGTAGTTCGAACATTTAAAATTGATTTAGATTCATCACTGCTTTAAATGCATCCACTGTTCGTGTTTAGTTTTGGCTTCCTGAAATCAGGTCACTTCCTGTTCCTCTGGAATTATTTATGTCTCCACAAGTGTTGGGAAATCCAAATTACAAAACAGGATTGTGTTTAAATGGCTTAGTGAATTAGGTTGAAATTTCATATCATGCGTAAATAATAGGTAAACTTAAAAAAGAACGGCAGCAAACTAGCGCCTTACTCATTAAGCTACCACCACCATTGATTCCATCCTTGGATGCCTTGTTCTTTTATTTTAGGGTAGTTCTGAAAAACCACTTACCTTTGTTTCCAGGACATTAACAAGACTTGAACTGCATGTATTTGAGTAAAACTGAAACAATTTTGAGTGTTTTGAAACTTTTGATCCATAGTGCATATATTCAATTCTCTATCACACAGAAAGCGTCCAACTTTTCTTGCAAGTCTGAAATAAAAGGTGTACATGTCATCAGTTACCTCATCGTAGATGCTGTCATTCCTCTCAAAGTCTCCAGGCTTTCTTGGCAGCACGTGGACATGCACATGCTACAAATACAAGAAAACAAAACAGGAAGAGCGTTCATGACAATCATTTCCCTCAGCCACGCTCTACCAAGCAGAATATCCGCACAGATACAATACTTAATTAATTCGCAATCTGGCAGGGGGGCTGTGCTGATTGTGCTGCGGCAAATATTTATTTTTCCTGCTCACAAGAGGGCTGCAGTAAATTCCACCAAGCGTAGGTCTGGTAAACCTTAGAGACTTGCACATGCGTTTTTTTTAACTGTTTTAAAACTTAAATTGACTTTGTCAGATGTCCTTTGCTGCTTCCCACTGCAATATGCTGTCACACACTCGACCATCTGTATGGGCGGTTTGTGAAACTCTGCTCTCCTTGGGTGCACATTAGTCAATTTTTTCCTCCTCTCTGTTTTGAGTCCCTGCACAACTGGCTGTTTTTAATTAAACAAAAGTTACCATGTTGTTTTTGTTGCGTTATTCAGAAATGGAGTAAACTTTATTTTTGTTGGTATTGTTGTTGCTGATGAAGTTCCCTACAGCTGAATGTGGGGAAAGGGCATCCACAGGGGATAGTATAAATCAACGATTCCCTGTCCAACTGCAATCAGTAACACTTTGTAATTAAAGAGGAAAAAATAAAAACAGTACTCTTGAAACCGAATCTGTGACTATAACTAATGGCCCAGTAATTAAGTATGGAAGATATAAAATTAAAAGGGTCATCAGAAATTTACAAGCTATATATCATGACTCTAGGTTCTAAGTTATTTGTCTATATAACCAATCTGATTTACATTTACAGCATTTGGCAGACGCTCTTATCTAGAGTGACTTACAATCATAGTTTTTATACAACTGAGCAATTGAGGGTTAAGGGCCTTGCTCAAGGGCCCAACAGTGGTGACACTGGGGATTGAACCGCTGACCTTCGGATCAGTAACCCGTCGCTTTAAACACCATTATATGGAAACAGCCTGTTTAGATGGATTTGTACTGCAAATGCACAACTTAGAGCTTCTAATAATAAGCAGCTTAAAAACATGCTACTTAAAGCTATAGTATGCAAGCTTTAGCGTTACCTGGCAGCATCGAATGTTGCAACCAACTGATTTTATTCCCAACCCCTCCCCTTTAAAGCCTGTATGGTTCTGGGCTAGTGAAGAAAGATAGCGAGAGGGGACGCACTCTCCACAAAAATATAATCCTTTTTTTTAAGACTCTAAGAACTCAACAACTTTTTGTCATCAATAAAGTTTATTTAAAAAATGATAACATACATATATATTCATAATATGCTTAATTTATGCTTTTCCAGGCAGAATTAAATAGCATAAACAGCGCTTACACCCCTCACTCCATGCCCAAATATTTAACAAGTTTCTTCTTTTTTTCCCTATTTTTTCTGGTCTGAGAGATATTACACAACATTATTTACAATTAAAAATGGATTGTTTTAAAAATCACACCAGCAATTGACTGTTATATAACAATTATAAAACTAATAAGAGCACTTAGACAATGCAAACCTCTACCAAGCCCTGCAAAATGCCAAAAATTGCCCTTTCTCACAATATTAAAGAATCCTTTAAAATTTTCAGGGTCTAGAATTGAATTAAGATCATCTCCAAAATCTCCAAAAGAGTGTTCCTTGTCCGAAGCATTACCTTTGGTTAAAATGTTTATAATTCATAATTCTGCTAACACACACACACACACACACAGGGAGTGTAAGAAAAATCTTTTTAAAACAAACTTGAAGCAAAAAGTTAACTTGCTTGTCATGAAATGTTGCTTAACATGAAAGTCCTGAACTACAGGTCTACCAAGAGGGCATTGGGACATTCTCATTTCAAATTTGTAACGAATTATTTATAGTACCAGTGTTGTCTAATAGCATGTTTTTAATTCAGTTTTTGATCAATCCATTTATGTTCAAGTCCTGAATTACAGAACAGAGGTCCTGTTCTGTTCACCACTTTGGACTGATTCGAGTTTCCGACACTTTTAACACATATCATGGGAAACATCAGGGGTTCATCATAAATCTAAGCAAATAATATCCTCCATGCATCATCAAAGCTTCTCGTCATGCAATCCTGCACCCGTCAGGGGTATAATACCCATCTCGTCTGGCTTTTTATTCATTTTTCATTAGTCTGCTTTGATAAACAGCGCATGGCTCGACAAATAACTGTTTATAAATCTTACAAACAACATAACGTGTTTGCAGGCATCTGCCTTGTTGCCATGTGGTAATGAGACCATTTGCATAATGACTGTATTATTAAATTTGTCTACCTTGAGGAAACGTTGAGGGAAAATACAGTGAGCAGCTTTAGTTTGGGAAGAAGTCATTTTGTGATGGATTCAGAGCCGAATCTTCGGACTAAAGGCTGACAAACTGCATCCAAGGCTAAATACATCCTCCTGTAGGCCTCTTGTGTGTGTGTGTGTGTGTGTATGTGTTTAATTTTCTGTAGTATAGTACAGATAATATTGTGACCAGCTCAGGTTGTGCCTCATGGAATAATAAATATCACGTGTCTGACCTTTCTGGTCGTACCTGGCTGTTCGCTTGGTGTAAAGCATGTGGAGCTTTCCTCTTGATATCCTATTTCCAATTTTACTAGCACTAAAAAATAAAAGTTGCAGAAAGGTCAGGTGTTTAGCGTACATTACTGCCCAATTTGCATGTGCTTTGAGGGGTCACGCATGTCCTGAAGGTGTGCTTGGGTAACGCTCGATTACACTACAGAGAGAGAGTTACAAAATCCACATGGGTAAATCACTTTATATACTCCTGCTGCTCCTCGCTACACCATTAACAGGTAGCTTTACATGTAGAGTTGGTTTACAGACTTTTTGTGTTGTTCGTTGTAGGAGTTAGTTTTATATCCAGAAACTGTGGATAAATGCACATTCAGGCACATCCTTGAGACACTCTGAGAATTACACATAAAAAACGAAAAGTGAAAACATGAAATCAAAAAAATACTGCAATTGTATGTATGTTTAAATACACAAATAATAAGTCAAGCATGTATAATGTAGTGAAAAAATTTATCTAAACAGATCATTGAAAAAATCAGAGCAAATATAAATTAATTGGATGGAAAAACAAAACAACAACCTGTAAGTGTGGGGAAAAATGTATGAGTTTAAAATCATCGGCCAGCCTAGTGGTTTGCACGTCAGCCTCACAGCAATGAAGACAGTGGTTTCCTCCCACAGTACATAGACATGCACAGTAGGCTAATTGGCTGTTCCAAATTGGCCCCTGGGTGTGAGTGTGAATGGTTGTGTGTGGTCTGGCCTGCGATGGACTGGTGAACTGTTCAGTACACCGCCTTTACCTAGAGTCGGCTGAGGTAGACACCAGCCTCCACCTGACTCTAATAGGAGTAATGAATAATAAATAGATTTTTTAAATATTTCCCAGTGACTCGCATGTTTTTGTTTTTTTTACACAAATTATTTTTACTTGTTAATTTTCCATATATACTGTGTATTTCTATTCTGTGAAAATACCACATTGTACACTAGATGAAACATAAAGTTTGTGTAAAAGACACGTTTATACTAAAATTCAGATCAAACTAATATGATTGTTTATGTGAGGTACGGATAATTATACTCTGAAGCTCTCCGTGCAGTTTTTCCAAAGGACTTTGTTGTTTTCCTTTAATAAAACCATCACACTTCCCAGGCCTGAGTTCTCAATGACAAAAGAGTGCAACGTGAAACTAGTTATTTTCAACATAAAAGGTTTGTAAAGTTCATAATTAAAACAGATGCCTATTAATTAGCTCCTGACTCAGGACAAATGAGCAAAATGGCTGCTTCGCCATTTATACTGTTTAGGTTAAATCCATTCAGACAGCCAGACAAATGTATTTTGTCATGAACAGCTGTGCTCCTATTAAGACAGGGGGTAAAAGCGACACACTCTTGCAGCCAGAAATCCTAATTAGAGAAAGAGGGATTTAGAATGTTTTTTTCCCCCCAGCCTTCTGCAAGCGTGGTTCCGAAAGCGGTGTGTAATTTACCAAGAGATTCATCTTGCTTTGTGGTTTGATGGGACCATTTTACTTCACGCTGGTTAGCATATGCTCCGAATTGATCTTTGCACAAAGACGCATGAACGGATGTGAGGACCTACGCTATTGCTGTAGAACTAATATTTACGTGGCCTCTGGTGAGATCTGCCAGTCACACGTTTTACACAAGCTTCAATCAAGCGAGTTAATTGCGGGATGATTAATTTAGATCTGATTCATTTTGTGTGCTCAATTTTCTTTTAAACATAATGGCAACACCGGGTATCCCAGCATAAGAAATGTAGGCTAATTAATTTTCATCTGATTTGTTTGGAGCGCGTGGCTTTCATTTAAACACAGTGGTGACGATGGATAGCACAGTGCAGGGTAATGAACTTCAATCAGATTTATTATTATTATTATTAGTAGTAGTAGTAGTAGTAGTAGTAGTAGTAGTGGTGTTAAAATATGATACCTTTGCAGTTAAAGAAGAAACAAAATGTTCTTATAAGCAGCATGTCCTTCAGAAATTAGCATACTTTAACAGAAAGAGTTCATCAGGTTTATTAGGAAGCGAATTAATTCTGAATACAAACTGCACAATAATCGGGGTTTAGTTTAGCTAAAGGACGGTCTCAAGTGTTCTTCACCAGACATACACATCTGGGAGGGGTAATGATGTTAATTGGAATCTGCCTCAATGTAAATTCTTTCAGCTTGTAACAAGTACCACTTCAAACATTTTGCAAAACCATTATCATCTCTGTAGACCTTCAGAGAGGATACGAGAGACATGTGAACTGCGATGACCTTCTCCATGCATAAAGATAAATAGGTTACAGATCCATTGTGAACAGAGAGCCATTGATCTGACTACCCCATATACACACACAACTGGGTTATGCTGGCAATGATGTATACATTGAGGTATTTTTTTTAATGTACTCCAGACCATCATGCTCTAGAAGCAAGATAAATGACCCTCCTAAGGAAGACAAATGACTAAATTCCTGATTCGTTTCCCTGCTTTCCTTCTGTTAGATGGAGAATGAGGAAACCCAATTTTACCATATGAATACTTAGAACACTCTTCAGTCCTCATGCAGCTTCAGGCTGAGAAGTTGTTTAAAAAAAAAAAAAGCACTTATTTCTATAGAGTGTGGCTTCTTTCTTATTCAATCACACCTTCATTTTTTTTTTACACCAAGCACCTGATTTCAATAACTCTGGTGACAATTGGCGCACGTGAACTTAACATAATAGGTGTGCTACAGGCACAAGATAGTCTGTTTTCATTAAATAACTGAGCGAAGTCTAGAGAGTACGTCCATGTTGAAAATGAGTTTATAAAATATGAAAATTACTCTACTTGCTTACTTAAGCACCACGGATTGTAATGGAGTACCCCTCATGAAGGCTACCAAAAATAGGGGTCGTCCTCCACCGAAAAAGATCGAACGCTATAATGCAAACTTGCATCGGGTCCGTGGATTATTTTGCAAACCATGCTGAGAATGGATGCATGCTCCTTGGCCTGGACCACAGTATATCTGTTCGAGTGGAAAATTCCATCTGAAATCTATTTCTATTCAACCTTGTTTGTATTGACAACCTATATCATCTCATCTCACACTCACAGCAGCTGAAAAATTGGCCATCGCTAAATTGGCAATAAAAATAAAGATTAAAAGGTCCGCCAGAGGAGGGTTTTTTTCTCGTATTTTCACTCACATCGAGCTCACTTCTGAAAACAGCATAACTGTGCTTATTAATAATTCAAGCCTATTTTTTTTCCTTAACACAATTTCAGAAATCAGTCTCTTCAGACAGCAGATGGCTCATGGACCAGTTAACTCCTCATGTACCACCTACAACAAACCCAACACAAGCTTCCAACCACGCCGCACAACCTCCAGGCCAACCAATAAGTCAAAACTCTATTTGAGGACACCGCAGCCGTTAGAGGTGGTGATTGAGTATGCGGGCTTCGGTAGCACGAAGAAACTTGCGCCTTGCTGTTAATGCTATGACCGCAGGGCTGTTTTTCTGCACTGGGGAGGATTGATGCTACCAGCAGGCACTGTGATGGTAATGAACACGAAAGGGATGAGATGAGAGGAAACAAAAGCAACATTAGCAACTGTGGCAACCGAAAGACAACGCTGAAAACCAAGCACTCCCAAACGCCTCCATTAAGAAGAAGTAAATATGGTGTTGGGGGTTGCTTTTTGTTTGTTTTGTGGACATGTTTGCTTTTCTTTCATTCATTACCATTTCAGTCCATGGTAGTTCTGGTGAAGCAACTTTGCTGATAAGCTTTGAGTTGACAGGAAAGCTATATTAAGCAAGTTCTCACCTGTGAGGAGAAGCAAAGTGTGCCAGAATACACAACCTGCCAATTCTAAAGGTGCAGGACACAATATCAGAAGACAGTAGCTGGTGTAACATGGGCATTGGTGTTGGAACCACCTGGAACAAGTTTGTCTGGTAGGTGAAAGTTTTCTGAAGCTTTCTACTTTTCAAGGTTGCGTATGTTTTTCCAGAACATCTTGTTCTGGGTGCACCTTACCAGCAACACAACAGGTGTTGATTAAGAAGGTTTTGCATACACAGTAGAGTCCATCCAGGATATCAGATCATTTTCGTGGCACACGGGCATTTTTTCTCCCCTCTATCTTCTGGCTGTCTACAAGTACGTTAACCCAGGAGCAACTTGTACCCATTGCCCATGCAACAGCAACTAATGTCAGGTTCCACCAATGTTAGCTGAGGCCACAGGGCTACAGCTCACTAAAAACAAACAGGTGAAGATTGGAAAATAACCAGGTAATGTCAGACCATTCTGGGTTTTTTTTTTTCTGATTAATTATGATTAGTATTAAGAAGAGCCTGAGGAAGGTTCCGGGTCCTAGCCCCATAGCCAGTGAGGGCATTTCTGTGTGTTTTCATATTCGCCCTTTGTTTGCATGAGTTTCCTCTGGGTGTTTGGTTTCATCACAAAGTCCAAAGACATTATTTTAAGTGGCTATTCTGGATTGCCCCTAGGCTTGAATGTGAGTTTTAATGGCAGTTTGGCTGTGTTGGCACTGTAATGGACTGGCAAACTGTTCAAGGTGTACCCAGCTTTTCGCCCAGAGTCGTCTGGGATTGGCTCCAGCTTCCCTGTGACACTAAAAAGCAAAGGCAGTATGGATAATGAATGAATGAATGAATGAATTACACAGATGTTACAGCTATCACCTATCAGGCATAAGCGCTTTTTTTAAATTACTGCATCTTTTTCATTATTTGAAGACACCACTGGGGCTTATTCAAAGGCCTTATGATGGTAAAGGCTTTCATGCAATGATCTCATCACTTAGGAACCAAAAGCGCATGTAAATATAATGGACAACAGCTATGCTGCTGTATACCTCGTAATCGGATTAGGTCACATTTACTGAAGGATTTTACCGGCTCTTATGTGCCGGATTTTATTCATTTGTAGAAAAGTGACTTTGAATCTTGGACCTTCAGAGACATAATTTGGAAGGGTGACGCTTCCCACCGCAAAAAAAGCTCTATGTTATGCTTTTTATGTTACACTGATATCTCGGTTTCAATTTGGTGAGTTGGAAATGGCAGATCCTGTGGCCGCGGGTGTGATTAGAGTCATTGGGATTATGGGGCCTCCTCTGGATTCCCTGGCTTTACAGCTTCTCTTCGAATGACACCATTAACATTTCAATATTACTCCCCACTTCAGGCTACAGGCAGTTCTCTCACCGCAGCTGCTGTAAATGCATAATTAATAAACTTCCATACGCAGTAAAAATGGATATGTGCACATTAGGGACAACATTGTTAATGCCATTCAATAGGAAAATTAGCATGAGGGAGGGTGAGAGGAGAACGGGGGGGGGGGGAGGGGGGGGCAATGAAGAAATTTATTCAACTTATGCGGTGAACTTGGATTGTGAGTTTTTCTTATAAGTACTACCACACTAAATCTGACAAAGGTTACAAACATAAAATACTACATTTCTCCTTTCATTGATGGAAATTTGGTGCGGAGTTAAATTAGGGAAAATCCTTGAGAAACATTTGTGCTGATGACCTAGGAATGGTTCGGTGATCCAGAATGATGTGGTTCACTTCGAGTTAAAACCTCACCAAAGCTACAGCGATCGACAATCCTGCCGGGCTACACTGCAAACCTAATCAAAGTTGATCAGGCAAATCAAACCCAGAACCTGTGTTTCTGCTGTAAGGCCACAACTACCTTTCTACACAGATTTATGATCCTAATCAAACTCGTCTTCAGTGCAATCAGCATACTACCTCTTTTTCTACATTCAAGAACCCCATTTACGTACCAGGTATATAAAATAAACATGAAATACAGTACTATCTAAAAATTATATAGAATTAGACACAATGTCTTTCGTGGACTATATGCTCACTCCTGTACCTGAGGATCAATGACCCCTGCACCAAGTTCAATCATATTAGAAAACACTAGATTTGTTTTTTCATTTCTGTTGAAATCGTATGCTTTCTTCAGTTCCTTAACACTTAATCCCAGACTTTTCCACTTTTTAAGCACTGGTGCTGCACTGCCAAGTTACCGCACATGCGTAAGATCGTTACTCTGGTCACGCCATCTTGTTATTGTTACTCTGAGTAGACACAGGACCAAAACAAGATGTAAAACAGGGGTGTAAGAGGTACTAAGCCTGTGAATTGGGGTGGTTTTGCCAGTGGCACGGTGGTGTAGTGGTTAGCACATCCACCTCACAGCAAGAAGGTCCTGGGTTCGATTCCCAGCTCGGTTTTTGTGTGAGTTTGCATGTTCTCCCCGTACTTGCGTGGGTTTCCTCCGGGTACTCCGGTTTCCTCCCACAGTCCAAAAACATGCACAGTAGGCTAATTGGCTGTTC
>JBCNYG010000021.1:18362167-18375629 GCA_039654305.1 Porochilus rendahli
GAAGATGCAGGAGACAGGGACAGATGGAAGAAGATGATTTGCTGTGGCGACCCCTGAAGGGAGAAGCCGAAAGACAACGAAGAAGAATAAATAAATGCTTCTATATGTGAGAAAAAGTTATGAAATTAACTATCTCAGAACTGTATAGTACAGATTTCAAAACACTGACATTATCATTATCACTGCCGGCGGTATTGTAGTCACCAGCATTTCCCCATCCATTTGTTTACTTGTATGTCAGTTTGTTTAAAGACAAAATTCTGACCACATCTATGCAAGGCTTTTCACCAAATCTAATGGGGACACTACCCTACCTGGGTCCCAGAGATGATTTAAATGTGAAAACACAATGTTTTGGAGACCTTAGCCTCAGCCATAGCCTAATGGTTAGAAAAGCAGGTTTGGGACCGAAAGGTCGCTGGTTCGATTCCCAAACCAGCAGGAAAAATGTGTGGCGGTGGGAGAGTGAGCTGTACCTTCCCCTTCTCCCGCTTCATGCCTAAAGTGTCCTTGAGCAAGACACCTAACCCACAGCTGCTCTCCGGATGCCCCAATGTGTGTGGCAACCCACTGCTCTGAGTGTGTGCTCCATGTTTGCGCGTGTTCACTTCGGAAGGGTTAAATGCAGAGCCAATAATTCCCTTGATTAATAGACTATAGCAAAATAAATAAAAGTAAAAATAAACTTGCTGTTATGGTTGGACACTAATAGGAAACCATATATGGACTTTCAATTGAGAAAATTACATCTGATCTTAAAAGGTTAAAGCCCAGCCATCTCATAAATAGTCCAAATGAGAAAGTTTTTTGAGAGCGAGGATTTTTTTCGCTAATTTGGTCATGTCAACACACTACAGAACATATTGTGGGACGAGTATAATGGTAACTAAACCCAGTTTAATTATAGTAAAATATAGGGCCTTTTTGGTACATTATTCATGCTGCATGGACGAGATACCTTGCGATCTATGAGTGCCTGTCTAGTATTCCACTGTTTTCATCTTAGACTATGAGTTTTTCCTCAATGTTCTTTTAGTTCTTTGTTCTACCCTGCAGTATTTACTTGCAGTCAGAAAATTAAGAGTAGGCAGCTTGTCTAAAAGTAAAACTGGAAAATAAGCAAAGAAGATAATGAAATCTTACAGCCAGAAATATCTTTTATATCTTTTTTTTTTTCCCTCTGGATTTTCTCGACTGGTCACATTTAAATACTATTTCTTACTATAAGAATATTAACGAACAAAAAAAACAAGATTATTAAACCTGATTGTAAACTTAATTATAAATTAAATTGTTAAAGGAATATCGTTGCCAAATAATTATACATTAAATAAATAATTAATTCTTATACACAATTAAATTTGCTTTTTAAAATGATTATTACAAATGTTATATAAAATTACATAACATGCCTTGCAATAGTCTAAAGAACTGTTTAAAGTGTATCATACCTTTGCCTAGTGTCGGCTGCAATAGGCTCCAGCCTTTCCGTGACCCTAGTAGGAGTAAGCAGTTTGAAAAATGAGTGAGATGAGAGGTAAGCATATTACATATCATTTTATATTGTGTTATATTTTTTTCTTTCTTGTTGCTTAAAATAGTGAGCATAGATTTTCGCACACACAAAAAGGTATGTTTTGTGTCCAAAATAATGTCCTGAATATTCATTCAATAATCCATTATTATCTGATTTATACATTTGGTTTATGCTGAAATCAAAAATTTGAATAAACCATTTGGTTTATGTTGAAACCAAAGCCTATCCTGGGAACAGTGGAGTACAGCCAGTCCACCCACCAGCATGACGTACTTAACCTGACACTATAAACTCAAATCTAATACTAAATCGGGGACTTAAAAAAATAGATTGAAGCAAAACATAAATGTGTAAGAAAGTATTTAAATACTAAATTTTCTCCGATCAAATATAATGGGTCTTTAAATCTTTCTGGAAGGAAAATGGAAAGATCTTTCTAGTTAGTGTAATGTTCATAACACTATAGTACAAGCAGAAGACTGACGCAGTAAGTTCCTCTATAAGCAGCATCACAGAGTAGTCCATGCTAGAAAGGTCTGCATTTGAAGACCTCAGCTAAACCAGTCCCGAAATGTGAAAGAAAGGGATTGGAAATTCGATTCTTGAGGCTGTGGAGTCAAACAAGAGAACTTCAGAGCAATATGAAACAGGCATGCTATTCAGAATTCTTTGTAAAGATACCGAGGTGGACAGATCATAAATTTATTACAAAGCTCACTGGACAAAGCAGAACTTTTTATTTGATGCCCACTTTCAAGAGGGTTTTTTTTTTTTTTTTTTGCTTTCCAGGTAACCGTAGTTAATGTAATTCATGAAAGTAAACTGGTGAGCTAATGAAGCAATTACATTAATAGAGTAAAGGAAATCTTTCAGTACATGACTGTCTGTAAGATAGTGTTCGCATTCTTGATAAAGGGAAAAAAACAGGTTTTCATCTGGTATACATCGGGGTAGAGCGCATCTTGATCAGAGATACAGCTTACAGGACTGAATGCAGATGAGCGCTTCTTCAACCTATCCTTCAAACCATAGCCATGTTTTTTTTTAACTAAACTAGCAAAAATGAAACAAGGCATTCTATTATTCAAAACAAAATAGCAAATGAATAGCGTGACAAAAAAACAGCTCACACACACACACACACACACACACACACACACACACACGCACACACACACACACACAAATACTAAGGTGTTACCTTATGTAACAAATTCAATATGTCCCATATACAGACAAATAACTACGATGTTTTCTTTAACCTTGTACATTAAACTTTTTTTTAAAATTATTATACACTTAAAGCTTTCTCCATGTTAACAATAAATTACCAATTTAGAGGTCAATGCATTCTTACCATCATGGTTCATGGCATTGTATGACTTCTTTCAGAAATACAGATATATTGACATTTATTCATGCATCTCCTTACTTCAGTGTAAGGAGCCTTAACAGAGATTTTTAAAAAATGGAAAATGAAAAGCTTTTCCACTAAATGAATGTGAGATTTTGCAGAATTCAAAGAATTTTCTTATTGAAATGTCTTTACAAAAAAGAAATGTGCTCGAGCCACAGCATGTAATTCTTCTCGTATTGTCCAAAGCATTGTGAATTTGGGGAAGGGGGGGGGGGGGGGTGACCAGAAATTCATAAAGACTATTGACGATTTTGCACATATGACGTCATTAGCCTTGAGCTTATTTTTCTGTATATTTTTCATACATTTTTTTAAATGCATTGTAATATGAATGCGAGTTCAAATATTCTAAAAAAGAAGAATGCCAGAAGTTCCCGCTCCCACCCAGTCTTTTTTGTTTTTTCAGTAAATATTTAAAATCTTTGCCAAACATTTTTACTGAAGACGAATGAAACTAACTATTAAAAAAAAAAGTTGTTATGGCAGTCATGTAAGAGTGTTTTTGCAAATGTTCAAGGATTTATAGAGAGTATGGGGGGTTGGGGGAGATAAAGTAAATAAAGAATGAACAATAACCTGAAAAAAGGAAAGGAATAAAATTAATCTTTTGTTTGATAAGGACAATAGGAAAAAAAGGAAAAAGTTGCTTTTCATGTTGTTGTTGTTGTACTCAATAAAACATTTTTGTACATTATTATTATTATTATTATTATTATTATTATTATTATTAGGCTGATAATGTCTGGCCCTGGAGTGCAATTGAAAACATGTCCTACTATGGGTCAGAAGACTCTAGATTAAATTTCTGGCTAGCTTAAGATAGCACTTTGAAAGAACAGAAAGGAATGGAATCACTGATCAGAAGATTAGAGGTTCACACCCCAGTACCACCAAGATCAAACTGCTGGGTCCTTAAACAAGACCTTTAACCCTCAAGAACTGTAAATCATTCTGGATGAGGCCAAGTGCCATGATGATGAAGATGATGATGATGATGATGATGATTAATATTATTATTATCATTATTATTTTTATTATCATTATGTTGTTAAAATATTTTTTTAACTAATATATTGTTTTATTTAGCGTTCTAGATATTTTTAGGAAGCCAAGTCATTGGGGATTCAACCTGAAAGTAAACATTTACTGTTCTACAAGTTGAATTGTGTATTCTGGATTTAAACATTTTTTTAATTAACATTGAAATAAATTAATTTTAGGTTATGCTGTTTTTTGTGCCCATTGATTCAAACATGTGTGTGTGTCTGTTCGCGAGTGTGTATGTGTGTGTTCACAATGCCTCATGAGATGCACAGTCAAAGGAGAAATGAGATCAGCTCCTGACTCTTATCTATCTTACAGCTCACCTGGGGAGAAGACAGCACGGTCCTGATAACCAATTAATCACTTCCTTCTTGACACCTTTATGTATGAGGGACAACCCACATACGGGTGCATTTGTATTTTTTTAATTTGCCGTATAATTGTGTGCCGTGGAAAATTAGGACATAAACTAGATTAAATTTAAAAGTCAAATAGCCTGGGGGAAAGTGAAAAGTTTTCCACAACAACGCACACTTAACAAAGACCAAGAGACCTTTTGAGATGTGCAAGGGCTCTTTAAATCAAGATAAATAGCCTTCACATGAATAATTAATGCTCATGTCTGACACATCTGACATCAATGATACTAGTGTTACGATGGTCTTAGAAGACTTCGACATGAATCAAAGGTCTTGATTAAAATTACCCATTTGATATGAATTCATAAATTAATCAGTGGCCCTTCCTATTCCATCTAGCAGTTTGCCAGCCAGGCCGAAACACTACTAAAGACGATTTTATTCTTTTTTATTTTGTATAAATCAATAAAATTATCTTCTGAATATAAGAGCAGAGCAGTATCAAGTCGCAAATACAAGACAATGTGGAAGATGGTCATGTCCAAAAAAATTCAATCAATTTTTGACCATTGATCATGAAGGACATCTTGCATTTTTGAAAAAAACATCATGACCAACATCAGACCACATTAAATCCTTCTTCTTCTAACTTCTAACTTCTTGTCACCTTAGATTGTTTATTGTCAGAATGGAGGATTAAGTAAGCATTTAATTACTCTCATTTGTCTCCACTTAGGCTTATCTGAGGTCTGGAACTTTTTTTTTTTTTTTTGCAAAAGGATGCACATTAGCAGTGTGAAAAATTGCTCTACTAATGAGGCCTTAATTTGATTTAATTACCAAGTTCATTAGCAAAGCAGAATTAAAGCATGTTTAGCTGCAGGGCTAGTCAATCCTGTCCCTTTTTAATGCATACCTGGAGTGCTTCTTTTCAGTGGCATGAAGTGTTACTCTGGGTGAGCTTATTTAGGTTAAAGGAAATGAAGATTTAATTCCACCGACTCGTTTCTTTCATTGTTGTATTGTATTTGCATATGTTATAGAGTGCCCTCATAGCAATCACATATTCAAAGTATTCTAGGAAAAATAAGGCCTTAATGCTATTTAAGTGACTTCATATCTCCTTACCTGATGCCAAGAATGCCGGCTGTAATTAAACGGCATTGCTGCATCAGTAGGACGGTCCTGAGCTCATCTTAGTGATCATCTCCTATTGGCAGCATTTAAAAAAAATAGACCATAGGGGTCAAGACACCCCTGCCAGAAGGACCATTTGATAATACACCAATATGGAAAAAATTACTTGGTTGACTGTTGTGACCCTGAGACAAGGTCATGGTGACCCGAATACAATCTCAATCGAGACCATCCTGAGGAGAACCCATATATCATTTTGGTGATCCATTTTCTTGAAAATGTATCACACCAACAAGCCTTGAGAAGCCAAATATAAAAAAGTAAGTTTATGACCTTGAAACAAGGTTAAGGTGACTAATATACAACCCCACCCTATTTGTACCTGAGGAGGACCATACACAAAATTTGGTGATCTTGTGTCATTTCCTTCCAAAGTTATTCCACTATCAAATCGTACAGGCAGATGGACAGACGGAACCCATTTCTAGGTGAGTGGAGCAGGAGTTAATAAAGCTCTGAACTCTCTCACCGCTTGCTTAAAGAAAACTCTGGAGAGACATTCGTGTGTGTTCCAGAAGGTCTTAATACTGAAATAAAGAGTGTGTGTGAACGAGAAAAAAAATTGAGGTGTCTGTGACAGAATGTTGATTGAAACTGTTAGTTTCAAGAGGACGAACAGGGAGGATAAACGGTCTCTCTGGGAGTAGACGAGAAGCATGGAGAACGAAGTGAAAAACAACAAATCCTTACAAAGACTTTAAAGCATGAACATTTTAAAATAAAAACAGGAAAATATGAACTAGAATGAGTAGAAACATTTATAAACGTTTATAATTTCTGTCCAAAAACAAGGGAAGCATGAATTAAAACCACACTACCTCACTTTCTATATCCTCTTGATGAAGGTGTTATGATTCAACCTCTAGGTGCACAGCAAAGTAAATCCCATCATGATACTCATTTAACATCATGTTTTTAAAATTGCAGCTGACAGGATTGCTCTTTATGTAAAGTATCTTGTATTAGCACAATTCCTTTGAGTTTTAACTAAAGAGTAGATTTACATCATGTTGACAAAAGGGGGTGTGTCCCTAAGTAGGTTTGATTGTCAGGTAGCTCTAAATCTAGTCTCCTTCCATGAATTATTAAACACTAGACAGTGGCCATTTATTGTTTAAAAGATAATTGACCAGTTTACAACAGTACCATTACACTGTCTTTTATCTTGACACATCTAAGCGGCGTATTTTTTCCAAAACAGCGATAAATGTTGCATATTTTGTCCAAAATATAAGTCCTGTGATGCACTTGGTGTATTTGTGTAGCTTATGTGGCATAATAGGTTTTTTATGGGAATCAAGGGACATAAAATTATGGCATACTGAGGTGCATACGTTGCATTTGATGAGTTACGATGGAGTAACTAAATTGTTGGCATGGCATTTTGTTCATACAAGTGATGTTGCTGCTGTGTAACAACAGCATTCATTGGTGAGTATAAAAGGGGGTTGGGCACGCAGTATTTTTTTGTCCTTTTTTTCTGGAGCGGACAACACATTCATATCTCAAGTCACATCTCAAGCACAGCCAAAAGAGTTTGGGGTGCAGGTTACAGGAACAATGAGTCTGAATCAAAATCAGAATCTTGCATAGTTTGGATTGTTTTGGTCATTGTCCTGTTGTAAGAAGAAAAGTGGTTCAAATAAAACATCCACAGCGAATGGCATGGCATTGAATAATAGCTTTCCTTGTTTTGTTTTTTTTACCTTATACACCAACGATGCACCCCCAGATCATCCCATTTTGTGTCATGTTTGAAAGATGGCATCAGTTACTCTTACAGCATCTTTTACTTTATTTAACGCCTAGCAAATGTTCTTCTTGGTGACCCAGACATCATAAACTTTGTTTTGTTTTATCTACGATTCCTGAATAAGCATGGTTACACCACCATGACACATGGGGGAGCCAGCACCATAACAGGAGACGTGTATGGAGTAAGCATGTATAAGCAGTGCGCTGATTCCATACTGTGCATGCACAGGTCAAAAAAGCAAGCTCGCAAAGTAGGAACATGCTTGCATGAAATGAAAAAATGCTTACGTGAAGTAAAATAAATGCTAGGGGAAATGAGGCTTTGAATGTGAAGAGCAAAAAACATGCTTGTGTGAGTTTGGAGAATAATTAATTGATATAAACTGTCTTTTCAAGAAACGGTCATGGACAAGACTGAAGGAAGGAAGAAGGAAAACCATCACACACAGAACAATGACATACATATGTAAGGACATGGTCCTGATTAATACTACTGAAAAGCAGAGGTTTAGAGAGGTAGTCAGCACCCTCAATCCCAGGTATGTAATGCCTAGCCACAAACGCTTCACCAACTAGTTGCCATGGTTATATGGAGAATGACGGGTCAGAATATAAAAGGAGCTTCCTAGTGACACAACTATAGCCATGTGGTCAAGCTACACCACCCAGCCTTTTAAAACTTGAAGCTTGAGTACAAGATATTTGTATACTAGTTTATTTTGGCAGCTTTTTGAAGATGAATATAATCACATCTGCAGGAAATCTCAAGTCTGTTTTGTTTGTTTGTGTTGTTTTTTTATTTGTGTATAAATATATGTTCTAAATAAAAGAAGAAAATAATTAAAATGATGAATGCACGGCCATTATTATGAACCATTGTTTTTTTTTTATAGGAAAAAATACTACTGTGTTATATACCATTATCGTTACTGTTATTTATACCATGATATAACATTTTTACTATACACAGCCTTTCCCTAATGTGATGTCAGTATGACGATTTAAATCTGGTTAATGCCACACCCTGGCGTAGAAGAGATTGTGTTATGTATCCAAAAGTATTAGCTACGTAAACTGGCTTTGTTGTGACGTATCTTTCTTACTGCCACGTTTCCTGATAATACGCAAGCCTGAAAAGCCAATGTGTGATAGGGGTATAACTGGCAGAAAGTTACAGTTTATCACTGAGAAGCATGTAAATAATAATTTTTCAGTAAGAAAAAAAACAGGTAAACAATTCCAAAATATTAGCAAAATACAACAACAAACAAACAAATAAAAAACACATAACACAAGTTTAAAGCCATGAACAAAGACCTCAGAATGTTCAGCATGTGGAGTTTAGGGACAATAAATAGGGTAAACTGGGATATTCAGGGGTTCTGATGTGCATGTTTGGAGGCTTGATTACAAGAACGTGAGCCAATATTTGTAGGCTGTGGGGTGCCATGGCAGTGTTTCTCTGAATGGTAAGTCATATGAAAACGCAGATCAGAGAGAGACGTCTGGTATTAGGATCAATAAGTACAGTATGGGCATTGGTGGCTTATTAGTAAAGGCGATGGGTTACTGATCCCTGATGTAAGTCGCTCTGGATAAGAGAGTCTGTCAATTGAAGTAAATGTAAGTACAAAAAAAACATATACTTATACTTTTTACTTAGTCTTCTACTTCCTGACAGAAAGTGAATATAAGAGAAGTAAAAAAAATTTTGGTGCTATATCAACCTGACACACTTCAATAAAGTTTAATTAAAAAGCAAGAACCACGTTATTTTGTGGGAAAGTCTGTGTGTTTTTGCAAGAGCTCCAGGTAGCAAGTACCGAGTCGGGACACAGGTTAGGCAAGGAACAGACAGCACCCAGCTGAGCATTAGCAAAGCCCCCAAACACCCCCTGGGGGCATGAGACAAAGTGCCGCTATGTACCACACATATAGTGAGGAACATACCCCTAGCCTGGGGGCATGGTTGAAGCAGTAGGGAAGTAGGTGGGCGAGTGGGAATCTGTGCACTGAATCTGTCACAGAGATAAAACAAAAAGCTGCAAGGCAACGCAGCACCACGTTGAAATAAAACCCAGCACTCGAGTTTTCTAACTCAACACACCCAAATGCACGCAAACGAAGTATAAGGTATCATAAACCACAAATTTTCCTTTTTCACTTTTGAAGTAAGCACTCAGTTTATCTCCCACATGCAATAAATGTGGCCATTTGACTTGATTTAACCTGCATACTGTGTTTTCGCTCTGTAGTCGGCTGCCTGATTGTACAGTGATGGATAATGATTATATTCAAAAGCCAAAAAAGAGGGGGGAAAAAACACTATGGAAATATTTCAGCTATAGGCTACAAAAGACAAATAGACCTCATAACGGCAGAGTGGGTGAATGAAAATCAGGTTTTATGAAAAATCAAGAAAGAGAGATGCTCACCTGAGGCTAACTATCTTTTAGTGGCAGACTAAAAATCTGAAATGCAATCAGAGCACTTTACAGCAAGACAAAGAAACTGTCTGAATCAACCAAAAGAGGGCAAAACATACTAAATGCCTCTACAAAATGCACTTAATTAAGAGACAAGGAAGAGAAATGGAGAGAAAGTAAGAGCAAACAGGAACAAATGGTTACTAATTAAATCCAGGTGCATAAAGGTTTTTCTAAATATTTTTTTTTCCTACCTGGCAGTTGTCCTACAGCACAGAGAAGCCACACATGTCACATTTTGTTCATATATATATAAATGATATGGTTTAATTTATTCACATTTTGCTCATTTTCCAAACTTGCTTAGTTTAACAAAGTGATCTGCATGCACCTGAGGGAGAAGGGGTCTCGGACGCAAACCACTGCAGTGCCACGTTTCCTTTGTCTTTCTTTATTTTCACAACAATGACATTCATCCAAATTTTCAACATTTGTGCTGAAATGAATGTTCAAAGAAAAGGGGCTTCACAGCTGACATTCTATGACAGGGTTAATATAGCTAATGAATAAAGTTATATAACTAAAACTAACTAAAAAACTGAAATAAAAAAATAAAACTACAGATAAAACTACCTTTTCATTTTTGTTTACTTGTCATGATTTGAACATTGGCTGCTTTTCCACTTCAAAGACGAAGATCAGACCATAGTGGACTGCTTCAAGAAGGTGGGTGTAATGAGTACTAAAGCAAAACTAAAAGTAACACTCAAACTATAGAAAACTAATTCCTCAAAATAAAAATACATTCAAAATGACTATTGCACTCATTGAACTAATCAAACAAAAATGAATGAATAATTTAATAAACAGGTAGGTAGGTAGGTAGGTAGGTAGGTAAATGAGTAAATAAATAAATACCAGAGGGGCGTTAACAGAGTGGAAGTTTACCCCCAGCACACAGCATGGATAATTTAGCAAACAGTTTGTTGTGGGATCTGGTTCTAATTACCCATATGCTCATATGTTCTATAGTGCATGGGCATGACTAAATTAGAAAAAAACTCTTGTTTGAAGGATTTTCAAGATAGGTCCCTCAAAATGAAAGATACTAATTTACAAGTAAATAAATAGGTGCTTATATGCATGTTTATCAGCACCCGTTTTGAAGTTCTAAGTTACCTCCAAAATTTTGTGACCTTGGTGTGACCTTCACCTTTGACCTTGACATTCTTAAAATGTAATAATCCTTTCTGGGAGTCAGTTAGGCTGGTGTGCCCACCAAGTTTGGTTAACATCCGTGCTTGGGTGTGGTTAGGATTTTATTCACAAACAAACCTACAAACTAAAAGAAATGCATAAAGCTCTATGGCCGGGAAGTCCGTAGGTGGTAATGCCTTTTTCTGTGACATCGATACAAGGTGTGTGGGTCACTCAAGAGGCAAAACTGTCACAGAGAGTGTAAATCAATCAATAGGTGATGGTGTTAGGTGTAGCTGAAGGTGATGACAGTGCTGCTGTCCCCCTTGGTGACAACATCACCCGACTGTGTAGGTCATCTGACACACTGATGGATTGAGGGAGAAACAAATAGACAGAAGGACACAGAGTGTGGCCCATGTAGGAGCATCACTAAGTGGTTTATCCCATTAGATTGGACATCCCATGACAAACAAACACCAGTGATTTGAACACTTCTACCAAAACTCTGTTTTGTGCTGGAGGTAATTAAATACATTTAATGAGCAGCCAAAATGACTTGTTTATGCTGCCAGAAAGCAGAAACACAAATAACCCATTGTTCTAAGCATACTTCTCTTCAGTATTTTTTAAATCACATGTAGTTGAGTGATTAAGTTAGATTAACTTGGTTTCCTTGGGCTCCTCACACACTCTCAGCCTGGGTCAAGCATGGCAGCTTCAAACACAGTACCATTTGAATTACATGCCTGAGCATTAACCTAAGGGCAAAGGGCATGGAGCAATCTGTCTCGTTCATGATGAGTTGCTTCAAGGCATCTGCAAATCATCCAGCTTACTCCCTTCACCACTATTCTCTCTTGGTTGCTAACGTTTCTGACTTATTTCCAACGTCTTTGACTTAAAAGTATTCATCACTCCTCTCTCCAAATCATTCAAGTAACTTCAAGACCAACAACTTTGCTAAATGAACCAGCAGAATGCAGTGACGCATACAAATCTTAGCATTTATCTGCGGTATAAATAATAATCGGAAGGATTCGTAGGAATTACCTTATGAATGGAAAAGTTGAAACTGTTTAAGACAATCTGACTCACTTTAATTGACTTTACCCCCGTCTGTTTCAATGAGAAATATTACATTCTATTCACCAGAGTAGCTCCTCTTTGGACAATGTATGCTAAACAGCCCTATTTGAATATGAAAACTCCCAGCCCAGTTAGAATAATTTGTCTCACAGAGCTTTCTACCCAAATACATTTAAATCAATTAAACTATATTTAAGCTTCTTTGAACTTTTAGCTTAAATGATTTGCGGGTGGTGATTTGCGGGTTGTTATCAAAGAGGAGAGAAGTCATGACACTGAGCTTAAGCTGAAGCCCAAAACAATCTTCGTTTCCAGTAAAACTCAGCAACCTGGTGATGAAATTATTTCCAATTAGACTTATCAAGGAAGAAACACGCATGAAATCTGAGTCTGGCTATTTATGCTTCAGGTTGGAGTCAGTGGGTTGGGTTCAGAGCAAATCCAACCAGGCCAAGCATTTTTGAGTTTCATTTTGTCATTTTAAACTGGTTCCTTTTAGCCAAACGGAAACATTTCATGCTACCCAAAATAAAGTGTCTTCTGCAATTATCTCTAACAGCTTTTGTGGAGGGCAGAAACTCTCACTCTCAAAAGGTAGGTTCATGGTTCAAATGTGTCCTTTTTTCCAGAAGCCTGTAAGCAATGTGTCTTTCTATCAAACGTCTGGAACATTTCCCACTGTCATTACCTAAAATTATTTTGCCGACCATATAAATGTCATGCAGCCATCTAACCGTGCCAGAACATGATCACACCCCCTTTTTTCATTTTACAGTATGTTTAAAAAAAAAGTTGGAAGTTCTGTCTCGGAAGGAAAAACGCACAAACTAAACAAAAATTGTAGCGTGTGTTTAAAGCCCAGTGAGTCTTGAGGGGAAAAAAACTAGGAAAAATAGTCCAAAAAACAACCTGACCGGAAACTACAAACACAACTACAACTTCAGTACGACTCAGACATTACACACCACTTTTTTATTGTTGCTAAAATTTGTACTTTATTAGTACTCTTTTTTTTTATTCTTTTATCATTTTTTTTTAATTTAAGTGGCTGCTTAAATGCCACACTCAACATCATTCTAAGGAAAACAGAATAATGAATGTCAATTCAAGTTCATTAAAACAATTAGAGAGCTCATTAATTCATGTTCTGCTTAGGGTAAGATCACTGTCCAAACATCACAGACAACCATGCTGATCTCGTCTATCGATTCCCCAATGCCAGGGATATTTGATGGTTCAAAAAGGACTAGTTGCTTACAAGTGGAAATCTTTGAGTACTGTCCATCTGTCTCATTGAATCCTCAAAGCTTATCTTGCAAAATAAAATAAAGATAAGTCCTTCTGGTAGGAAAAAAAGTACAAGATGGACTACAAGTGTTGTGGTGTCACTTTATTCATATCACAGATTTACTGAATACATCGTTCTTATTGGTCAGAAGGG
>JBCNYG010000021.1:18380623-18390659 GCA_039654305.1 Porochilus rendahli
CCTCATCCTCCTTAACCTTTCAGCAGCATTTGACACAGTCAACCACAAGACTCTCTTGTCCATCCTCAGATGTTTGTGTTCCTATGAAGCTTTAATGAAGAACACGTGGATAAATTGTTTTAAAGAATTCCAATCAGGAATAGGCTCCAGCCTTCAGCAGATGAGTGAGTGAGTAAGTTTGCTTTAGAAATTATTATAATGAATACATGTTGGCTGGCTTCAAATTCACCAATTATACACTTTTAATATTACATGAAAATGTCCAGGCACTGCATTCTCTATTCCACAGAGAGCAAAAGAGTCAAGGTGCTGTATTTATTTATGTCTTTCAATCCAAACCCCAGTGCAGATGGCACTTGAGATTGGAATGCCTTCATGGGCAGCAAATGTGGCGCATGTATGGATGCTTCTATCACAGCTCTTTAACATGCAAAGGTGCTGAAACTGCCTCTGTAGCTCTGCTGCAGATGGAGAGAGGTGTGTTGGCCAAGGATCCAGACACCACACACAGCTGGTGTCACAGCACGGTGAAGCTTTCCGTCACCCATTTCTCACTGGCATCACATGTGAACACCGCAACACACAACACACTCCTGTTTAAATAGGTTTGCAGAAAAGGAAGTGTCAAATGTCTTGCCACACAAGATGCTTGTTAAAAACAAGTACTAAGAAGCTATTAAAAAAATATCCCCCATGGTTTTCCTGATTAAATGCCCCAGAAACAGGGATCCCAAAGTTAACAATGTAAAAGAAGTTGTAATATGAAATATTAAACAGTGGTTTAGGTGCATTAAAATGAACTGCGCCCCAAGAGAGGAAACATTCTCTGGTAACATTTACCGTACATCTTCATAAGAACATATCATCATATCTTTAATCACAAAAATAATTTGAATGTAAAGCGCATTACGGTCATTTTTATGAAGGCTTTTCTTACCTGCACATTTCTGTCGACATGGTTTTCCTAAATATGACGAGCGTTTTAAATAAATTGAAGTAATTATTGCTAATATGGCATTAAACATCTACGTCTAAAATGAAAGTACTAGTACTAGTATCTAGACAAATAACTGGATTTAAAAATTTTATTGGCTTGTGATGTGCATGAGTGGAAAGTAAAATGTTTTTCAATCTTGTAGTTCAAACAGATACAGATCATGGACATTCTGCAAACAACTTTCAATGTCCTCATACTTGCCAGTAAGTAGGCCAAAGGATAACAAATGTAACTGCAAATGAAAGTGCTGGAATAAGTTGTCTTATTAATAAGTTGTCCTATACAAACAAGAACACTTGGAGAGCGCAAACCTCCCCAGCAATCCACCATATGATCCAAACTGAGAAAAATCATTCTATCTAAGTTAGAGAATGTTAAATAATCCTTTAACAGTTCCTGGATCCAGAATTTGATCCAGATCATCTCAAAAATCTAATGGAGTCTTACACGCAACCTTTCAATGAAATGTCTTCCAGAGACGGGGCTTTGAAAAAAAAAATCTATATAATCCTTCTAACAAACAAACAAATGTACAAAGAAGGCATAAAACATAACCTCCTTGTCAGAGATAATCATTAAACCATTGCATATGAGTCAGCTGAAATAAATAGAGGGTTATTAACACAGATAAGAAAACATACATAGTGTAGCATGTTTATCTTAAACAAGCCTTGAATGCATCATTCAACATATCCATAATATCCATATCTTTAAAAACCTATACATATTTGTAACTCTTTGTAATGCATTTTCCAGCTTATATTGTGAACAACTGTTGAATTTTTAGTCCAGTGGGTAATTTTTTTCTACAAAGCAGTGTGATTATGAGCAACTTTCCATGCACACACACACACACACACACACACACACACACAAATTCCACTTTAAGCAAACTTCATCTTAAGTGGCGCAGTACAAAAGAAAACGCATAAACACTGGCACCGTGTTGAATTCTTTTTTTCATAACATTCACATTTTGTTATGAGTTTGATGCGTATACATATTAATATGTGCAGCAGAGGGTGAATTATCATCTGTCTTGGAATAGAAATTCATATATTTCCTAGAGGTGCAAAACTGAATATGCAAAAATGGGAATATGTATTCTGATGGATGTACCCAGGGTCTGTAGTCACAAGGTGTTGGATTGGGGAGGGGTAATAAAAAATACAGGTGATCTACAGGATTTGGAGTCATCTCACACACAAAAGGCATTCTAGGTAGCTTTCCCTGGAAGTTGATAATGTGCACACAATGAATAGATACTGCTGTTGAACACTGCTTCATGTTCTGTGATGTGGATTCAGCTGCTATCTTTGAAAATAATCAGCATTTCCTGGTGCTCTGTGCTGTCTGAATTGATGTTAATGTAAATCCATGAACGCCACAGGTAACAGTAGTTTCCTGATGTTTTTAATTGAATTTTTTTATAGTATGTTTACTTATTGTCGTTTAGGAACATATATTTTATATCAAGTAACTCTAATAATGCAGAACATTTTAAATATGCTTTAAAATAATCTCAACACTTCTAAGGGTAATTATCATTCAAGGGATAACAAAATCTTAGTATATAATAAATGGGAATTAACTGACTGGTTTGCTTTCTCAGAATAATTAACAACATTTATGCACTGAAGGCGATGTGAATGTCACTGAATAGTTTGCCAAGAATAATTTTTTTATTCACTAAGAATTATAGATTTAGTATAGATTACATGTAAAGCCAATTAGCAAAGGTCAAAGGTCAAACAAAATAAACGGACAAACCTACACACACGTATACACTGTAGGAAACCTGCATGCAAAACCTCAAAATGAAACACCCAGCAGTTCTTGAGGAATAGTCCGAACTGCATCGTGAACACATTATTACGAACACTGGCACGCCCGCACCATGTCATAGCTTAGAACAAAGCTCAAACAGAGAAAATGACACGCCTATGCACACCTATGCACTAAAGAAAACCTGCATGCACAATTTCAGAATGATCTGCCCAGCAGTTCTTGAGAAATAGTCTAGACAACATTTACAATTTCAGGGTTACTGTGACAAGGTTAAAAGTTTAACAGAGAAACTGATGTGCTGATGCACACCGACACACCCCAAGGGACAAAATCTCAAAATGATTGGTTTTAGCAGTTCTTGAGAAATAGCCCAGGCATAATTTAAAAGTGGATGCAGACACAGGTCTTATCAATACTTCAACAGCCTGATGCCTGAGGCGTAAAGAGCAGAAAAATTATTGTTATTATTTATTGTTGTTTACGCTTACATTTCTTAAATCATGCCAGACCTAAGTGAGCTCAGAATGCACGAACAAGCAGGTGCAAGGTATGCGGAAATATGAAGAAAAGCAAACCAAAATGGGATTTTTATCCCTTATTTTTTCATATTTAACCATGACAGTAGAAGGTCAGGTGAGCTCTGTGCTTTGAGGTTAGAATCTGTTCAGCCTCCTAATTTAGGGTTAAGCACATACTTTATGGAAATTTAAATAACCACACTGCATAAAGAACAATATTTATTTTAAAAGTTTAAAATATATTGCACAGAAACACAAGATGAACAAAGTAAAACCATATTTTTATCATAAATTTTGTCTTACATTTCCTGTTACAAATGACGAATTGCACTGTTTCCGTGTAGTATATACCAATATTTCATAAACCTTACTGTCAGAAATTAACCTAGTGTCAGAGCTGCTATCACAAAAGAAATCATCACCACCAATCAGAATGGAGAGTTCAATGCAGCAGGTTCAGCACAAAAATGGTATGCTTAAATGAGAATCTAAGGAAGTGCCAGTGATTACTCCAAAATGCACCCATGGCAGAGTAGTGAGAGAAGCAGCACATTCCCAGAGGCCTTCTATATCTACAAGCACTTGCTGTAAGTCCTCCCATCACCAAGCATCAGCTTCTCCCTCTGCCTCAATTATTTCATTAGGGCTTGCACCCTGCTGTCATTTGCATTTCATGAGACAACATTAAAGAGGCTCATAAAAATATTTTAATAATAAATAAATAAAAATACGCCCTTATAATTGTTTGTGTCACTCATTATGATGTGCTTTGGCATCTGATTCTAACAATCTAATGATCGCTCTATTTCGACTGGCACTTCATGCTATGCGTTTTGAACTTTGCACATATTGCGAAATGGTGGGCGGGCATGGGAGAGACAAACAAGTGTGCTGACGCAGGCAGACACCCAAGCACACAAAATCTCCCATGCTAACACGTAAAGTGTGGAAGTGGTGAATCTGCCATGCATGTGTAAATCATTGGGCTTCAATTAAAACTGCTAAAATCCAGATGTTCAAACATACAACAAGATGTTTATTACAGCATTTTCTAAAGCTCCAGAGAACGGTTTATTTTGGCTTCGTGGCCCACCCATGGGGGAAGGGGGGACTGGAAACGACCTCTAGCTGAAAATCAGTGAACCCTATATGTATTTTGGCTCCGGTTCATCTGTCGAATAAATAAAACCTTCCCTTTAACCAGAGAGAGAGAGAGAGAGAACGAGAGAGAGATGATGTATATTTCAGGCAGGATTGACCTCTGAAGGACTTCTTTACG
This sequence comes from Porochilus rendahli, assembly GCA_039654305.1. Lineage (NCBI taxonomy): Eukaryota > Metazoa > Chordata > Actinopteri > Siluriformes > Plotosidae > Porochilus > Porochilus rendahli. Next base: position 18,385,206 of record JBCNYG010000021.1, read on the forward strand.
AAATATTTTTCCACTTCATCTTCCTCTTGGCACCAACTCTCTCCTGCCAATCTCCCCTCACCCCTCCTTGATCTCCATGCTTAATCCTGTCTCCCATTTGATCACGGCTTTCTCTCTTTACACACGCAGCAGCCGTGAGCATTAACTTTTTTTTTTCCTAAGGTAATGAAGTGAATTGAGTTCTGTATCTCCCACAGCTTCACAGGACTTTGATAGATTAAACAGAGTTAGGCTGTGATCAACAGAGAAATGGTCATTAAGCGCTCTCTTTTAAATGCAACCTGCTGCGGCAGATGCCTCGCATGTTAATTCCCATCATCCCTCTCTGTCCGCTGGATCACGCCAAGAAGGGCAGATTCTTAACAGCTGGATATACAGAAGAGAATTATATTTGGGCTTTTACAGTTTTTCAAGCAAAAAGGTCTAACAAATGTACACATGTCAAAGGTAGCTCAATGTTAACAAATGACAAACCGAGTCGTTTCCTGTAAAGGGTGTTTAGGGATTAAGGCTATATTATATAATAAAGACACATCCTGTTTATGCAAAATATTACTACATATTACTATAAAATATGCCATATGTAGTACATATGAAACGTAAACGGTGTAAAGAGAACTCTAATCGCATGTAGCTACAATTGTGTGCAGGGAATAAGTGGTTTTGTAATAACTCTCTTAATCTAAAAACTTAAAAATATATTAAAAAGTTCTAATAATGAAAATGAATTATCTTTTTTGTTGTTCTATGGTCTGACCATGTTCCAAATCTAAAATTTCTGATGTACAGCATCTAAAATCCCTAATGTATATTGAGGCACTGCCTAAAAGCAGAGCTTCCCATGGTGTTTTGGGGACTATGTCTCTTTTTCGTTTAAAATTAATGCATTATTCTGTCTATGTTTTAAATTTTTAACCCGTGTTCTTCAGGAAAATTAGTTAAAATTTACAAAATCTGAGAAAAGCAAGCGCACAAATTCAAAATGGAATGACAGTACCCTTCTGTGAGAGTGCTGTAACATCCAGTCTGGATTAAGAACTAGGAACTGGCACTAAAGCAAGTGGAATTCAGCTAGTGAGCTCGGCCACAAATACACCTTGCAATTGGGAAAAAAAAAAAAATAGGTGTTTATCAACCTTGACCTTCATTGGTGTATCACTTCATAACAACTGCAAAAACAGCAAGTATGAATCCCTGTTCACCAAAATTCGACCAATGTTGGTAATGCAACCCATTTAATCCAAGAAAGTTAGCAAATGGAAAGCAAATAGCACATAAATATGATTATATTTGAAAAACTGTAGCTAAATATCAGGCATTCCTTTTCTTTCATACTTGAGTCCGATCCCCCTCCACACTTGCACTGATATTTCATCACGGCTGAACACAAGTCAATGCCATACACTTTCGCCTTCATTTCCCCCCAACATGTTTCCATCTGAATAGATCTCTTCAATTACTGAAAAGTTAGGTTCATTCTGAAGAAAACAGATCTAAAGTTCAAGGTAAGCCCACTGCACTCTTTGGTTATGGTTACCAAAGAGGATTTTCAGTTTTTAACACTAAATGTAGAAGCTCTCTCTGTATCGTGACATGCTATCAAATGAAAGCAGTTCTTGGAAAACAAATGTGGCTGTAAAGGCACAACCAAAATTGAGATCTCAAGGCTACGACAGTACGCTAGTTCCGCAGATCGTCTATGTTGACTGCCTGTGTTTTTCAACATGCGTCGCCGTAGATCCTCAGGGAGCATCACGAAGGAAGAAATAATCAGCATTAATGCAAAGCACTGATAAATGTTCTCGATGTCGTGCTCCGGATTCTTCTGGCAGCTGTTTGTTTATGCCATTTCCATGGAATGGAAATCCATCAAGCAAAAACAAATGCAAGTCATTACTAGTTGAGGAGAATTCCCTCTTCAGTATTGGCAAACTATAGACGCAGTATGTTTAATGAAGGCAGCAAATGGTCTTTGGGAGCTATTTATTTTAGATTAAGGAACAATGCTGTCTGTATATCATGGGGCTGTGTGAACGATCATCAAGCTTTGTAGCTTTGGGAACAAAATGCGCCGCAGTTTCTTTGTTTCTTACCCACAAAACGTCATTAAGCTCAAATGATCACTACCTGTCAAAAAAAGTGTTGGCTTCCAAGCACGTAATGGATAAAGAACTTGAGGAAAATGGGAACACACAAGACCAAGAGCTATGCACAGATTTAATAAATGTTTATTGCAACGATTCCTGTAAGATATAGAGACTGGCAGGGAAATAAATTTAAGAAGAAAAAAAAAAAGATTTGTACGCCTGCCATATTGGGGACTATTCTCTACTGGGTTCTCTATTGGGTTTCTTTGCTTGCCATGAGCATTCGTATATGCTGACACCAACACACTTCCTCCCTTTCCTTCCCTGTATTTCTCTTTTTCTGTCTGGATGAACTCTTTGTGTATTCCGTCTCCAACGTAGTACACAATAGCTAATAGCCAGCTGCCACCCAGCTCCAGAGATGCCTTCAATTCCTTGGTGGAACACTGCAATATCTGCAGCTGCACACTCACAAGCAATACTATCCACTGATTTACCATGGGAGGCTTATTACCAAGTAAACCATATGGTGTAATATATAATCTGTGAAATTATGCATTGATCAAACATTTACAAATATTGTTTTCTCCATTCCCTGTGAGGCAGGCTTGTGTGACTCAAACCTGAGTGGGTGTAATGAAGCATGATTCGAACGTTATCTTTTAAAAAGTTTTCATATCACATTTTAAATGAGGTCATGTCAAGCTATAGGCTTAGGTGAAATGGCACAGTGTTAAGCCACACAGGAAACGACAAGCAACACCCAAATCATTTAATTCATGAACTACACACAAAATCGGCTCATGAAGGTAGCAAATCACTTTGCCGCTATGGTGTCAATCGGCTCTTGTTGCTTAGGTAACTCCTTCACATGTTTCCTGGTTTAAAATCTTTACACATGGCTCCCGAGTGGCGCATCAACAAGGTGTTCATCTGCGAGCGGAAGTCCATGGGTGCTAAATGGCCAAGCTCTCACGAGAGGAAGGGATGGCATAGGCTCACTTCACTCATAGCAATCACCAGCCAATCATGCGCATCTGTGAGCTCATTCGTACAAGGATGCGGACAGCGATTTCCCTCCGAATGCGTTAGGTCGCCTTCGAATACACGTGCGCAGCAGTTCATAAAGAGGCACATGTGGGGAGGGCGCATGTGCTTGGTTACGACCCTCTCTCAGACGGTGAGACCGAGACCAAGGTGGTGGTTGTGAGACAGGGAAGGCAACACTTGAAGGGTGGAAATTGGATAGAAATAAATCAGGGGAGAAAATAGAGATAAAAAAAAAAAATCTTCATGCATGAAACTGTGAGCGGCTTTGAACTAGTTCCCTACAGTAGGTCCAAGACAGCTTTTATTATCATTTATATTATCTGAGTTTACTTCAGCATGGTAAATTGCTGAATATGATTATTATTATTATTATTATTATTATTACTACTACTTCAAGTGTAAGCGCACCACACTGCTGTAAAAAAAACTTTATGTCTCGCCACTAATTCCGCTGGAAGTCATTGACTTTGCATGGTCACTTGTCACTCATCGCTTAATGCGTGAATATGGCTTTAGGCAGCTTGTCAAAGTAATACACACAAACTCACATTCACAGTTCCACACCAAGCAAACCCACAAATAAATAATTGCAGACTTAAAACAGGGTCTGGCTTGGTTGCTGTAGAGACCAGAGAATTATCCTCAGCAGATGCATGCCAACATGAAGCTCATCTTTAATTATTTGGTCTTGGGATAAATATTTATTCATAGTAACTGTGAGAGTACAAATAGCAGAGTCAGGTTCTGTGAACTTTCTTAACTGATTCTTACATAAGGTGAATATGAAATCGCAAAAATTGATGTAGTACAAAAACTAGAGGAGAAGACAGAATGCAAAGTGCCTCAAAGGTGCCTCTGCCAGGCACAAATGAATTATAGTGCCAATGCATGCATAAGTTTTTGAGTTATACTGCGCCAAAAGACACAAAATAACTTACAGAAAACCAACACAGGTGCATAAAATAAGATGTAAACAACAGCATTATGTTCTGAAGATTCTATGAGAGTTTCAGAAATAATCCGTTCACAGATGTAGGAGCTGTAGATTAACAATGACAAGACCCTTGTGGAACAGTGACAAACTGCATAGCTTTTACAAAAGAATTATGTATAAAAACAATTGTGAAATTACCTGTACCGTGAGAAGAGTGAAAAAAATCTACCATGTATATAAATGAGCACACACAGAGTGCAAGGCACCTCCAAAAGACACAAACTGATTCTGCTGGTTAACCTGAAAAATCTGGCTAAGACTGCAGGTTTTATTATAACTTGGCATAGTTATAATGAAATGTTTCTCCTAGTGGGGGTCTAGTGAACATTCTAGTGCCCATTGCTCAAGATTTCAGTATTTTCAACATGATCCCAGGCCGATGACCTCCAAAACTTGTTAACTGATAATTGTTCCACACCTATATATGTGTGTGTGTGTGTGTGTGTGTGTGTGTGTGTGTGTGTGTGTGTGTGTGTGTGTTTCTCCAAATCCTTGATTAACTTTGAGTTATGTTACACACAAACAACCAAAACAAAACCTCCTGGATGAGGTAAATACATGGGGGGGTGTATAATAATAATAGGATCAAGTGGGAAGCTCTTGTAAAAGTAATTCAACTGTCTAAAAACCTCTAATAATCACCCAGAAAAATAAAAAGGAACACAATCTTTTTTACTATAAGAACAAAATGCAAGATCTGTGAAATATAATGCAAAGTGTCTAAACCCTGTGTGTAAATTTCACATCATATTAGTGAGTCTTCTCTGTGAGGGAAAATCAGGATGATCCTCCACCATGTACCTGCTGTCAAAGCCTTTTAGATCGTGTACTACGTATGCATAGCATTTGCATAAAATGAATCTCAGAGATCATTTTCACAAATGATGAGGTTGTTTATTCCCTCTCGGCAGTGCGCATCTTATTTTTCATTTCTTCTACATAGCGATAACCGAGTTACCTTCAGGATGTTAAACCATATGCAAAGAGTTTTTTTTCCCCTCCTGTCTTTAAGGACACACACTTTCTCACTTAGAAATACTGAAATGAGAATTTAAAGAATTTAAATGTCTGTACTTATTTTGTCATCTAACATTACAGCATGTCAAAACAGCAGTCCTGCACGTAGCGAATAAAATGTGCACATATTATTGTAGAACATAAACACAGTGAGGCATCTGCCTTATTCCCAGTGTTGGAGAAAACAATCTCATATTGATCTTGGGGTGCGATTGATTATATATATATAAATATATATATATTTATATACGTGGTACAAGGGGAAAAAATGACTACAGTTTGCTCCCTACAGACCTGTTTGTGGTT
>JBCNYG010000021.1:18425505-18437899 GCA_039654305.1 Porochilus rendahli
CGCCCAGAGACGGCTGAGATGGGCGCCAGCCTCCCCGCGACCCTAATTAGGAATAAGCGGTTCAGAAAATGAATGAACGAATGATATTCGTTTGCATGCTTTATAAGGAGAATCCCTCAGAATACACTCGCCCTAATCCTTGAACAACATCTGCATGTGCAATGCACGTTGAAGGATTTGTGTCTGGAAAGCAAATGACAGTGTTTAGTAAGGAAAAATGAGAAAGGGCGTTCAGATAGACACAAAAAGCCACAGCTCTCCCTCATTCCCATGCTCCCTGCACAGAAAAGGTCACGGGGTCGTGCGGCAGCACCGGCAGCACCAGGAAGCCCGGCAGCTGTTGACCATCTTAATGATGGGCATTGTGCCCCCGTGCCAGCTCCCACCAGGCATCACCCTCTCCGCCTGTCTCCCACCTGTCCCCTGCTCGGCCCCCAACTATAAAACACCACTAACTAGACCTGCCCCTGTTATTAGCACAACAGCATACAAACAATGGCTCACATTTAAACACTAATTACACAGGTCAAATTTCACCATCTCATTAGCTTCTCTATAACGATGGTAGATTCATGAAGATGTATGTTTTCATTTTGCGCAACACATAATCAGTGCCTTCATGGACAGATAAAGAACATAATATTCATAATCAATTTATAACCTATTTATGACATAAATGATCACACTGGATCCATGACAACATTTACTGTAATTATAAATAAATAAAAGGTATGTCTTCAGTAAACTGATGGGTAGAAATGCCACACAAATGTTTCATTCCTTACATACAGTATCTTAAACTTGTGTAAGAGGAGTTTCACAAGGATTGTTTCTGCTTGTATCCTGCATGTCATACCGCAGCCCTGCAAAGGCACGCGTATAATACAGAGCACTTTTATAGAATGTTTTAACATTAGTGCCTACGGTGTTCTTATGTGTTGTGTATCCTGACATCATGCAAGCTTTTGTAAAAAATTAATCATGCTATCTGATGACACAGGCTTATGATAGGCAGTGTTGTGCATTATAAAATATTTTATGGCAGCAACAGTACATGCAATCTGATTGGTCAATGTGCAGGCAATAAATCACGCATCTGGACCAGAGCGTTTCTGACTGGCAAGATTGCTGTTAGCTAGCTGAACTGTGCGCTATATTTTTTAGCAGCTTCCACAAACGCACTCAGCATTTTCTAAAAAAAAAAAACCTATGCACGAAATATACTCAAGGCGCAAAGAGTTTACGAACTCCCGCATAGTATTTGCTGCTCGTCGGAAAGCTCTTGTTCATCAGAGAAAGGAAAACAACCCAAAGCCCTCACAGACAACGGTGAAGACACCTTGTTCAGACGTGAACAGTTTGGAGATACTCAGCTAACAGGGAGTTTTTATCGATTCATCTGTTATGCATTTTAAATACAGAACGCAGAGGACGTGTTTCCACTGTGGGATTAAAATTATTTTTTTCCTGAGAAGTGCCTTTATTGATCTCAATGTGATAGACACCAATTTAAAAAGAGGTCCATGAGAAAAAGAAGGAAATATTTACATTGCAGTCACATTTGTAGCATTTGGAAGAGTCCCTTATTCAGATTGAAAAAGAAACCCCGGCTATGGACTAAAGAAATTGAAAACATGTATTGATAGTCACTAAGAAAACCTCCGGGAAGACCAGACATCATTCAATTTCTGTATCTTGTCTAGTTCACATGCTTTCAAATGCTCTGTTAGTGGTTTTTAAAGGAGTTACACCAACAAGTATTGCTTGTTTCATTCCTGAGAGTTTTCAGAAAGTCTCACTTACTACTTAGTATACAAGTAAATACAACAGCAAAAACAATAACAGTTAAACTCCCATATAATTAGCTTACATTAGCTGCCTATTTATGCACTGCTGATGATAAAGGAAAGTTGTTTTATCCAGGTGTTAATGTGGAACTTCTGCCAGAGCAAACTGATTCTTAACAGATTCAAATATATCTGCATTTATTCTTACTGGACTAATAAAGTCAGTTACTTGACTTCAAAAAGTACAATAATATGTACACAGGGAATGTCGCCAGTATTTAGACTTGGTTATGCTGATGTTTACATAGGTTTCCAGGCTCTATATTTAGACCAGTCACTTTTTAAATTTTTTTATTTTAAATTTTTTAGTCACATTGTCAGATTGTTTCAAGAACTTTCCCTTAAGACCCAAAACAATGAAATGATATCAGAGACTACTGAAACAGATATAAAAATAAAGAAATAAATGACTACAGTAGCTGTTAAGGCAGCTTAGTAGGCACGGTCTCGTCATAGCAAGAGGTTTCAGGGTTCGAATCTCAGACAATGGGTTTTATGTTTGCTTGCTCTCCCTCTACTTACATGGATTACCTTTGGGTACTCTTTCCTCCCACAGTCCAAACACATGGACAATAAGACAACTGGCTAGTCAGAACTGCCCATAGGTGTAAGTGTGAGTGTAAATTGTTGTTTGTGTCTGTATTACTCCTGCAATAAACTGGCCACCTGTTCAATGTGTACCCTGCCTATCACGCAAAGTCAGCTGTTATTAGCTCTAGTGTCTCCCCTGCCCCGACTAAGAAGAAATAAAGATGATGTACCGACTGATGAATTTAAATGGTTCAATCAGTCGCCTAATGGGAGTGTTACGTATTTCTAGAAAAAGGGTTCCGTGAGGGACTGTTTGCACAAGTTAAGATATCTTAAGGCTAATTTTCTTCAGAACTGATTGTGAGCCATTTTCCTGTCATTCTGATGTTTGAGACAGAATTACTTTTTATTGGAAGATATATTTAAACTATATCTAAGCAAGAACTATGTCTATAGAAAAATGTGATTGGGACCTTTATATGCTTCACTTCTTTTTGTTAGTGTTAGTAGATGAAACATGATAGAAATCCACATGCCAAAAAAGGCCGCTTTCTATTTGTCACATCAAACCATTGTTTTCAAGGATTAGGAAAGTGACAACTCTCCATGTCCTTGTGTAAAGTGGTGATGACATGAGAAGTGAAACAAAATTATTCACAAACTTATGTGAGCACATTTGCGGCTTATTTTGTGCTCTTGAAATGTCTGTGACACAATCATTCTCTGACAGGTAATTTCTTAAAAATCTGCTCTTTTGTGGCTGAGCCATCAACTCGGTCACTTCAGGACTTGGACAGGGCATAAAAATGTACTTTTTTAATATTGTGTGGAAAACTCCATGCACCTCTTCATTCAGTACTGACAGCAAGCACGGGGCCTTATACCATGTGGTAACTGTAACGTGTACAAAAAATATATAAAAATAATAAACAAATATACGGTACAACTATTATATTTACATACAATAAAATAGGATATTTGGTTTAAGGATTACTTAAATTGCATTTTTTTCAGTCAAATGAATGTTTAGTGGTCACACATTGGGGTTACAACTAATAGAATGCTCTGGATTTGAGATGCTATTAAGAATGATTAAAGTATTAAATTTTTTATGGTCAGAATATAATGTACCTGGGGCAAGCCTCTGTTTTCAGCACACTGCATTCCATGTGCGCATCTTATCCACAATCATTCAAGGATGACTTAAGCCTGTAGTCAGGTCTGAATTCTGAAATTCCTTATTATAGCACACACTTAACCTTTCGACTTTTCTTTTATTTATTCAGTAATTCACTTTAAGTGACCCTGAAATGCAGAAAAAAATAAAAAGAGACATGAAAATGAGTGGAATTATAACATTCTGTCTTCTTGAGTCAAAAGGATGCTCGATCACATACTGTCTGATATTTATCTGATGGTAAAAGATTACATTCCGAATTTCATCCCACATCGTAGCTTTCAGCTAACCGAAATAAGATTTCTAAAATGTGGATGATTTAAGGGCTTTTTTCCCCCTCTGTTGTGATAACTTTTAACTGGGTGTATGTGAAAAATTCACAGAGCTTCAAACAAACAGTCTCATCAAACTAACTTCTTCTGCTGGCTTTAAAAAAAAAAAAAACATTTCTTTTATAATTTAAATAATAAAAAGAAAAAAATTCAGATTAATGCACTATCATAAATCCCTTTATTTATGATGAGCTTATCACAGAAACACATGCAGTAGCGGCTTAACCCTCCTGGAGTTTGTTTAGCCCAAAAGAGTCATGACTTAGCTGTGTTTGGATTGGATAAGCTTTCCTTTCCATCATGCCATTATGCAAAATCAATTCTAAACTGTCCACGAAAAATAACCAGCAGGTAATTAAGACTGACCAGGAATTCCTGGTTCATCTTAAAGTACCCTTTGTTGACTTTCGCACAGTGTTTGCGCGCGATATTTTAAAAGTGAAAAAATATATATACTATTTGTTTTTCTACATTGCTCAGTTTCCTGTTCTTCTCTCTCTTTCTCTCTCTCTCTCTCTCCCTCTCTTTTCAATTCCATTGGGTTGATATCAAAGCAAACAACTTCTTTTGCATCATCAAAGGCTGTGCAACAAGAAGGATAAATTTAAAAAATCAATAAGTACTTCATTATAGACTTATGTGCTTGTGATGTGATGCGGTGTGCTGTGGTACGGTGAATAGCTTTGAAATCCAAAGTGACTTAACTCACGAGCCAAAAGCATAAGAAAAAAATGAATGACTATTAAAAATATTATTATCTTACTATGAAACTAAACCTGCAAAAAAGGCATAAAAGGGTGAGTAGAAGGAGTTACTGCCAAAAAGGCTTTTTCCACCCAAATATTATTCAGCCTAATTGCTTTGTTAGTACCTCCTACTACACCGTGGTGTCAAATTAAATGACGCATTAGCAACAAAACCGTTTTACTGCCACAAAATCATCCCCATAAAAATGCGACTTTGTGACAGGGGTTCTGCATGCTGCCAAATAACTAATATGTCATCTTAGGCTTGTGTGATTAATGCTGATATGGAGAGCTATGTGAATGGATTTGGGATAAAGTATGCCAAAATAAAGTTTAAAGGAAGAATCTCTGCTTGCAATCTGGAAAGTGACTTTTTGTAACTCCCAAATGTGTGAAGTGCACCAGAGCCTTCTGCAGAGAGACATGATGAACAGATTGATTCGGAGTTTTCTGGCTACTTCCCTGTGCGTGCATGTGTGTTGCCTTTTTTTTCTTTTTTTTGTATCTTTTATCAGGACAAAATATGAGAGCCTGTACATTTGCTGTGACTACGAAAAGCAAAACTAGTGAGAGTAAAACATTTTTCACTTTTGTAAATGCAAGAACTGAAACTACTTTGTATTTTGTGTGAAGACAAAGTAAGAAGTAACTAATGAAAGCGCCTTAGTATAAGTATTAAGATTCAGTTGTTGTTGTTTTTTTTTAAGTCTTAATATGAATATAATAATGAGCATGCAAAACTAAAATTTCAAAAATCTCACAATTTTAAGAAATCCTTTTAAAAGTTCCTGGATAGAGAATTCTATCTGGATTATCTTCAAAAATCTTATGGAATCTTTCCCTTCCAAAGCCCTACTTCTGGTAAAAAGTTTTTCTGTACTCCTGCTAAGAAGCACACAAACCGAGGGCAAAACATAGCCTTGGCAGAGGTAATAAAATACAGTTAAATGAAGTAAATTCATGTGAATGTAATAGGTTAAAAAGAAGTGAATGTCAGAGCTAAAACTGGTAAATGTTGAAATGTCTTGTGTGAAAGAACTAAAACTAAACTCAAGTTGATGCATTTGTTTCCCCCTTGAATATGAAAGTGAGAATGAATGAGTATAAAGGTGTGTAAAATTGAGCGATAAAACAATGAAGATGGGAGCAGACTGAATGTGGGGGCATTTTGTGGAAAAGTGAAATCATTTCTTGCACATGGGAAAGAATTTTTGTGAATGTGAGAACATATTCTTTGAAGGAAGCACAAATAAAGTGATTGTGAGAGCTTTGTGGGTGAAAGCGAGTGCATTGAGAGTGAACGTGAAAGCATTTTAGTGACTACGAGAGTATTTCTGCAAATGTGATTGTATAACATTTAAATGCAAAATCTGTACTGTGAATGTCTGCGTATTTTGAAGAAAGAATGTTTAAAAATTTTTGTTTTATGAAAACATTTAGCGTGAGGGTGAAAGTCAAAACTAGTGAATGTGCCAAAACTAAAAATGAGTTTCCTTTGGTGTGAATGTAAAAACACTTTGCGTGAATAAAGGTAAAAAGAAATGTTAGTCCTGATAAAGTCCTAAACAACATCAAATATTATACTGCACCTATTATTATATTCATCTTGTCCTAAGCCCACTTTAAGAGCAAGCCATGAGAGCATCATTTCATATTGGTATGGACTGCCCTGAGGACAGTCAGAGTTATGGTAGACTGCTTTCATCGTTATCATAAAAAGGCCAATTACACGCTGTGATGGTCATATTAATTAGTGCTGTACATATTCTGTTCATATTGTCCATAAGATGAGAAGTTTGGACTGAAAACGAAGACGCTGTGCTCTTGAAAAGAATGAGACGCTGGTATCAGCCCCGGGGCTCTGACACAAACTCCAATCATCCGCTTGACTACCTCCACTATCTGAGCTGACTTCGTCATACACCTCTTTTATCTGCATCTCTGTCCTTCCTCATGCCAATGCTAAAGAAAAGAGTTTGTACATTTGGATATCATTCCAAATATTTAAAATCCCTTGTTTTACTGCTGAAGAGAAAGAGTTTTTTTTCTTCTCCTTCAAATATTCTGTACATAATGCCTAATGGATCTACATTACTGTATTGGAGATTTATGAGGTATTAATATAGTCCATAAAAATGCTTACAAAGCATTGCTAACAAATTAAAAAACGGCCATAAATCTTCATGTGCACAAACTCCAGAGTGCAGAATCAGGAATGTAAGGTTTACGTGAGAAAAGTATTCTCCAAGGGGAGAAAACATAAGAAAGCTAAATCTTTTTGTTTCATGATTTTGCAATGTGTTTTTCATTGACCAGGGCATGGAATAATGTACATGATCAAAGTGCAGTTATTAACAACAATAAATGCAATTTGTTTATAAAAAGATCAGTTTAAATGAATATCAATTCAAGGTCACATGGAAAAAAATCTTTTCATATTCACACGAAACTTTTTTTGACTATTTTAATTCACTTATTCACTGAGTATCACATAACTTTAAATTAGTTTAAAGAATCTTACATTTGCAATATAAACCCAATTTTACTATGCATTAGAGATATACAGACATTGTACCACATCCTTAACCCATTTCTGCAGTACTCCAAACTTATTACATTTTCTAGTAACCCTTCCACCACTTACTCACATGAGTTTGGACACGTCACATGCTGTCAGCACACGTGGTTCACATCCCAGTACATGCTTGCTCTGTTTAAGGACTCTGCTTTGTCATGCACAGTGAAATGTATTGTTCTTTGTATCTCAGTCAGTCATTACTGGGCCTTTGTTCTTTGTTCGCCTTTCATGTGTATGATACAGTTTTTACAATGACCTTTACCTTTTGCTATGCCTCTGACATGCTGATATATTGTATGAACTGTGCCCGTGAACCTGTGTTTCACTCTGTGTTTTGGATTACCTCTGCTGTGTGGTCGTCTCATCGATTTACCTTTTCTTGCTTCAAGTTTATAATTCTGGACTGGATTAAGACACCTATTACTCCAATTGCAGCTGTCATCACACGTGCCACAGATGCTCAAAGTTAGAAAATACTGTCTTATTCAGGAAAATGGGACGTGTTGAAAGAGAACAAAGTTGACACCATTGACACACATATTGCTGCAAACTTTTTAACCAAAAAAAAAAAAACAAGACTTTTTAGGGGCTTGAATTTGGTCTTCATGTAATAAATCAGAAATATGGTGACACGACCTGTAACAATTTCAACAAACGACTGGACAGAAACAATCTGCATGTCAATCTCAAAGTCAAGATAAATGAATGTGTCAAGAGAGCCCTTGTCCATGATTGCGATAAGGACACAGGGTATCTAAACTCATCTGTTTCTCCTTCTCTTAGTTTGTCTAAAGACACAGTAAATTGGATATTTGCACTGATACCACTCAGGTAATCAGGCAAAAGTAATGAGCACAGAGCTGCAGGTATCAGATGTAACATGAGATTAAATGCTGAAATGCATTCCAGTCAATTGCTTGAGAACAACGTTGTCTCAAAGGGAACGTGATTGTGGGTTGTACTTGTAAACGCCTCTAATATGTGATTTACACCTCAGGAAAGCATGAGAGAATCTCTCAGGAATTTTATTTACAATGGACCTTATTTAGAGTTGAGCTCCAGACACCAAGTAAGGGTTTAATAGTACATTGTGAGCAACAGTATTCAGACCTTAGACATGGCTACAGACCTTAGACATAACTACATACTACACGGTTACATGAGACTTGTAATTACAGGGTGGAGCTGCCAAACATGAAGACCTGGTCAGGGTAATTCAGAGCCTAGACAGTATGACCTTGAATGAGGAGCGCTGCTATCTGTCAATTTAATAGCCAACAGAATGTAGTTGATCAAGTAATATCATACGAGATGCCAAATAATGAGGATGGAAGCCATTGTGTTGACTTTGCAAAGGTTGGTGGGATAAATAATAATTAAGTGCCTCTGGCTCTGTGGATGTTGCTGAATATTCAAATCATCACGGTGACATCCAGCGTGCCTGAAACATACATTACACTGAAACATAAAAAGCAAACTAAAACTGTGAGCTCCACACACTCTGATCCAAACGAGTGCTTAGTAACTAAAAATACCTTTTTATGACCTACTCATTCAAAGTTACATACTACAAGAAAGCAGCACTGAGTACTACTCATCAACACTACTACTACTAATACTACTACTAATACTACTACTACTACTACTCCTCATTCAACATTTTAATATATACTACATGGGAACAAGCGAAACAAAGTAAAATGAGATTTGTTTATTAACAATGATAATGATTATACTGCTTGCTTCAAGTGACCGTGACAAACCGTGAGTGCTCATCATTATGATTTAAGCATTATCTTAGAACAATGTGTTTTAATTCAGAGATAGCAGACCAATCAGATTGTGGTGCTCTTCTGTATGGTATACTACTATATTCTACATGGAAAAGTGCTGACTGGTTTGCTATCTTGTGATATCCAACTAACTAACTTGGAATGGCGTTTGAATTAGTTCGTCAAACGGTTTCCCCGCGATCAATGACTCTCCTTTGATTCTTCTCAAAAATGAAGAAAGCTACACAATTTGATGGCCTTTGCATGCTTCAATATAAAAAACGAACTTTTGCAAAATGAATGAGATTAGTAATATATGTGACCATTGTTTAGCTTTATATTCTTATTCTTCCATGTAGTAAATACTAAACATTTTAATGAGCTTCCAAAGATGCTGTGATAGAGGGTGTGTTACTAATTTATGGTGGAATGAGCATCACCACTATCACACCCTAAAAATACAAAAATAAACCCAAAAAATATCTCAATTTATTTTAACTTACATTTCTCGCGTTTCTGTAAAGCACATATTAAAACTAATATTTGCCTCAGGCCTGTTGGACATCTCCGAATAAATGAAATAACATCTATTTATGCATCCTTATCTTGCCATTTTACTGAATTACTTTATTTCAACACTTGTTCTCATTCATACAGCCTTATCTCTTGTTGCAACTCTTTGTTAAACTTTTTTTATTTTACATCATCCAACACCTCTCTGACTTCTTGCTTACTGATCGAAGATAGAAATTAATATATATTTAAAAGTTGCTTATAAAGCATTTAAGGCTTAAGCATGAATTTTATGGTTATGAATATTAGCAGATAAATAAAAATATGCAGCACAGGTGTATATTTTTCTGTGTGCATTCTTTGCAGGTCAGATAATTCGGCTTGCAGATGGCACAGACACTGTCAGAGCGGACAGACATAGCAGAGGTTGCAATCAACTGCTGAGCTGACAAAGCTATGACAGGAACAATAATGAGGCTGTAATTACTGAGCAAGCTGTTTCGGCAAGCACATCCGGGACTCTCTGCCTGAGTGCACGCTACATTAGAAGGCTGCCAGAAAATGAAAGCCGACTCAAACCATCAACATCATGCCAGCTTCCTGATTAGGGATTGTGTCAGTGCGACAGTGGTGGAACAGTGGTTTCTTTGGGCCAGTTTAGGATGCCAGTATGACTGTAGGGTGACTGGAGGTAAATAGGAAATGTGAAAATGTGGTGTTAGTTACACTTGATGAAATCTGAAGGCTGCTTTGTGAAATTTTCATTCCTGGGTTGTTGTGTTTCGAAACTCCATCCCCACCAGGCAGCTGTTCCATATTTAATTTCTGGTTGATTACCCGTACTTGATGAACGGCACAATAGGTCAATTACTGAAATCGATCCAGAGCTAAGAACTTTCAAACCTGTGCTGTGGTCACTGTTCTGGAATAAATAAGCACTGATGTTGGAAGTAAAAATAAGACTAAACCCTTCCGTAGTTCTACAGCAGTTCAATTCAACCTCCTACCAAGCTGGCACTTTGAATCAGGTTTGGAATAAAGAACAGCCTGAGTGAAGGAAGACCGACTACAGAGCTGTCCCAGGCTGACACTATCAAACACAGTCAATAACCTTGGGCCTCTGTTCTTAGCAGGGAAGTAAAAAAGAGGTGACGTTTGACAGAGAATCCCAACGGACACTTCCCTCACTGTCTTACTGATAGAGGCTGCTGTGGGTCTTTGACAGAAAGTGCAATCAGTTTTACCCAGATACATCACAAGCCTCGAGCAGTAACCCTCCATGGGATTTATAAATGACACAAGTAAAAGCACCGATGCAATTCAATTTCATTAAATTTGTGTCTTGTGGTATGGCCTTTGACCAGTGACAGTTTTAGGAAAGGCGCTTTTGCAAGTTAGTGCAGTTAGGTTTTGTTTTTTTTTTTCCCCCTGCAGTATGAGGATTTTCTACTTATAATATGATTTGCCTCCTAAATATAATGAAACCATATACAAATTTCAAGAAAAAGAGATGGGCACTCTGAATACAAGGCACCTCCACCGGACAGCATGGATAATATAGCAAATCAGACCTAGATGGATTAATGGATTATCAGTGATTGAATGGTTTATGTATGTTCTTGTAAAATCTTCTAACGATATGTTTTATAGCCAGGCTATTCAGCTGGCAGCTGGGAGGCCAGGACCGGCCGGCAATTTGTACTGGCACATTAAGTTGGCCAGTCTATTTTAAAAAGTGAAAAAAATTGTAACAATTAAAAAATAATAATAATTTATATAATATATATATATATACATACACACACACACACACACACACAAATTAGATTAAAATAATTTCTACAGTTAGTGAATGATATGTTTAGAGTTAGAGAAGCTGTTAGCATTCATATATCATGTTCTGAAAATACCCCTGTATTGAAGTAGGAGTAAAATCTCCAATTCTATGCAGCCTAATGTAAAATTAGTGCAGAAGCTTTTGGCATTTGCAGATGTCAAAAAATTTTGCTAATCTTATTTGACAAATCTCCATTAAGGGGATGCAAAAAATTTTTCATTTCATTTTTTCAAGTCTTTCATTTTCTTTTCACTGTTTTAATTGTAAATCCAAGTAACATTTTTGTAATAACAGCAAAATAGTTAAGTGAATTTCACACCTTTATTTTACAATCAAAAACAGGGAGTTTTCCACCTTGTGTGGGTCAATGGCCTATCAGCCTGAGGTCAATCACACATTTGTCTCTCTATCTCTCTAATGTATGTGTGTATGTGTGTGTGTGTGTGTGTGTGTGCACGCATATATGTATATATATATATACATATGTCAGGATTATAGAAGTCCATAATTTCCTATATATAAGAGGCTCTCAGTACGTGGTTTAATAACCCTGTGCTGGCAGATTTCGTATCTCACACCCTTTCTTGCATGGGCATATTAATCTCTGGCCACTGAAACAGCAACTGACGGCTTTTAAAAAATGGCTCACATCCAGTCGAATTAGCCCTTGTTACACCATTACATTACACTTTTGCATGCATGAAAACAGACTTGCATATAAATAACAAAAGTCTTTTGAAGGGTGAAGCCATTAGACACTAAACAAACAGATCATTTAGTCTGATTAATGTTAGGGTTTGTTAATCACAATTGTGATAATTGTTTGTTCTCTTAATCAATGTTTCGAACGTAGTCTACATTTCATCTGGAAAGAAATGAGCAAGAGGCCAGGGTGTTGTCAAAAGTTAACTATTAGAGTAGGGCACTGAGAGTTACTAGAGGGGTGTGTGCATGTGTGTGTGTGTGTGTGTGTGTGTGTGTGTGTGTGTGTGTGTGTGTGTAAGACTTACCCTCACACCCCTCTTTGCGCGCTCGAAAAAACACACACACACACCCCCTCC
>JBCNYG010000021.1:18457205-18472325 GCA_039654305.1 Porochilus rendahli
CAGTGCTCGATACAGTAAAGTAGAGCTAAATATGTGGTATAAGGAAAAAAAGAAGACTACAGTTTTCTCCCTACAGAGCTGTTTCGTGGTTGCCCACTCAAAAAAAATCCTCTGATGAGTGAGCAACCTGGAAACAGCTCTGTAGGGAGAAAACTGTAGTCTTCTTTTTTTTCTTATACCACATACATACATATGTATATATATATACATACATACATATATATAAACATACATACATATATATAAACATACATACATATATATATATATATATATATATATATATATATATGCTACTTCTGAGATGTCAGTGATCCTGGCCCTTCAGCTCTCCGAACCTCTTAATCCGCTATTATGTTCCTTATGGACCTAAATATACGATCAGAAACTGCATTGATACATTTCCACTGCTGGTGATAAACTATTTTAGGACTGCAATTACTATTACAGCTATAAGATAACCAACTACACTTCATGTTAAACTGTAGTAAAATTGCTGCTATGTGGTTTGTATTTTATAAACTACCCAGGACTATCTATGACTTACAGTCATACAGTGGTATAACCAAGCAGACTACATGTTGGACTGTAATGAAATTTTCTTATATGGTTTGTATTTTATGGTTGCACCCAAATGAGGATGGGTTTCCCTTTTGAGCCTGGCTCCTCTCAAGGTTTCTTCCTCGTATTAACTGAGGGAGTTTTTCCTCAGCCGCAGGCTTGCTCATTACGGATGTGTAGGGAGTTGCTTTGTGACAATGTCAACTGTAAAAAGCACTATACAAATGAAGCTGAATTGAATTGAAATTGAATATTTACCTGATTTCACCCAGTTAAGGATGTGTTCCCATTTGAGTCTCAAGGCTTGTCAATTGTAAAAAGTGCCATGCAAAGACAACTGAACTGAATTAAACATGTTGATGCATAAACACTGTTTGATCGCACCTGTTCGCTGGACTCAAGAGCCAAAGTGGTAAACAATTCAACCAACGGGATGCTACAGTCAATATCTTTAAATCACACATTGTAGCCTCTCATTTGCACATCATACAAAAGCCTGAGTAAATAGGGGCGCTAAAGGGCTTTGGTTTTGCAAAGAAAGCGATATCAGTAAGCTCCAGCACAAACAAGAAGATAAATATCTCTTACAATCATCACGCAAACATGCATCCCTGCTCAAAACAAAGCACACGCCAAGAACTGCCAGGCCGGTAACGAGCAAAAAAAAACTACGTGGATAGCCACACAGTCTCACATTTATAAAACCCTATTTTAAAAATTAAAAATAAATGAATAAATATTAAGTGGCAGTTTGAAATGCTCTTGATAATTAGTGTGGCATTTCACTGTTCAGACTATGTATGAGCACTGTGTACGCACAAAAAAGTTTCATATGCCCTACCCATCTTTTACATTAATGCATGTAACATCTGAGTATTGGGCCAGTGGTGGCTCAGTGGTTAAATTAGGTTACTAAATAAAGGGACAGAGGTTCAAGACCCAGTACCACCATGTAACCACCAAACTGTTAAGCCCTTGAGCTAAGCCCATAACCTTATCTGCCCTTGTCATGGGGCTGACCCCGTGCTTATTCTTCAACTTCCAAACAGGCTGGAATATGTGATGTGATTTTACAATGCTGCAATCTATATGTGACAAATAAAGGCTTCTTCTTAAACATATCAGTGTTGAAATAAATGTGAGATATTTACTCCAGCTTCGGATATAAAGTGGCCGTGTTTTTGAGAGTTTCAGCGAGTTGGCAAGAGAAACAACTAATAATAGGAATTGCTGTTCACATACTGTAATTGGGATGATAGGCGATAGCACTGTTTTCCCACCACAACATGGCAAAGAGGTTATCAGATGCAGGTTTCAGATGTTTTAAGCTTTATTGGTGAACACCAGGCAGACAAATAAAAAAACTGTTTAATCTCATAGTCTTAATGCAGGCAGGGGTCAAACGATCAGATAAACAGAGCAGGAAAGATAATCCATAGGGCACGGTACGTTATGCCAGTAAATATCACTCACTGAAAATCAGTGTCAAAGGCAAGGCATGTAATCATCAACCGGGTAGCAAAACGGATCATACACAAGAAATCTAACATATAATCAAACATACACATAATCAAGTCATAAAAGGTTTGGTAATGCCTGGTAGCAGAGACACGGAACAATCCTTCCTGAACTGAGCCTGTGAACAGAATCCTGAAATACTGTGAGTATAATCAGGGGTAATTACTGACAAGCGTGTCGGTGGTCAAGTGACGCAAGAGTCATTAATCAAGTGACTGCAACTGGGGAGGTGCCTGCTGGGAAGTGTCATGCAAGCCCATACTGCATGCAGATAAGGGTGTGAGAGCATCTTTACACAGAACATTTTTATCAAGCATAAGTTGTACTAAGGTCTATTACAAATATAAATCCAGTAGGTTACCCATCACATGCTACAAATACTTAATTGATGCTCTCTGATGTAGACTGTAATGTCAGACCACATTATTTTTTCTTAATTTACAGTGTAGTGTTCTAGAGCCACTATAGATCAGGAAGAAGAAGGAGAAGAAGAAGGAAAAAGAAGCTATATTTAAAAAGGACCTTTTGCAATTCCAAGGTTGCATTACATTGGAAAAAACAATGATCAGCCTCCTCTACACTCCCCCCTCCCTTTTTTTATTATTAATCCAAGAGGATAAATTGTTAAAATAAATAAAAAAATAAACATTGTATACTTCACCTCCATGACATACTCAGAGAAATGAACCTATTTTTTGTTCCATGGGTTGATGCCAATTTTTGTTCTCTTTCCTGATTGTAAACAGGGATGTAGCCCTTATTAACATTAAAATATGACATCTAAAATGTAAAAAAGAGATTTTATATGAAAGAGATTTTATACATATATATACATTAACATTCAGTAAGCATTTTAAGCTTTTGCTAAATGCACAAAAAGCAGTACTTCTGAAAAACAGGACTGTACTCTTCTGTCCATGATGCCTAGAATCATACAATCAAACCTTTACTACACCTTTCTTAGTTAATGGGATTGCTATCATCCACCAAACCTTAATTCCTGTGAGAAATGGAGAAGGAGGCGATACCACCAATCAAACTAACTAAGACATGCTGACAACAGCGAGTGGTGATTTGCCGTGTAATTTAAAGGACATGGAAAAATTTCTTATAAAGAAAAAATAACAAATCCGCTCTTCAACACTTATCGCTACATGCCAGTGGTGACAGGCATGCTTAAGGTTGCCTATCCCTGGATTTTGAGGCTAGTAGTGGGGCCTGAGAATAGGGGTTAGACATTAGGAGTTAGAGGGATTGGTGTCTGGACTGGAATTGGTAGGTTTGGGATTGGCATGGGATTAGGATCTGAAGTGAAACACTGAAATTGGGTCATGATATTAGCAGTATAGGGTTAGGAGTTACAGAAAGACCATTTCCTTGTGTTTATACAGCATAACTGGGAATATCTTGATGGGAAATGCGCTATGATACAGTAAGCGGGACAAAAAGACAAACGAAAGCATGTACAAGCATTTGTACGTAAACAGCAGAGGCCACTGTTTAAAACAACACTTGCTTATTGACCTCCCTTCATGTGCCTTGTCGTCCATGATTCCTGTCTCCTCCTGTAGAGTGGACGGCGGGTGAAAGAGCCTTACCTACTGTTGACATTTACCACAGTGACACCGTACTGTTCCCCAAACACTTTCCACACTAAACACACCACCCTGCCTTAGTAATCCCATGTCGTGCTCCTGCCAGCTTCTGTTCCGGGAAGATGGAGTGATAATGAGAGAATTGTTTTAAAATTAATTGTGAATGTTCCCTCCCTCAGCTTTCTACCACAGGAAGAACAGAGCTCATCGCTAATTATGAATTTTAATAGGATTACTAGATCTCTAGCAATCTGCTATTTGGTGTATTGGGAAGATTAATGCATTCAGCGGGGAGATGATTAATCAAACGGCGAGACTTTTGGAATTTTAGTCTTTTTCTTATTTATTTATTTATTTATTTTGCTTTTTGAAATCATCACAGCAGTTTTTTCCCCCCTATATCAGAGACAACTTGCAATGAGAAGAAATTCTATCGATATATGGTAACTGAAAATCAAATCAGGTCATACACATAAATACATCATCTTTCAAAGCGAGGTCTCTTTTCAGAAACGCAAAAATAATCACCAAAGGTATTAGCACACTGGATTTGACTAACAGGCTTATATAAATCTATTTTACATAATATATTATATTATTACTAATGATTCAATGAGGCATGTTGAGAGAAGCAAAAGTATTATGGACACCACAGAGGAATCTCTTTTATCAGTAGTCAGTAAGATCATGGCAAACATACTGCCAAACAGATTAAAGACCATCTCAGAAGATGTATTCTTTGATAGTCAATGCAGCTTCAGGGCTTGAATATCAACCACTGACATGATCTTTATTTTGGGACAAATCCAGGAGAAGACAACTAAACAGCAGCGACCCGCGTACAAAATCTTTGTTGATTTTTGTTAAGGTGTTTGATACGGTGGAAAGAGAAATACTTTTAAAAATTAAGTATTAGGTGCTTAGAATTAAGAATCACAAGTGGGGAGTGCGGTCACAAACACCATTTAATCAAATCTCACGGTTAAGAGTAAAATCCACTCAGCAGCATAAATCCTTTGGTGCATTGCAAAAAAGACTCTGAGCCTATCACAAAATCAAAATGGCAACCAAGATCATAGTGTAGAATGCAGCTGTTCTGCCATCTTTGCTTTACTGAACAGAAAATAAGACATTGACCACAAGCACTTCAAAAAGTTGACTTTGGCACTTGCGGCAAATATAAAATGGAAAGAGGAGATACCAGATGTGGAAATGCTCAAACGTGCTGGGACAGTTAGTGCAGAATCCCTTATCACAGCTTCTCAGATTCAATGGATTTGTTATGTAAGACGAACGTACAATGAACATTTGCCGAAAGCCGTCTTTTATGGAGAATTGCATGATGGAAAAAGGGAACGGGGGGGGGACAGAAAATCTGCTACAAAGATGTGCTCAAGCATCATTTAATGAACACTGCTATGAACAACACTTGGGTGGAAGACAACCTAGACCGAAGTAAACGGAGCTGTATTGTGAAGAGATCAAGTCAATCTCAGAAACTGAAGGAAAATAGTTCTTTATTGCAGATCTAACCCCGGCCTTGTGGCCTATAAATGTGCCTGCCAAAAATGAAGACAAAAAACACAGTCATCTTCGAATACTATGGATTTCGTAAAAGAAATATTAATATTACAAAAGTAGTTAAAAAAATGTTTAAATAGTCTCTCTGTACTTGTTTTCTCACTGAAAAATAGTTCTCGCAGGAAGAATGCTTTCCAACTTTAGCCTGCATTGCTAATGCGTTATAATATTTAATAATGCACATAACAATGCGTACACCTCAAAGCAAAAGAGATTAGAATAAAAACTAACGTAACACAATAGTGACTACGTCAAATTTTCTCTGTGAGTGATATGATAATGTAAGTATGAAATAAGAGAGAAATTCTTTCAATTAACATAAAATAAACTAGAAGCAGTGCATAAAGCTCTGTGGGTGGGATGTTCAAGAGTGGTAGTGCCTTTCATTCTGACATCACAGTGTGCGTAGGGCAATCAGTAGGTGATGAGGTCACACCATGCATAAGTATGCAACACACTGGTGGCACATCGTTACAAAGAGTCAGAGACAGAGTCTGGTTTTAGGTAGAGCACCACTAAGTAGGCTGCTCAGTACCTGTGACAACCCACAACTAGCATGCACATGATGGACATTATTTAATTTACAATTAAAAACTACTGCCTATGACATCACACAACTCAGAGGGTTATAAAATCATAACGATAAAAATAAGCATACATTAGGCTTGTTTGGAATAAGGTTGCATCTGAAAAAAGCAAGTCTGTGTGTGTTACTTTGTTTTAGCTAGTTTTAAAAAGTTTTTCTTACTGCAACCAGTAAGATTTGTTTTAAAGCAAATAACCCCAAAACATCTTATCAAACGCTGGCGATGGCAAACAAAGGGGATGTGAAGTACAGACAGCGTCTCTGAACCACTTCTAAAAGCCATATTGCAACGATTGAGTAAGAGAAAATGGAATTATGGCAAGCATAAAGAGTAGCGAAAAGGCGAATTGCAAAAAAAACGGCGCTTTTACCAAGGTGAACCCGTTCCCTACACAAAGACAGAGAAAAAGTATACAAATATTTCTTCTCTGTTTCCAGATACTCTCAAATTTTTTTGAGGAGTTTCAAGGCATGTGTTTTTTTGTTTGTTGTTATAAAAATATATATATATATATATATATATATATATATATAGATATTTTTTTTTTTTTTTTTTTGTAAATTTACTTGGTCTTAAAAAATTTTTGACCCTGGCAACCATGCTGCTGACTGGTGCTCTGCGTTTAAGGAATTATTTCTATATGAATTGCTTTGATTTTATGTGCGCTTTCTAAGAAACAAAAAACTTGACTTCATACACTCTTTTTGTTTATGTGGGTTTTGTCCAAGGGATCTAAAGTGCTTTTGGGAAATAAAATGATCCTACAACCTATTTAAGCTGTTGAAACTCCATCCAGTGCAGCCATCCCCTGCAGCTTTTCTTCTCTTCTCTATGAGATTTGCCCCTGAACCCATTCTTATTATTACATTACTATTACTTTAGTTTTGGCACAGATCTGTGACTATACAAACTCTACACTGTAGGCGAGAGCAAGCACTGTATGAGCCAAAGCTTAAGTAGCCGCCATGAACGTCTCCTATATATTTCCAAAACAGGGCCATTTGAGCGGCATCTGTATTGAGCAACATCTTGACTAGGCTATTGCCTTTGCTGATACGAGAGAGTGGTTGTCCCATATAGGTGATACATAGGCTGGTAAAATGTTCCGACGGGGATTTTATAGTGTTTACTTAAGCGCTCTCTGCCTGCACAGATCCCATAATGGATTTGTGGGTAGATTAACAAGATGAATAGACACTTATTGTCAAATGAACCTGACTGTTGATTACTGTTGCCTGGAAGTTAGCATATG
The DNA here is from genome assembly GCA_039654305.1 of Porochilus rendahli. Classification (NCBI taxonomy): domain Eukaryota; kingdom Metazoa; phylum Chordata; class Actinopteri; order Siluriformes; family Plotosidae; genus Porochilus; species Porochilus rendahli. The sequence goes on from JBCNYG010000021.1 coordinate 18,464,300, forward strand.
AATTTTATATTCGAACACCACTGAGGTACCGTATGGAGAGGCTACTCTTGCAACTGCCGTGTTGTGAGAACCCATTTCTCTCTTTATTATTTTACGACCATATTATATAAGGTTGTTATCATTGTTATTGCTTTCCACTGAACTATGTTGAGATTGTATTCAACTAGTTCTACATCCTAAGATTAGTATAATTCCAACCTAATTAACACCAAATTCACATGTGAAACCAAAAGCAATCACATCTAGATGGGCACTCAGAGTGGAAGGTGGCTCCACCACATAGCATGAAAATGTAGCTTATAGGATCTATATGGGTTTTAGTCTTGTCTTACAAATGTGTTCTATAATACATGGAAGTGACCTTAGTTTTATTTTTTTAATGCTGATTTCTCATTAGAATGTTTTACGAAATAGCTGGTGTTTGACCTTTCAAGGTCGGTTAAGGTCAGACATAACTGTCCTTTTTAAAAAGTCCATATTTGGTGCACTATTAGTGTTTCATTATAACTGTCCTCCAGCTCAGAGTTATATGCATTGCAAAACTTTAGCCACTGTAGCATTATTCACTCTGCTCTCCCTTTTTTAACCTTGAGTGGATTATGCGTACTAAGGATAAACTCTGCTACTATTTCTCCACTCTCCATTCCACAACCACATGACACTATGTGAGGTAAGCCTAGTTTATAATATGATCTGGATGTCTTTTTCGGTAGCAATCAAATCAAGTGCATAAGTGTATAAATTAATAAAAGACAGTATCTTTATTAGACAGCATGGTCATTAAAAATGACCACAAGCTGCTGTGAAATGCATGCACACAAAAGGTGTGCTTGAGTGTAAAGCAGCGAAGCATGCATGCAGAAAGTGTGTGAAGTGAAAGAGAGCAGTTGAGTTCTATGAGCACTGAGGAGTTGAGTTCACTGGGCATTAAGCACTCATTTTTAATGACCACACTCACTTAAACTGCTCAGTCTCTTCTACCCTTATGCACTCAATAAAACAGAAAGGCTGTACCATGTACTATGCAGTACTTACTAAATAAAATTTAGCTGTACACGACACTTACCTTGATGATAAGTCTTTGTATACTGGACATTTTTATATCAAAAGTATATCAAAAGTAAATAGACACCCCTCATTACAGAGTTCTATCTGATTAAACTTTTTAATATTATCATCATCCTGATCTTCCTCCACTTGGTCCAGGGTTGGGCCACGGGGGCAGCAGCCTACACAGTGAGACACACATCCCTCTCCCCAGCCACTTCCTCCAGTTCTTCCGGGGGGACATGGAGGCGTTCCTGGACCAGCCAAGAGACACAGTCCCTCCAGCGTGTTCTGGGTCAACCACAGAGTCTCTTCCCAGTTGGACATGCCCGAAACACCACGCCTGAGAGTGTGGAGGAGCAGCGTTTTTACTCCGAGCTCCTCCCGGCTAGCCAAGCTTCGCACCCTATCTCTGAGGGATAACCCCGCCACCCTGTGCAGCAAGCTCATTTCAGTCGCTTTTATTCACAATCTTGTTCTTTCTGTCACTACCCAAAGCTTGTGACCACAGATGAGGGTACCAGATTGACTGGTAATTTGAGAGTTTTGTCTTTAATATATTATTTACTTTCGATTACAGTATATAAACTGTATATAAAGTGTTCATAGCAACAGACACCAACAAAGTAACACCAAAAAAACTTTCAAATCACTGTGGGAAAATCTGAGAGCTTAACCAGCATCAGATTGCACAAAACTTCTTTCATCACATTCAAAAGTACTGATTGAACAATTCACCAGCAAAGGCATAGACCAGCCTCTGGGCCCCAAAATGATTCAGAGAACTGCTGTGAGGTATCTCCATCAACTTAGCTACTATGTATATCTATGTATAAACCTAAATTATGGTGACTATTTACTTTGCAATGTCACTGTACAGCCAGAGCTCCCCATGTATCCCACAATGACTTTAATATGGTTTCCATCTTCCCAAAAATTTCCAAAAAAATGTCTGACAGAATAAAATGACTTCAACTTCAGCTTTAAATAACAATGTAAAAATTATGAAATAACAAGGTCAAAATAATAAATATGTTTTATAAATAAATACTCATAAGTAAGTATGGGCTGCACATGTTGGTCTCATATGTAATTATGTTTTTGTTTCTTAACAGAACAAAGAGCCCAATTAATTTCAAATGCTAGCTAGCTAGCGCTCTAATGTGACAGAATAGGTGTCACATTAAGTTAGATGTTGTTCGTATATACATATACCATATTGTGGTCTTTAAAATGGCAACATGTCATGGTGTTCAATAAGACATTAGACAGTGTTTTGCGAAATGACAGCTGTTCTGCCCTGGGCTTTAAAATACTAAACAGTGCCATGGTAGCTGCTATAGACTGTTTTTTTTAAGGCACCAGAAGCACAGTGATATTCAAAATGGCAGCTGCTATATATTGGTCTTTGAAATGGCAGCAACAGTACAGTGGTACTCAAAATGGCAGCTATTTTGCCCTGGTCTTAAAAAGGACAGGAGTACAGTTTATTTTGCTTGTGAATTGTTCGGACAAGCTCTTTTTGTGCCATCTTGGGGAATGAGATTCTTTGTGAGTATGGAGCCGGATTTGTTTCTTTCAGGTTTTTTTTTTTCCTAGTTAAGCATCTCTTCCTGATACGCCGCAGAACTTACATGGCCTCTCTGTAAATATCTATAGATGCACCACCCACAAGGTCAAACTGGACTCAGACCTGTTGCTGAGCAACGGTAACACAGCTGTATAGCGTACACGATGATCTCGTGTGTATTTATGCCTGTAAGTGTGAAAAAGATATGAAAAACACCAGCATCCTACCTGTTCTGTGAGGAGAAGAACACTGTATTGTAGATTGTCACTAATATTAGCCAGTGACAAAAAAAAATGGTAAAAAGGATACGGCCGGGCACAACGGGCTTCCGATTAACCAGAGCGAAGGACAGGTCTGTTTGCAGAAACACAGCTGATGCCTTTATAATGTGTTGCCCAAAGCGCATTGTAGCCATGGCTGTGAAGAAAAGACAGAGAGAGAGGATGAGAGAAGAAAAAAGACAGCATAACAAGTGGCAGCAAATTTGCCCTTTGATACTTTTGCAGTTATTACTAAACTCTCATAAAGTGAAAATTATTGAGATATGATAATTATAATAATGATAATAATAATAATAATGATAATAATAATAATAATAATCCAATAAACAAGAGAGATGGAACCACTGCTGCACCATTATGCTTGTTATGTATTCACATTTTTTTTTCTCATTTACACTTCACATCACATGTTGATCAGCCCCCGGAACACAAGAAAGAAGAGAGCATAGTTCACTTGCTCACTCAAGCCACTGAGAGTCTCGTGCTTACCGTAGCTGCACTGAGACAAACAAACCCAACCAGGCTATTTTTAAAGCATCTTACCAAGTCCCATCAATGAAAAAACGGAAAAAGACAGAACGGCAGACAAAGAAAGATCCATAACATGTCAAAGGGATTCGGAGTTACCGGGAGGCCTATCCGGCTCCTCGCTCTAACAAACATATCGACAGTCTCTTTTTACGGCATGCGGGAAGCTCACAGATCAGATCAATAGGCTAAAAATGTACTGCTGCTGTCACATCTGGATCTGGGGCCCTGAGGCTGATCTGGAGAGATAAAGCACCTGGTTCAAAGTGTCATGAATATATAAATGATTTATAAAAAGACAACAAAAAAATGGGATTTTTTTACAAAGGCGGAGAGAAATAGTAATCAAAACAGTAATCAGTGCTGTGCTTGGCTCGCAGCAATTATTGATTTATTTATTTATTTATTTTAAAGACCAGCATGTGACCGTGACTGTTTCCTCTCAGTTTAATTATATGTAATGAGTGGCAGAGGTTGGTCTCGTTTAGTTATTATTTTTTCATTCCTACATGTGCATGAATTATTGTAATGGGGTTAAATTAGGCCTGTGTGATTATGCATACCCACTGTCTGGTCTTAGGGGAACAGTGGAGGAGCAAGGCTGTGGCCTGGAGATAATGAGAGTGTTTTATTCTCTACATTAGCTCTTCCTCACACAGAAAGTCCACCCAACAACATAAATACCCACACGCATTTCAGGCAAGCACACATACCCTGACTGTGTGTTGGACAACATCCTGGAAGATGATCCAAATAAGCAACGGATGGGGGGGTTGGGGGGTTGGCGGGAGAGATTGGAAAAAAGAAGAGAAAGCGTCTGTGCACCAGCTGTCTCGGCCATTAACATTCTAAACAAAATCCAGCCATACAGCAATTAAGAGTCAGAATGCTGCAATTAGTAAATGATCACATCGCAATGATCCAATTAATACGCGTTTGCATGTTTCTTATCAGCCGGCGTAATCGCTTCATTGATATGTCAAGTTTGATCATGTCTTTGGGCGCAGGTATAAGCCCCTGGTGGGTTTTGTGTGTGTGTGTGTGTGTGTGTGTGTGTGTGTGTGTGTGTGTGTGTGAGAGAGAGAGAATGATACACCTCTCTTGGGTAATCAGTTATCATCTTTGTAATCTAATGTATTTTTCCACTGAGCTGGGATTCTGGACCTGCCACTAGCGGTTTGAGCTGCTGTTCATGTAGGTATCATGAACCAGGGGTCAAAAAGAGGTCATATATTTAATTCTTGAGCCCAGAGAATGCTATTACACCACTCTAATCGGCCAAATCCAAGATTCCTCAAGCAATTTGTGAAACCTCAGATAGAATAATCCTCAAGATAATTCAAGGAAAAATTATTCTTTTACATCAAACATTTAAAAAAAACAAAAAAAAAAACCTGTTCTGTGAATTGCATTCAGAAATCAGTAGCAATGTGAACAAAGTAAAGGCGACATAATTGGATTTTACTTGTTTTTATAAGAACATCATTAGAACAGGTCCACCTACTACCCCAGTCCCTAACCCCTAATTAACCCTGGTATTTTTCATAACAATTGGCGGTGTGAGTAAATGTGTGTGTTATTCCTTCTAGGTCGTATTACAATTCGTTGATTAGTTTTTATTACAACGGAAGTTGAGATAGCATTTATTATGGTTTCCCCTTAATCCTAGGCATTTGCACAATTTTCAGTCTACTAACAAACCCAATCATGCCATTTAGATAATGTGTTGAATCTAGTATGATACATCATACAAGGCACAATCATGAGATGAGGGTAAGACACCCACAGCACTGGGATTTTTTAAACACTCGCTTTGTACATAAACAAATAATATGTAGCAATCATTTGGGTATAAATCATAATCGCAGGTTTATGTTAATGTGTGACTTTAATATTTCCGTAGTGGCATCTTAGACTCAGTTTAGTCTTTACAAAGCAATTCTGTAGGAGTTAAAAAAAATAGCGGGGGGAAAAAAAGAAAAATCCTTCCTATCTCATAAGGTCCATCTGATCCGTGGCATTTTACGGACAAGCTCTCGAATAAGTATTGGCCCAAACTGCATCAGCGGCACAGAGGAGCATGTTTAGAAAACTACTTTTGTTTTCCCTGTGGGCAACATGCTCAGAAAGCTGTGGATGGGGTCATGCACCCATGCCTCGGAGCAGCGAATGTAAACATACGGTTCTGAGGAAAGAAACACAAATCAATGGATCACTTCATATAGTGCAAAGAGAATGTTTTATAAAGGGGGCTACATGGTCGCAAGCTGAACTGCATGAAAATAAACTAAATTCTTTGTTTCCAGCGACTTCGATTGTCAAGCAAAACCCTTTAATTATTTGGTACCTTTATGCTCTGCTAATGATGTACACAAAGACACTTTGCAATTTTATCAATGTAACAGGTGCAGTAGTATGACTCAATTAACATACTGGTACAAAGCAAACTTGATTTTTTTTAACGCTAGTACAGGTGCAACATCCAATCTCATTTCTAAGGAATAGCTAACATTTATAATGTTTACACCAGTGAAAACCAGGGTCCTGAATTCAAAAAGCACTCTATGCTGCATGTATCACTACATGTTCATGGTGATACAAAATCTGACTGATAAAGGAAGCACAAGTTCAAGTGCAGTAAAATATAAAGCAAAACAAGGAGAATATAAAAAATTAACAATTAAAAAACAATGTATGTGTCACAAAGCAAACTATTGGAATATTTTGCAGCCCTGGCAAAAAATGTAGTGACCACTATGAGCTACATTTTACAGAAATGGCCAATAGTGCACTTCCCTGTTTGTTTAGCGTATCTTACTGGACATTACTAAAAAGTGTTTTATCAAAAGGTTCTGTGACTACATGGTACTTAAAACATTTAAAGATGCTTACAAGTTGGATTATAAATGTAAGATATTAAAGTCAATGTATCATACTGTAGCTAGAGCTGACAAAGTAGTGTTTTTAGTAGAAATTACTAAAAACACACATCAGTGATGCACATTTGGAGCATCATTTGCACCATTTTTGAGGGATTGTATTGTAATACCAAAAAGATACTGTGACTAAACTGAACTGTCAACTTTTTAATACATTACAATCCAACTCACAGCTACGGTTAAAAAGAATGATATCAGAATGATCAGTACTGTATTCAACTGCTGCACTAGAAACATTCTACTAACCTAAAACTGGTAGATATTTCTACTGATGTAGACTATATGGCCAAAGGTATGTGGAAATCTGACCATCACATCAATTTAATTTTGGCTTTGACCCAACTTTTTTAGCTTTAATACTCAAACCATTTTTGATCTTGTGTATGTCCTTACAGAGTATGGAACATCCACATTACAGCAGGCGTCCTCATTTCTGACAAATTCCCCATAAGAGCTGGACTAGCACTTCTGAAAGGTCAGTTCTGAAGCAACAATCTAGTTGTGCTGATTTATGATGCACATTTAACGTTTGTTAAAAGATTCTCTTCATAGCTTCAGTCCCAATGAAATGAATAACATCAACAAAACATATGTGGCATTTATCCTTTTTGCTGACTGGAAGAAATTTGAAAGATGAGCACGTGCAACAGTTATCTGAGAAAGAGGATCATATTGAATTATTCAAACAGGTTTGCTGATCTAGCATCACTTTATTCTGCTGTGCTATAGTTGTGAATGGAATTACACGGGGGAGGCATGAGGAAAATCACAGATCTCCGTCCATAATCAGGGTGTTAAACAGGGTAGAATGTAGGCATGCCGGAAAGAGTCAGTCTTAGCACAGACAAACTGCTGCTTACTCTAATTTGTTTTTTTGGGGTTATTTTACATTTGTTTGGTTTTTTTGTAAGTATACTTTACAATTAACAATCTGTTGTAAAACTACCTACTACAAAACTGTTGTAAAATATGTGCTTTTCTATAGACAATGAAAAGACATTAAACTGAGCCACACAAGCCTCAACCAGACGTCCCCGTGATCTTCACAGTCTATAAGATTTTCTTAGTGTACACCAAATACTACAGAATATAAACATTAGAACTGCATGGCTATTAAATCAAGCAAAGTAGTTTTCATTTCCATAAAACTGGTCTAATGGAGGGAAGTATGTATAAGTGTGTAATAGAGCGTGTTTTTTAATTTGTCCATATAAACTAATGTTGCGCTCAAGTAAAGCTCATAACTTGGAATTTCCAACCTCTTCATTTCCAACCCTTGAACGCTGAGAAAGTGTATAGAATCCCATATTCAGCATTTTCTCTCAATGCCAACTCTCATCATTAACAGTAAAGAAGATAGCACTTGAACTTTTGTGTTTTTTATGTTTCTATATTTGTAGTTGTATTTTTTATTTGTTAGTTTCTTTCAGTTACTTTTGTGCCTTTGTATTTGCTAATTCGGTCTAATTTAGATTAAATGTTTTGTTTTCTGATTTTAATTTTTGTTCTCTAATTTGCTATTGTGTTTTTGTTGTGGCTCTGAATTTGCACCCATGATGTCATTTAAATAATTTATTTTTTCCTTAGAAATTTTTTGTTGGTATTTTTTTGTTTCTTTGCTAGCACCTTTACAGGAAAAGACCGTGCTAATTCTAAAAAGG
>JBCNYG010000021.1:18520600-18532060 GCA_039654305.1 Porochilus rendahli
CGAACACGCTTGTGCTTTGTATGCACAGGCTCGAGCACAGATGAGGCACACATGCTGTGATCTCTCTTTGTCGTTTTTTCTATGTTGCACACATACACACACACACACACACACACACACACACACACACAGGGCCTGCGTACATTCCCCAGCTGTCTGGAACAAACAAAGGGTTCTGACTTGGTGTCCTTGACAGGAGTTTGCTAGAACATTATCCATATTGATGGACATTTCTAAGGCTCAACACCTCAAAAAAAAAGTGGGTTTAAGAGGAAAACACTATCATCACTATAGAGCACTGTGTTTTGTGGAGCATAGAATCTATACCAATTACGTATTTTTAAGATGATAAATATAGTAACACTAAGGCCACACATAGGTGGTTGATACCTGAGAACCGTGGCTCGGACTACTGTGGCCATTCCGGCAGATTTTGCAGGTGGTGTGTCACAAATATGGGCAGAGGGAAAATGCAAATGAAGTGGTCTGACCCATGGCAATTTTTAACAACATCAAACATTCCAAGAATGGAAGCCACACCCTCCAGTTCTCAAGGTATCTCCCTGGCTTTCGAGTTTTCTATGGTAGTGCCCTGAATAACACTGGTTGCCCCCAAAAAGCAAAAAAAAAAATAATAAATCTAGTCTCATCTAGTAACATCTACTGTGAATTAATTCCAGCTCTGTACTAGCGAGGGACAAGGGATAGAATACAAGAGAGCATATTCATATCAGTACATATTACACCAGCCCTTAATATTCTTTTAAAATGACAGCATGGCACGGCACAATCAGATTGGTCTGCTATTCTGGGATTTAAAATAACAATAATAATAATACAATTAATTTTAAAAATTATGATATATAACTATAAAGATAAACCATAAAAATATTGTTTTAATTCAATGTTTCTTGTGTTTCAAAACCCTGAACAAGTAGGCTAAACAGATGTTATACACACCGTACTTCAAAATACAGAGTTACACTTATCTGCCTGTCATGGCAAAATATGCAAATATACACTTTTGAATAATTATAAGAAATAATGTTTTCATTTGCTTTTTATTGATTCCATATCGTATTATATTCTTAGAATCTTAAAGAGAGTTAAAGAGATGCCCGTCAACACTTGTGCTCACCTGAGCTTGTCATGACTTGAAAAAATCTGAGATTTAACCCATAAAAATCTTGTTTCAATGTGCTTTTGCCCCTTCTATTCCCTTGTAGCAAATTCTAAAAGGATTTCGTGCCTCAGGCTTGGTGGATGTTGCTGAAAAGAGTAGCGTCCTTAACGTTCTGTCTGAGGGAATATTCAGCAACATCCACCTCGCTTCTGGTGCGTAACTGTTTAATAAATAAAAAAAACAATGATAATGTGCCCAATGGCTTTTTTGTAAGCTTTAACAGATAATATATAACTTAGCTTAATTTTTTTGTTTCTCATGAATTCTTTTGAATCGTTCCCAGGTCCTTAGGGGGTTTTTAAACCCTCTGTAGAACCCCATCTTATATCAGTAAACCCTTATAACTTTGTCTATAAAACTTTACTGAGGGACCAACCAAAAAAGACTTTTCTATGTTACAGGGTGTGATGGGTCCTATATTTCTTTTAGGGAGGGTTAAAGGGTACCTGAGGTGAATTAGTGTTACTAGCTATTTAAAAGGATCACATAAGACATTAGAAGTTCCGACCCGCAAAAACAGTCCTTGCCCCTCGTTCCAGCCTGGAGGAGACACGAACTCATTGGATTGACCGACCTGCGTCACCGACCCCGTGCTTCACAACACATGAGCTGCACAAACAACAAGTGCTCCTATCCCAACTGAGGACTGGAAAGCCGGGGCAAAATGGTAGCATGCTCATGTTTGGCAGCATTGTCATCCTCAGAGTCACTAGAATGTAACGTCTTACTGTCTACACAAGCCTCCTCCCTCTCTGCTCCAAACAGGTCACCATTTACACCCATTTCCTCCAAACTGCTAGCCATGGTTGCTCCTTGAATACTTTTTTCCCACCTAATATGTTACTAGCTGAATTGATCTGTTTGTTTACTTGCACTGGAAAACCCCACCCAAAGAGTTCACATTACTTCCAGGAAAAAAAACGACTGCTAAGCATAGGTTCAGCCCCCGCCATTATTCATGGGAGAACATTACCAGTTCTGTGCCATTGATGGTAATTTATATTAAAATAGGTGTCTGTATTACTTAAACATATTACATACACACAAATTATTCTATAAGGATGACCAGTACCGCTACTCTTAAAACTTAAAATTATAAGGAACTATCTGTGATTGAACCCTTTTCCAAAGAGGGTTTTTGATTTTTTAATTTTTTTTTTTGGTTGTTTGTTTTCCCTTATTTTTTTTATTTTGTTTTATTTTTTTGTGTCTGGTATCCTGATATAAGAAATTACTGCAGTCTTTGATATTGACTGAAATAATTGTTAATTTCATGGTATATTGTGAGACAGCCAGAGATTGTACTAAGCTCTATTTTCATTCTGTACCATCTTAAATTTCTCTTCTTTCTTCTGTCTTTTTTGTTTTGTTTTTTGACACCTATCTTTTTCTAATATGTGGAACTGCATACAGTGAGGGGAAAACATATCTACAATAACAGCACAAGGAAACTGTACGAAAGTTTTTCTTTTTGTTTAGGAGAAAACATATTGTGTCATCATTCTTCATTTTGTCCTTTGGCCTGTAGAATTTATTATAATTATTATTATTATTTTTAAATCAGCCAGATCTGAATCCAAGCACAGATTTGAGCTGTAGAGGGTTAAAAGGCTTGTTCAAGGACCCAACATCGACTTTCAGGCAGTGCTTTATAATATAGTGGCAAATGTTACAAAATCTTAATTACTGAGCAAATGCTGCAGAGCAAGAAGTTTATAGTTCCTCAATGTATGTCCGAGTTCAAATGGAGTTTGTATCTACGCGCTTTAATCACATCACTAACGATCAGTTCAAACGATTTTAATCTTTTCTTATCTCAGCTTTAAGAGAGAGCGTTCACAGAAGACCTGAATGTTGGAATGAGAAGTGTGACAAAAAGATACAAAGCAAGAGACACACAAAGTGTGTGTGTGTGTGGCTGGCGGGGTGGGGGGGTGTTGAGTATCTCGTAAGCCTGAGAAGAGATCACGTACCACAGCACTGCAAGATGAAATGTCACTGCCAGGCAACTGTTAATAAAAGGTAAATAAGGCAAATGGAACACAGAGAGTGTACTCCGCCTGGGCTGTAGGATGTCTATGTGCTAAGAAATGAACACACTCAGCACGTTTGGTTATTGAACTCCCCCTCAGTCGCCCTTCGAAGAGCTAGGAGGGATATTGGCAAGCCTTCGCTAAAGGTTACATCAAAATGAACAGCTGGAAAGCGCCACATAAGCGAGGTTTTTCTGAGGCACCTTCTATAGGATTGCGAGTTATGAGGTGACTTTCTGAGAGTGTACGCTAAGGGGATTATTCATCAATACGGAACTGAAAGTGAAACAGACAAGCTGAGAAACAAGAGTGTGTATGTGTGTGTGTCTGTTGGGGGTAGGTGAGAAGTTACGTGATGCACATGCACACGAAATTTGCAATAATGAAGTACAGCCTGGCTTCATCAACAGAAAAAAGGATCAGCAAGCCTGATATGAATATACATGAGTTTATGGCAATTAAAAACTTGTCAGAAACGCTTCAGAGGCAGACAATGGTACGGGCGGAGAGGGGGTGAGAGAGAGAGAGAGAGAGAGAGAGAGAGAGAGAGCAAGAAAAATCCACAAGTCAACTGGAATGGAGATGTTATTTAGCTGCTGCTCTGCTGCTTCTTCTCTTAGTCGCTTTATATTGCTTTTGCTAATTAAACTTCTTTGGACCCGTAAGCTAGAGGGAAAAAAAAACCCACCGAGAGATACAGTGGCCTTCACCTCTGGTGTTTTCTTGGCTTACTTGCTTTGTGGCCCGGTGTGACGCTATTCTCTTGTACATAAGAGCACGGCACAGCTTGCAGTGCAGGAAGTAATTAAAAACACTACTGAGAAATAAATAAATAAAATCTTAAAAAGTAATCTCCACGCTGTTTACCTGCCAGTATTAGCTTTTAATTTATTGACCAAAAAGAAAGACAATAAGACAATCTTTTTTTTTTTTTAAACAAGGCTTCCCAAAGGAAACAAGACAGATCAACTACTCCATTTTTCACCCACACATCTCATCTCGTCTCGCTCACTCTTTTCCCTCCGCTTCGTGCGCTCTTTTAATGACCATGATGCTTGGCCTGTTAAATGTCTCATTGTGGACTGCTTAAGACAAATAAAACTCAAATAAGCCCTTGTTACAGCACCACAAGTGATAAATACTGACCCGCTGCATCACCCAGGACGGAATTAAATCAGCGCTAGCTCAGCTTTTAAAGAAACAAAAGATTTTAAGCTCAGATACTCCATTTAACTCCTGCACTTACTACTTACACCCTTCCACAAGCTCCTCTTAGTCACACTGTGGTTACAGATTAAAATATAGCTAATGTGTGTGCCATGTAAATTAAAACAAATCTCAGTTTACAATTAAAGCACACAAAGATCCGAAGTTTGGCATTTTTCTTTCAATTCCAGTTCTTCCTGCATGACCTTGTGAATTCCTCACAGATATCTGACTGAGAAACGAATGTACTAATCACATTTTTGTTATCTCCACAGTGCTACCACTGAAAAGGGTCCGTGATATTCTTCCTGTGGTATGTATAAAAGTCTGGACTAATAAGCAACTTCACTGCTATGATAACCTCCCAGTCTGCTGCATAACTGATAGCAGTGGATAACTACTGACACGGTTCACTGAAACTAATCCAGATAAAGCAGTCACAAAGAAACCCAATGAAAAACTCAATGCCATTTCTGACATTTCTATGCATTGACTGATTACATATATATGAACAGAAATATTCAATAGAAATTTAACAGGCTGAAATAAATTGAGAAGTAGAAGCACATTTTTGAACTCCCCTAAAGCTGGGGTTGGTAAACTTTAAGCTGTAAACACAAACCGTTAAATTCACTTTGAAATCAATCAATAACAGGAGATCTGAAAAAGGTCAGAATAAGAATATATTATCTGCGACCGCTGTAATTCTGTAAAACTGACAACCAATCACTGCCTCACAGGTCGCTTGGAAATATCCAAACAAATGCTACTGTGTCTCTCCTTGCTCAGTGACTCTACACAGCAAAACTGGAGTGTTGAATCAGCTTCCACAGAGTTGGTTTTAACACTTTTTCAGGATTTATGTAGCTCCACACTCTACAGTTGAATTAACATTTTCAAAACAGTTATTTATTTAACACTATGTCAGTGTTTCTTCTTTAACTCCTAAAACTGGGTTAAATTAACACAGTGATTTATCATTAACACCATGTCAGAGTTACTTTTTAACTCACCAAACTGGGTTAAATGAACACTACAGTTTGAAAAATAATGCTACTTTTACTCTTTACTTTTTTTTTTTAGGAAGTTTTAATACCTAAATTGAATACTTATGGAATAGGTAACATAACTTTATAATACAACAAATTAAAAAATGAGAATAATTTCAGGAAAACCATACATTTTCAAAAGCATTTATTTTTATGCTTTTCCCCAGGCAGTAAATTAAAACATAATAAATGAAGATATAATGTACAGACTTTAATCTGCATCTTTCATAGCAAAGTATTTGCACACTCAAAAGCATGCAAGTGCATAGCAAAGCGTCACTCATGTACAGAGCCAAGTAAAAGACGGCAACATTAACAGTAGCAATGAAGGCTAAATCGAATTTTTGCCACATCGTCCCCTCTGTTAAAAGCTCGTTTTCAGCAACCGAGCACAATTCCGCACTAGAGGAACACCGTGAACTTCATATTAGCTCGTTAGAGATGAACTATGCAGGATTTTCCCATGGCCATGCTACATTTTACCTTCATTAAACAGCTTCATCAGCATCTACCTGTAGTGAAACCAGCAGAGCATATGAAAAAGTGGTAGGTGAAATAAACTATTAATTGACCCACGGGTTCACCTGGGCTGAAACCCAGGGGCCTACCGAGAAAAATAACTCTCTTCAGAGTTAATTTCCTCGAATAATTCTGTTAAATATTTCCAACACTGAACACTTTTTGAATTAAAATGTGTTAAAATGACACTCTGAGAGTGAAAATCAACTCTAACATGTTTAACCCTGAAATTTCAACACTCCAATTAGTTGCTGTGTACCCACACAAACCAGGAGTCAGAGTGGAGCTTTATAATGACCTTCGAAAGCTGGGGAGGGTTCAGCCGGAGCCCTGAGGAGACACTACCTTCAAATTTTGCTAGCTTTCATGAATACCAACCCCATCTTTAATTCTCATTTTAATTCCACACTACACAAGAGCACAACAGAAGACAAAGTTACAAGAGAGCTCAATGATAGTCTAACCCACTATTTGTTCACTTTGGTGACAAACCATTCAACATTTGAAAAAATTTAGACTCAGGTTTCGTTCAAATTGTCCTCACAGCACTGTGAAATTTCACACTGACTGGATAAAATTTACAAAGAAAAGGTGAAGAAAGTACTCTTGTTAAAAAGCACGAATCTTAATGAAGACATCACTACAGTAAGTTCCCCCCACCCTCTGCGCGCAATAATCTTAGAATGCTGCAATCTAATCTTTTGATGCCTTGGCAAAAATAATTATAAAAACAATTTAAATTGTGAATTGTAAGAAAAGTGAAAACTGAAATTTAGAATTGTGACTTAGGCAAAAGTGAAGACAAATGCCAAATGTTCTATGTAACTGTGTTGTAGACTTATCATTGCTGTGAAGGAAGTTACATAGTTCTTAATTACTGTTTTATTTATTAAAAAAAAAAAAAAAAAAACTTTGGACTTCCACAGATGCCAATTTTCAAATAAATTATTGTTGTTGTTATACAGAGAAAAACACTAAAAAGCCCTAAAAATTTTGTTCAGAATATAAATAGACAAGAAGGAATTAATCTATTAGTCTATTTGAATTTACAACCTGACACTAATAAAGTCACTTCTGAATGTCTGCATTGTTCCATAAAAATCCCATGACCAACTCTATACCCATCCCTGACAGACAAGAGAACTCATGATTTTATATTTTGTGTGTGTGGGTGTGTGTGTTTGGATAGTGATTTTTGGCTACTGAATCTTGTTGTTTTTATCCAGCCAATAAAAAACACAACAATATGAGTTTTCATGTATTGACGTTCCAGAAATTTGATGTCAATAGAAGAAGACATGAGGGTCACATTTCAGGGTTGTTTTCTTCGTACAGTCTCAACCTATATTCTTGCACACATTCTACAAAAATGCAGACCAAAACATTAAGTTTATCAAATTACAAAGTCTAAAAGTGTGCTGCCATGATCACTGAGACATTGAACAACTGATTACACCAGGTTGCATAATAAAATCTGCAAGCCTGCTGCTCCCTGTAGGTTTATCTTCCTTTCTGCATGTTAGGGCATCTTAAAATTTACATATTACTCTAACTTTATTTGACATGCACAAACTACTTCAATGGTATACCAAAGACTTGTGATAAAAGGCAACAATGGTAACATTCCGCATCCTGAAGCTGCTAGAAATTAATTAATCATTTATTGATGCTAATGGGGAAGCTAGACATTATGTTAACACAAAGTTTATAGGTTCTGCTTTAACTAGAACATTCTAGATGTGTAGCGTATGTCAAGTGAAAGTTAGTGCAATACGGGATATCACTGTCCCAAACAGATTTCATGTTTACATGGTTAGAATTGTTATTTGTAGCTGTCGCACTACGGTCAAGTAGATTCAACAACCCAAAAATGAAAATCTTAATCACAAAGGTTTTCATTATGTAAAGTATATTAAAACTTAATGTAAACTCACCATTTGATGTAATACACACAAAAGAAGTTGAATGAAATGAAGGACCTCACAAACCCAACATGAATAAAGCAAAAGCAAAGTTTCCTTAAAATAAAAAACTAAATAATGATGCTAGCCTGACTTAATTGTAAAGAGCAAACACCTTACCGTCATCTCATAGCCAACATGTAGGCTCATTTTCGACAGCACTGAGCAGCACATTGGAGTTCTAGCTTGCTTTGATGGGCTAGCTAAATTTCTAAATTGTCTGTTTCTGAAATGAAATGATGTGACAATGAAATGTCTCTTATGTTCACAAAGACAATGGCTGCCACTGAAGAGCAATATTATTTGTATGCAAAAAGCCCTTTGTAGGATGTCTGGATACTTAGTTGGCATTCAACAGTAGTCAAAAGGTACTTATTCTTTAGTATGCAAAAGTGCCACATTATGCTCAAGATCCTCAAGATAATCGAAGAAGAACAATTCCTCTTTGGAAAAAAATTTAAGCCAACATCTTACAGGAGTTGAACAAATGTACGCTTATTTAAATAATAAAACTTTAGGTAAATTGTGCATTATTTCATCTAAACTGTAACTTTTATTTGTGAATTACTACTTGATATAAATTTACACTTGTGAGCTAGCCTGGCTAATGCTAATATAAACCTTTAGACACTGCCTAAAAGCAGAGCTCTGAAAAAAATTACTTCTCCTGATACAAGGTTTCAATGTAAATTTGCTTTTCATGATATCATCAATGATTTCATGTAGCCATCATATTATGACCGCCACCGTCCCACAGTTTTGATATTGTCTGAAAATGATAACTCAATATCACCACAGAGTAGCAAGATGCATTTCACTAGATAGGTTTATGGCTTTATATACCAGAATGCGAAATATCACCTCAGGGTCTCATGCGTACACACACGGACAGACGGACGGACGGACACAATATTCGCGACACAAAATATCAGATCGACGCTCTGACATCTTCTCTTAATTATAGAGTGCCGTTATAAACATACAGGTCAAAGTACAGGTAAATTGGTGACAGAGTATGTCTGAATTTGTGTTTTCTACTCACTCGAATACTTACAGGGTATTATATATATATAAGTACTTACCCAACGTTAGTGCATTCTGAGTATTCCGGAGGTGTGTGTCACAGTGTCACAGCACTGCGGAGTTTAGCATTCTACCTCATTTAACACACCTAATTCAATTAATCAGCTAATCACCAAGGCATTAATGTGCCATAATCTTTTTGTGGTAAAGTGGAATCTTTGCTGAGCTATGTGATTTTAGGACATGGCACTTAGCAAAATGAAAATTCCTTTTCCCGAAAACAAAGATAAAATTTATCCATAAATAAAAATAAGACCAAACGAAAAAGCAGTGCATTAAGCTATGTAGGTGGATTGTCCCAGAATGGCAGCACCCCTCTCTGGGACATCATCACAGGGTGTGTAGGTAATCAGTAGGTGGTGATGTCACAGAGTGCGTAGGTTGTGTGACACACTGGCAGGACACTGTGACAAACAACAAGACAAAGGGACAGAGCGACAGCCTGGGCCCCCAGTGGAGCACCACTAAGTGTTCTTCCACTTACAGGGGTCATTCCAAAGAATATCTGAATATTATTATACCGTTAAGTAAGTATAATATGTATTCACTTAACAATATAAAACTAGTTCGAGTACACACATTTGACCACTGATTTTTATCCTCGTGTTATTTTGAGGGATAATAGCTTCCATGTTATCTGATAAGCTGTTGACTGCTTCAATGCTCCCCTTTTCCCCAACATCTCTTAGACAAAACCACATTGAATATTAAATCTCTCATCTTGTCCTTTACACAGCAGAACAAATGTACTTTGCTCTGTACCCAGTACAACCACGTACCCCCAGACCAGCGGGTACAAATAGAACAGACGTTGAACATTACCATTTCATTTTTTCCAGTGGCTGGCATCGTATGACAAATAAACCCTGGCTTCCATGTTGAGTGCTGTTGAAATTTACTGCAAAGTTCCACATCTATGTTTCCTTCCATGATGTGTAACGCCCCTGGACAATTGTGAAGATGGCATCATGAAACTCCCACTTCTAAGCACAACAAGCTAAATTTTAACTAGAGTGTTTTTGTTTTGTCAAAAGTCCAATTCCTAAGCACATCTGATTTGTTTGTCTGTTTTTAGTTATGAATCTCAGTGCTTCCTTTTTAGTAGACAATACTTTTATGAGATTTAGGAAAAGCAGTGATTGTGCTGCAGGTCACTGTTTACAGGGGATTAATCTGGGAACTTAAAACCGGAAATCTGGATGAATCCGTAATTTTATCACCCTTGTTGTTGTATTATACTTATTGCTTACTGTCGTTCCTGCTGATTTCGGGTCATCCTGCAAATCCTTTGACTGACTTTCCTTGTCATTAGTCTGAGTAAGACTGTTTTAACAATTATTTTAATATTTATTTTAATATTTATTTTTTCATTTACTTATTTTTCCCTATTTATTTATTTACTTATTAATGAATTTTAATGTAATGTAATGAACATTATTTTATTTTGTGTACTTTTCTATCTACATAAAGTAAATAAAATATAAAAATAAATAATAATAATAACAATAATGATGACAATGATAAAAGTAATGCAAAAATGTGTGGATATTTGATTCAGTAGATCAGTGATCAGTGTACCAGTCAGCCATAACATTAACATCACCTACAGCTAGACAGCCTCAAACACTGCAAGCTGCAATGCACCGTATGTTCTGACACCATTCAATCTTAGCCATCATTAACAGTTTCAGCGGTTTTTGCTACATTAGCTCTTCCGTGGGATCAGACCGGACGTACCAGCCTTGAACACCGCTGAAACTTTTGCCAGTTGACTGGTTGTCCTTCTTTGAAACACCTTTGGTAGGTACGACTGTATACCAGAACACCCCACGAGACCTGGTGTTTTGGAGATGAATAAACCCAATCATTTAGCCATCACCGTGTGGCCTTGTCAAACGTCATTCAGATCTTACTGCTTGCTCATTTTTCAACACATCGACTTGGAGAACTGAGTGTTCACGTTCTGCTGTAACGAGATAATCAATGTTATTCACTTCACCTGTTAGTGGCTGTAATGTTAATAATGTTATGGCGGGTTGGTGAAGCAAAGTAAATAAGAAAATTGTATTTTTTTTTAATCAGCTTATGTGGATTTACTCTAATAAGCAAATGATTAAATCTACTATTATTATTTATTTTCATCACAAGACTGAACTAATTTCAAACTCAAATTAACATGTGGAAATGGTGTCAATGTCAGTCAGCATGAATAAATCGAGATCAGTTAGAAAAAAAACATACAATTCTGGCATCATATGAATTTATAGCCATGCTTTATAAATTATAAGGTTCTCAGTAGTTTAAGGTTTGTTTCCTCCCTCTGCTGGCTCTCAGTGGTAGGGCCTACGAGTACTGTGTGTGTGTGTGTGTGTGTGTGTGTGTGTGTGTGTGTGTGTGTGTGTGTGTGTGTGTGTGTGTGTGTGTGT
>JBCNYG010000021.1:18567816-18578044 GCA_039654305.1 Porochilus rendahli
GTGTGTGTGTGTGTGTGTGTGTGTGTGTGTGTGTGTGTGTGTGTGTGTGTGTGTGTGTGTGTGTGTGTGTGTGGAATCCCTGCTGAAGCCACACAGTGATGGATCTTGACGTATCTCTTCTGGCACACTTCCTCTAATGTTGTGACCGTTGCTGTGTTTCAGCTAATTTCGAGAGAAAACGCTAGTACTTTGTCCATGACTGCAGATCCGAAGTCGGCACCTGTGCCTTCTGCTCAAGCACTTTAACCCTGACCATCACTTTGCAGAGGACGGCAAGATTTATCGGCGGAGGGCACGCCACCTGTTTGGCTCTCAGACACTGACATGTGGGGGGTGCGAACTATAGTTTGAAGCAACTGCTGCTCCTTTTTTTAAGTCTCACCACATTATGGACTCCAGAAGTGAAAAAAACTTTCATCGTTTAGTCTGACAGGTGTTTGTTTGACCTGCACAAGCCGCAGCGTTGTTATGAGTTGATATTATTTCAGTCCGGGTGCAGACATTAACCCGAAAGGGGAGAACACATGCAGAACCATTCACATGTTCTTCCTCTTGTGTTTTTTAAGCACTTCTGCTTAATCAGGTGTTATTATTAGTGTCTGGGTGAACCCGTCTGATAGCAGTGTGTGGTCAGCTGTAGTTATTTTTCTGGTTTTTAAATTTCTGTACTTGGTGTATAACTGTTGGTGCAGCAGACAGCACGTCCACCTCACAGCAAGTAGGCCTGGGTTCGATTCCCAGCTCGCGGCGTTTCTGTGTGTGGGGTTTGCATGTCCTCCCCGTGCTTGCGTGGGTTTCCTCCGGGTACTCCGGTTTCCTCCCACAGTCCAGAAACATGCACAGTAGGCTAATTGACTGTTCCAAATCACCCCTAGGTGTGAGAGTGAGGGCCTGGCGAGCTGTCCAGGGTGTACCCTGCCCTCTCCAGAGTTGGCTGAGATGGGCGCCAGCCTCCCCGCGACCCTAATTAGGAATAAGCGGTTCTGAAAATGAACGAACAATATTAACTAATCTACAAGGTTTTGGAAGTGGTCAGCATGTCTAGTGGACACTTTTCATAAGATTAGACATATAATGAATATGGGGTTTAAGGAAGAAATATGTGTGTGTAAACAGAAGTATATTTAATATAATATAAATTAAATAGTTATTCATGGCTCACAATATCTGCAAGAACTTATATATATGTACTTCATATATTACATTCATAAAAAAATACCTGCACTAAATAAAAACATTGAAATTATAAATAATATAAATTTAAATTTTCTTGATGCAGTGAACTTTATTTTGATTGATTTTCTCTTTCATGAATTTATTTTCCTCCTCTTTCTTTTTCTTCCTTCTTTTAATAAGACATCCTTATCCAAAAATCTTAATCTGACAAAAAAAAAATCTGCATCTGAAAATGACTGAAATAAATGAAGGAAAGACAGACAGACAAATAAAAAGTATGACTATTAAGATCAGTTTTTGTTAATGCTGTCTGTAATAAACGTCCCGAGCATAAAAAAAGCTGAAATGTATATATAAATAAAATCAATCAAAGCAACCAGCCTATTACATTGAAAAGTTATGCAATACACCTACCTTCACCTTCCCGATCTCCTCAGGACCCAAAGCTGAGGTAATAAACAACAGGCACAAGTTCACAAGATGTTGTGGCGTGAAAACCTAAAAAAAAAAAGGAAAGAAGGGAATTTGCTGCTTTTATTTGGCTATAAAATACAACTTGGCAAAAATCTGTACAACTCGAGAGTCTGGACACCTGATGAAATATTTGGTTGGTGTTTTAAAGTTAAACTCTGCCAGGAACAAAGCTACGATATATAATTCCTGTTCAAATATTAATGCACTATTGCTACTTATTTGCTGAACAAAAAATACTTCAAAAATGTCCATACCTCGAAAAAGGCATCCAATGATTTTATACTTGGTACGACCCATTTGGCAGAAATCAGCCTCAAAACGTTTTTCGTGGCCAGCTACACTTCTATTCACGCTATTGAAATTTTTCCCTTTTATTCCTTACTAAATGCTTCTAGCTCAAATAATGTTCGGAAGTTGCCCACACATTTATTAATCCAAACCCAACTTGGATTAAGGCCCTGCAAGTAAATTAAATCTTAAGATAATCTAATGAAAAAATATACCTTTTGCACATGTCAAATTGTGTGTTTAATTGTTCATATCCCATTCAACAGATAAACATTAACTGTACAATAACCATGCCGGAAATATATGTCAGCATAAAGTGTCTGGCCAACAAAACATGGGGCCCACAAACTTTTGCATGAGACCACACATGCTGGTAAAACTAATCTTGCTGTTTCAGAAGTGTTTTTGTTTGTTGAAGGACACTTCAATAATCACAAGCAACGTTTGTTGAAGAATACAATTCAAGTATAAATCTGAGCAGTGAATAGTTTTGCAGGGAAGCTCAATAGTGGCTTCATGCTTGTCTTATGTACAAACTCACAACCTTGCAATAAGCTGAATACCACATTTGGGTTGTGTTTGGCTGTTTCAGCTCAAGGACCTCAAGTTTTTGTTAGACCACAAATGAAACTGTAGCTGCTTGGATTTACTTGGCTTTACAAACTTCAAACCTAAAAAAATAGTAAAAATTCTGCATCAAGTTTCTGTACCTTTATCGTGTTTCAAAGAGATGTTTCTGCTTTTATCAAATGTCATACAAATAAAGTTGTAGTGGGGCAATTTAGGGTGAGTAATGAGACAATTTATAAGATGTGATGTCAACAAGTGATCGTGATTTGGTACAAAAGCCATGTACAGGAAAGGCCTAGTCCTTGAGGAGAAGTAAAAGAATTATTGAGATGCTTAAACCCCCCCCCAAGATAAATTGAAAAGGATTAGGATATCTCACTCTCTATGGTACACAATATCGCTGAATGATTTAGGTATATAAAGGGTAAGGGTACAAGCCTAAGCTGAAAGCCTGTGATCACTGATCCCTCAGCCAGCACTGCATCAAGAACTATTAGCCATCCACAGCTGATATAACTCCACTAATGCCCCTGTCACATATTAATGATTTGCAGAACTATGCACTTAGGCATAAGGCTTAGGTATTGGCAGCATTTAGAGGGATTGGCATATAAAGTGGGGTTCAAACAAGGAACCAGTCAGTATTCCTCAAGACTTCATCGTTGACTATCGTTGGTCATAAGTTACGAATGCTGCCAAAATATTTAGCATTCATTGGAATACCTTGGTTCAAAGTACATTTTAATAGACATTATATTCAACTTATGATTAACTTACAAATAACTTACCTGCAACTTATCACAGCTTACCTACAACTTATGACTATATGCATCCATACATCAAAAATTTCAAAGACCTCGCCGTACTTCAACTTATACCAGCGTGCTGTTAACTTACACAAAAATTTGCCAGCATATGCTGGCAAAATCGTCAATGTGTGACAGGGGCTTAACACTCACCATTTCTTTGGCAAACCTTTGCACTACAACGTAAAATTTCATTAACAAATTAAAAAAAAAAAAACTTCACTGCACAAAAGAAAATTTATTTTAATGCTGTCCAGAAGTGTCTCTGACTTCAATGGCTTTGAAGACTTCTGGAATGGACAACAGACGGGGGAAATGTGTATTATGCTATTATAGTTAGACAAATCAGTATTCCAGGAGTTTTTTTGTTTTGCTTTGTTTT
Organism: Porochilus rendahli; assembly: GCA_039654305.1. Taxonomy (NCBI): domain Eukaryota; kingdom Metazoa; phylum Chordata; class Actinopteri; order Siluriformes; family Plotosidae; genus Porochilus; species Porochilus rendahli. Next base: position 18,571,513 of record JBCNYG010000021.1, read on the forward strand.
GTTATAAATGGACACCATGAGTGCCAGACCAATGACAAAAAGGACAGTCCAGACTGTTATCAGTAACAAGTCCATACATCAGGGTCTGTCATGGAATGAAATTGTGTCAGTGACTTTGGCAAAGGTAAAATACACTTAGATAACAGCATTAATGCAGAAAAATACATTGAAATTTTGCAGCAACTTCTTTTCCAGGAACATCCATACATATTTCAACAAGGAGAGGAAAGGATGGGTGCTAAATTGGTCTGGACTTGCAGTCCTGACTTGTCCCCAATACAGAATGTGTTATAAATTTTCGAAAGAAACACACAACAATGACCTTGTAATGTTTCATTACTTTAAGACTTGTTTTAAGTAAGAATAGGCAAAATAACACCTGAAACACTTTATCAAGTGGTGTCTTCAATCCCTAAACACCTTTCAAGAGGTATAAGAACAGATAGCGAGCATTTAAAGTCATAAATGCTTAACCATCCCAAGTTTTTTTTAAGTGCTTCAATGATCAAAATGTAATTAACTGAATGAATCGAATAAAAAACGGGGGGCAAAATCAGTGAGGTTAAAAAAATTATTAACATAAAATAAACCAACATCAAAATATGTTCTATTATTTTAAAGGTGTCTATTCGCTTACCAAACATTTAAAATAAATATGAAATACAGTGAATATTTCTTAATGGAATCTGTCACATCTCTTTCTGAAACTGTTTGCTTACTCCTGTACACCAGTGTCAATGACCCCTGCACAGGGTGCCATGATATTAGTAAACATCACCATCTTTTTATTTCTCTTTTTATTAATCTTATGCTCCTTGATCTTTCTTAACATTTAATCATAGACTTTTCCATTTTCTATGTATCATTGCTGCACTGCCAAGTTATCACGTATGCACAAGATCCTTCATCTGGTCACACAGTCGTGTTATTGTTATTGTAAACAGACACAAATCCAAAGCAAGATATAAAACAGGTTTATAAAAGATTTTAAGCCCATGTGCTAGGGCAATTTTAACAATAAACCAATGATAATGGAAGATTAAACATTTATTTGTGAATGGACAGTTTTAAGAAGAGTGCAAGTCTAAGATTATTCATGAATCATTGTTTTCAATATCAACTTAAACTTTAACATACCTTCCCAACTTTTTTGATCTTTGGATGTAAATCAATATAACATTTGCACATCTGTAATAAGCATGCTTTCAATTTGGGGTCAAATGTTATAATAATTTCTTTGGACTCATTTTTACTTCTGAATTAAAAATACACAAAGAAACGAGTAAAAAGACCTAACATATATAGCTGTAGATAAATATCACACATTAATTATTAAATTAAATATTAATCAAAGTTTATTAGTGTTTAAGCTCATATTTTGTTGATGCTAAAGAAGTTTAATACATTTAATAAAATTAAGTTGAGGAAATGCTTATGTAAAATACTAATGTTATTAATGAAAAGCAAGAGCATAATACCTGGAAAGTACATGTTGAAATATTTAATCCACAATAGGCCCGATATCTTTTTATCCCTTAATTCAATATCAACATGTCCCCACTAACTATAATAAAGACAGTTATTCCTAAACTTTCAGCGACGTGGATGGACCTACCTTTCAGAGACAATTAAAATTGAATTTAGGCTAGCTCCACTGAAAGAGAAATAAAATATTCACGAGCACCCACCTTAATGCTTTCTCTGTACGCACAGCGCTTGAATATGCCAAAAGAAAAAGCACTGCCACGGCATCGAACAACAACACTGTCCTTGAACGCACCTTCCTTTAGAAAGAGATGCTAATGAGCAAAAGTAACCTTGGATTATTAGGCTTTTACTGCATTCTTGTTCCCCTGAAATCATTCTCCTGCAGAGCAGAACTTACTAATAATGGAACAAACTGATGTCAAAGCATCAAAACGCAGCGACACTGAAGGTCGCAGTAATTTGGGCTTCATTAAGAAGCCTAAAACATAGCGTTTATTTTTACTATAAAGAAAACCATCCAGCAGAGATTTCATACATGGCAGATTTAATCAACTAAAGAGATTGTGTACTTTCTTTCAGCAGGATTTGTATAATGCATTGCCTCATCACAGAGATTCTTTTTAAAAGCTCAGTGGTTGCAACCTTTGTAGGCTGTGATAGAACAGTCCCCATGTCCTCACCCTGCCATTCGTCTTAAGAGTTGAGCCGAGAAAAAAAAAAGCCATTTGTCAAGACAGTGTTGAAGAGACCCAGCAGGCACTAGGGGAGATGCGAGCTGGCAATCCAGCAAAGTGCCTAGCTTCATGTTCATGCTATTACCAGGCCTGCTCCTACACCCACGGGAAACACAGGACCTTGTTTTACTTTTCCGTCTCCCCATCCTGGTTCCATCTCCCAAAGGTGACAAGTGAACGAACAGAGGGTGACTCTGAGGGCGGCAGTAATTAAAACAGGCTGATTAAAGTGACGGAAGGAGGACAGAGAATAGACGAGTGGGAAGATGTGAAAGAGAGAGAGAGAGAGAGAGAGAACAAAAGAAGATATAATGTTAAAGATGCAGAGAGTCTGAGGTTGCAACTCCGCAAAACACAACATATGAGCCATGATTTACTTTCGGCTGCTCTGGATGGCTCCACGTACAAATCAGCATACAAGCATACAAATAAGCATGTAATACCTTCACGTTTATTAAGGCCTTGCACAGGATTGATGGGATTTCACTGTCAGTCACACAGACTGGAATAAAAACACATGAGAAAAAATAGTAATAAAGCAGAGACTGGTTTAATTTCTTTTTCACAAAAAAAAAGACTGAGTAGTTTGTTAGTTTAAAGGTTAGTATGTGGTAGAACATTATTGATTCCCTGTAAAATATTTGTACTTTCTGTGTTCAAGCCCAGAGGCGAATAAGCTTCAGAAACATGTGACCTCTAGCCTGGTGCATGGGGAGCTAAACTCGAAAAGCACAGCTCTTTTAGTAGAATGCTTTTCATTATGGCTTCACCTAGCTCGAAGGATATAACCATCATACCACAGGACCTGATTCAGCCGGCAGCAGTGCATTAAAGTTCATAGAAAAAGCGTATATACAAATGATTAAATCATTTTTAAAAAGTCAGATCTAATTAGAGGACATGAATAGACCAGCACTGAGACTGTTTTTTTTATAAAAATAGACATAAAAAAAAAACGCCGTGCCACGAGTTGGCAATCAAATGTTTGTTTACTATACATATAAATAAAGGCATAGATGTTGCGCTTAAAAGGTTCAGAATAGTTATCAAAATGTCACAACGGTCCACCGTCATGAGCAGTAATGAGAGCAAAAGCCAATTTTAAGAACAAACTCAATAGCAAGTAACACCCAAAATAAAGTATTTTTATAGGCACTTCAGAAAGTGAATAAAAACTTCATTGCAACGGCAAAAAATAATATACAGTATATAATAGAGCTCACAGTGAATATTGGCATGGTCTTTCATACATAAGAATGAAAGCGCTCACACGTTCAGTAGAATGGCCTTGTTAAAACTCAGCATGTTGTGATTAAGCTAAATTAAGTTATGAATAATATCAATAATATTAAGACCCTTCACACTAAATTTTTAACTTAAACAATTTTTGTATGTGTAGTCCACTGTCATTGCTGTTCAGTTTAATCAGCCCAATAAGATAATGGTGATTTAATTATTTTCATTTTTATGACTTTCTTAATATAACTTTCAACCTCTAACATGCTCATTTATTACAAAGATATACATCTGTCATTCTCAGGAGACTATGGATTCGACCACTGGCTGGAGGATCTTGAGCAGTGCCTGGTGTTGTGATTCAGGCCATTGTGGAAGTACAGATGAATTCCAACACTGGTCTTGCTTGTCTTGGAGAATTCCTTCTTATTCTCACTCCTGGCTTCAGACTGCTGAGCAAGTGACTCTTCGAATCTGAAGAGGCCTTTCTTCAACACTTCTCTCCAGGCTGGTCGTTCTGAAACTGCAGCCTGCCAGGTAGTCAGATCGATGCTCGGGGCTTTCATTTCTTTCTAGGGATGTCTTTGAAGCACCTTTGGGGTCAGCCTGCAGAGCGACTTCCTTGCACTAGTACTCTGTAGAGGATATCCTTAGGGATTCAGCCATCGTCCATACGTACAATGTGTCCGAGCCACATTGTTTCAACAGGTTGTACATTCTGCTCTCTCTAAGACAGTGTTGTTTGGAATTTGTCCTTCCAGGTGATGTTCAGGAAGCATCAGAGGCGGCGCATGAGGAAGGTGTTTAGCTTGTGTTCTTGTCGGTCACGCATCGTCCAAGTCAACAGAGTGATTGTACAAATCACCAGCAAGGGCAATGAATCAACAGCATCCTGCTTAGGTCGACCTGAGCCCTCTGTCAGGTGACTTTGTCAAGCGGACTGTTGAAAATAATCCCTGTTGCAAGGCTACTAATGTTGCATAGAAACTGACCCATAATTTTTAATTAAGTACTCATCTCAGAGTACTGCTGTATCTCCATTAATTGGACATATGTACATACAGTATATCTATCTTTAAAAAAAATGAAGTCTATTTGGTTCTGATATGTCACTGTATGCAATCTATAAACACTAACTACTTTGTAAACATTAGAATGCTAATTAGCTCGGCAACTCACTGACTGATTGGTGTTGAGTAGAAGTTCTCTCAATAAATATAGATGATAAATTAAAATTACCCCAAAAAAATACCTAGCAACAAAGGTATGTTTAGACACCTAATGACCTGTATAATTTATTTATTTATTGGGTTTTTTTGGTGATCAGTTAAGTAGAGGCTTTGTTGATAACTACAATGGGCCTCTTTGCTTGTTTGTTTTGCCTTGTTCTTGGTAGTGGTGTTATATAATATATCTAAAAAAATGGATAATATTTATATAAAAATATATAAAATATATTTTTTTAATTTACCTCTGCTTTTACTTTCTAACAATACTTTCCAAAATCATTTTGCACACAAGTAGAAAGCAGCACCACCATACAATCACATCTGGATGGATATTGCTTGGGTGGGGTGTCATTCTCATTACAGCAGTGACAGAGACAGGACTGTGTGTGTGCATGATGTGTTTTTTGGGTGTGAAGCCAACACTAGCATATCAGTACCCCCAACAAAGCCCTGTATGCATATCTGGGGTAATCTGTATCTGTCAACAATCTGCCTGGACTTGTACAGTACCTGCATGGATCGGTTGCATGGATGAAACTGCATAATGACCTTGTACAACACAGTGTTTCGACACTCGCAGTGGTATATCATAATTTCACAACAGTGATGATGACACGTTGCAAAAAACGTCTATCACTTTTAAAGAGCGCTCACTCAAGAGCCAAGAGAGCGGCGTGAATATCTTATAGGAGAGTGCACAATACAACACGACACAAGATGGAGATCATGTCGAGCATACTTATACATCAGTTCAAAAGAAAAAGGACTCATTTTCATATCAGTATTTAAGTAACTTATTTACTTATTTATTTACTTATTTATTTAAAATACAAGCTTGACACTTTACCAGTGCCATAGCATAATATTTAATTTACGATCATTAGCTTAAAATGATATGACCTTTAAAGCACAGTGATGAGTCTCCAAAGTACAACACTTGTACCAATAACATTTCAAGGCGCCTCATGTAGGACTTCCAGTGCTGTGAGCAATGTTCCAGTTATTGTCCATGAATCCATCACAGCCTCCATTTTTCCATGATGACAATGCATTAGGTGTCTTAAAACGCTAGATATTTATTACACTGATAAATAGACCTACTGTATGTCATTATTAAAGCACTGCAGGCTGGACTTATACATCCTTACGAAAACAAGACAGATCGTTGTCAGGTGAACATGGCCCTAAAGGCGATCTAATTATACATGGTTTCCTGGAGACCAATTACTCAAGTAGCCTTTCAGAAAGCACGGTCAGGGTTCAATTTTAAAAGCATGTACACAGGATGTAAAGTAGGAAGGATCTGATTAAAAACAAGAAAAAGAATATTCTGAAGGATATGGAGGGTTTATATTTGAATTGTTCATAGGACGTGCACTTTCATTCCCTGTTTATCTTTCACTTTTTTACTCTGGCATTCATGCCCATACACCCCGAAGCTATGAGATCAACTTCACCATCTACATGCACAATTCAAACTTGCAACACTGACGACACAAGAGTTGAGGTGCATTTCATTGGGCAGGAAAAAAATAATAATAAACTGTATTGTGCTCTTTTTTAATTCCTCTTTTTATATTATCCCTTTTCTTTGTCAGTCAGCTAAAGCAACATGTGGTGGGCAATTATAGTGTAGCACATAGCTAATGTCAGTCTGAGGGTTGCCTGTGTAGGCACGTGAGCATGGACGTGAGAACAAAAAGTGAGATCATGGCTTTATGACATTTGCATAAGAAAGGAGCTCCAAAGCTCAGCTAAAAAATTATGAATAAAAATAAAAAATGAATTTAAAAACAATTAAGTTTTTTTTTTCTTTTTACCAGTTTTGTTATGCCTAACTACCAA
>JBCNYG010000021.1:18773851-18787933 GCA_039654305.1 Porochilus rendahli
GAACATCCCCCCCAAGCCTAGAAAATTGAAGGGGGTTTAGGGTTGGGTTTTTGCGAGCGGGGGGAAGAGTAAGAAAAAAAGAAGGCCCCCCCCCCCCCCCCAGTTTGCTGTTATCACCATGTCTCTCTTTTTTTTTTCTTAATCTGTCTCCAGCTGAGAACGGTATCACAACTATGAGGAGAAAAGACAGAATAAAAAATTCCTTGTCAATATGGATACTCCAGGCTGAACTCTAATCAATGCGCTGCCTACGGTGCAACTGCGTGTTATTTACTTTTCTAATACATTACTTTCTGCCATATGGGCTTCTGTTGTTGTGCTGCTGTCTGTAATGGAGAGAAAAACTGAAGTAGTGCAATAGTTTTAATGACTGGATGCTTGCTGATTCCCAGGCAATGCCAATAATAACAATTACTGACAGAAAAGTTATTTCATTTGTAATAATCAGCTCATAGAGTGGAGAATGCCTGCAGGTTATGTCTCTCCGCCTGTCTGTCTGTTTCTTCCCACTATTTATACCACATTTCTAACGCACTGCTTTATATTTCATCTATTTATCTCCCCCAATTATGCTCCTATTCCATTGACATTAAACAAGAAAAAAAAAAAAAATCAAACTGCGTCTCAATCTTTGAAGTCTCCAGAAGCTAATGGTTGCACTGCGCCTCTTTTTCAGTCCACGTTCTTCAGGGACACATCCGCCCATAACACAGCACCTCCTTTTCTAGGTTGATGGCAGAGTTTTAATTGGGGCTCTGAGGCGCATACTGTGAAGTCCCAAGCCTAATTTTACCAGGGCTAGAAACACTACATAAGGCTCGTGGGCCCAAAACGAGCACAGGTCAAGCCAACAGAGGCTCACGTTGTGTGTGTGTGCGCACATGTGTAGGTGGGTTTGCAGTACAGTAGTTCTACTGTTATGCCAATGTTGTATACAGTAGTTTCTGCTTTGAAAGTTTGAGTAAGTATATGTCATTATACAGGTATTGTATATAAGTGATTAAAAGTGAGATGGTTTATCCTTATGTGTCTTAGACTAGTTTATATTAGTCCATTTGATTTGAGTAGCCTGTGTAATCAAACTAATGCCTGAAGTAAAAAGGTGCCGGGCGCAAGCCTTCGAGCGCAACCCCTTATTTGTTTTCCTTCGGACGCTTATTGGGTGGCCCTTAGAGGAAATATTGATTCCAAGAAAGGGCACAAAAGGGTTGCTTGATATGAGAACAACAAACAAAAGGTAAGGACAATCACAACTTGCTGACAAAGCCAGAGTTTCTGTCTTACACAGCATCGCCCTGCCAGCAAACTTGAGCGGTCAAACAAATTCTTCTTAAGTGGCATTTGAGAAATGCACATATTTTATAGCAGTAGTGCTTTTTGTTTTTTTCTTGAAATATTAACCCGCTGGCACAAGTAACTGCCCTGTGCTCTTGTTTACCATATGAAAGGCATTCCTGCTGGCCCTATAGGTAATGGACAAAGACAAGACAGTACAGTTATGGATGAGGAGAATGCTAATAGCGAGCATCATTGCACTTTATTGATTCACCACTAGCATCCTTCAGGTCCTGAATTGGCCTTAGTAAACTCCTAATTTATGTTTAATAGGGCCACTTGTGTTTGACAAAGCTGATCCTTTCTTTTCCTGTTAGGCCCATATCAGTTCTTACAGCTTGTAATATCTCACTTGGTTTGCATTTGACATGACAGCAGTGCCAGCATTATTCCAGTCACAGCCCGTCTACTTTTTATGTACTCCCTTCGGTTATGATTCAGTGTCTTCTTGCAAGAACCAAGTCTCAGTTTATATACTGTAAAATCTCAAAAGAAATATTTGTGTGAGTGATTAGAAGTCACAAAACGCATGAAACGTGGCAACCATAGCCTCAGTTTCCATGTTATAAATTTGTGTGCGCAACAAATCAGTGCATGAAATGAAATCCAGACACCTCTCACAATGGTTATGGCTTGTTGAGACTAGTGTCAAAGTCCTAAAGCAGTTGTAGTTCTATCAGCTGGAAAAAGATGGCTGTCAGACTTGTCAAAGAATCCATTGCCATTACATGAATACTGTCAAAGCAACAGATGGTTGTCATAGTGATATAAGTCCTGTTTATTCTTCTCCTGCCAAATGGTACTGGAAGCCTAATGCTTTTACAGATGTGTAGCCAGCTGCACAAAGATGTAGGGAGTATGGAGAAAATAAAAATGCGAGGGGGAAAAAAGTAAAACCCTAGAATTCGAGGGGTTGGTTATAAAACATATTTGTTGATGTGCAGTGGTGGGAAATGGATTTGGTTGACTAGTAAATCTGAGAGCAGATGACCAAATGGGCTCTTAGGCAAGGTCCAACACCAATAAATTGTAATTGCAGTAATTCACGGTGTTTGGTCATATTTGGTCATTTGTGGGAATATTCCTTTGAGATTTCTGAAGTAGTGGTGAATAGGGTTGTTATTGTTACACGATTAGTCATGATGTATGATCAGATCATCATTCCAGCATTTGTTTCCCCCCAGCAAAATGGCTGCAACGTCCCAAAAATGCAGAATACATCTTACAGCCTCCTCCCTCTTGCCTCTAACTGAATCCTAATCCAACCAATCATCCTCCATTTCTCAGAAGACGTACACTTGACTATAATCTGTGACTGTTATAAATCCATTACATCGCTACCTCTACTGCCACGTCCAGCATGTTTATTTTCATTATCCTACACAGCGGCAATGAAACGCACAGAAGAACAAAATTATGCTACTAACCAAAACTGAATAAACCATTTATTTATTTTTGACTTTCACCAGATTAATATAATGAACCTATAATATTTAGGTTAACATTAATTGAAAATGTCAAACCAAAACACTGTTATGGTTCACATAGCTTTAAAATTAGACCACATATCCTGGTTCCTTGACTTACTATGTGTGCGTCTACATGAAGGCGTTATGGACAAACCAGTACCACATCTGCGACTGACCTCCTCAACAATCTGAGTAGAATAATAGGATGAAAATGAGAGGTCAGTGTCAGCTTTAAGTCATTGACAGTGCTTTTTGGCTTAAGGTTTTTTTTTAATTATTCAGGATTTAAGTTACCAGCTAGCATTTTTCAAAGACGACTTTGTAAATAATCAGCAATTATGTGGCAAAGGTGCTGTGGATGAATGAGAACATGTGGGAATGGGTGCAGAGCTGTGTAATGGTGTCTCTTTAACTTGCTTTGAAGTGTTGAAGTATATAATACATGGAAACACAAAATAAGCATATTAAAATGAGATTTTTATATCTTATATTCACATATTTTAACCATAACAGAGGTGGATTAGGTGATGTCTGATATTCGAGCTGAGATAAGCACTGTAAGCTGTGTAAAGGTGTTTTTTCATATATACTACATGAAATCCTGAAGAAAAGTCAACTAAAATGGTTTATTTTCCCATTTGACAGCATTATAACAATGGTGCTACCTGCTCCAAGTGACCTCAACAAACATTAAGTGGCTACTGTTTTGAATCATGCATTATCCACTGGGGATAATGTTTTTTTTTTTTTTTAAACCAATATTTTTAACCAATATTAAACCATATTTTAGACCATTCAGATTGCACTGTTCCCATGTATTATATACTAAATTAAAATATAGCATGCACCGTTTTTCACAGAAAAATCATGTCTGGTTTGTCTCCTTGTTGCAGTGTTTTTATTTGCAGGATGTCTCTTGTAACGAATACGGAAATACAAGTCACAGATACGATCAATGTTTGAGCATGTTTTTTTTTTAAACGAAATTGTCTCATGGTGGATCTGGAAGTGATTGAACTTTCACTTTTTCTGTGTCTCTCTCTCTCTCTCTCTCTCTTTCAGTACCTTTAGTTTCTTATTTTGTATACCCTGAAATCGATCTACACTTAAGCCCCTTGAGAGATAATCAGTTTGTCAAAGTGCTGAATGGGCCTCTATCAATCTCCCAGCTCTGCATTGTGTGCTTGTGATATCCTGGTGACTCGAGGGCTTTGTCATCTGGAACGTGTTTTGGAAATCAATGAAAGTTCCTGTGTTAAGCGAGGGGGAAGAAAGAAGAAATCCCCCAGGTGCTCGGCAGACAGCGAGAGAAAAGGAAGAGGGGATCAGGTCCCACAGGTGCTTGGTGAGAACGGGAGAGATAGTGAGGGGGGAGAGAGAGAGATGGACAGAGAGAGAGTCCCTCGGGTGTAGGGAAGGTGAGCATTCAGGCTGATTAGGCTGCATGTGCCTTCTCTAACAAGGGCTCCGCAGGGCAAATGTTCCTCAGAAGACATAGGTGCAAGGCTTGTGTATTTCCTCAAGGGGGCGGGTCCTGGCACTGATTGATTCTTAGCTGGGATTGGCTGGTATTTTTTTTCCCTGCAGCTTGGACCTTCTGCCATGGCTCTGACCTCCGCCTGGGTTCATTAGTTTTCCGGTCTGTAAACATGAGGACTTTACAGTAACAAGGGAATGCTGACAACATCCGGACAGCTGTACAACAAATTCCCTCTTGACTACATGGCGTGCACGGTTTCTCCGTTATTTCTTATATTTTTCATTCTTGATCTATCTGCATCACTTTCCCTATCTCTCTGTGCTTTTTCTTCTTAAAGGAGTACATGACAGCACGTTAATCACTGTCTGCTGAAAGCTGGAGGGGCTTGCAGAGAAACCAAGGGAGAACATGATGAAGCGTGGAAGTGTGAGGAAACAAGGAGAAAGGAGAAGCAGCATGGGAGGGAGAAACAAAAACATTCTCGCTTATTCACAACACCATTATCCCGGTCTAAGTGAGAGGAGGGGTGCTGACGGCAAGTGTGTGCTCTTTGATTAATGGAGAAAATGAGTGACTGTGACAGTACAGGTGACCATACGGGACATGCTTTCCTGTGTCCCCCCACCTCCCGACCAACAGCTGCCTCACTCAACATCCTCCAATATTTCCTGTTTTGTTTACCGTGTGCCAGAGACCCATGTTGGACTGACATTCACCTCCCATTGTGTAAAAAAGTAAAGTGATGCATCTTATACCTGACTCAACGAAGCGCTGTCAGCTAATGTGGTTTTGTGGCTAGCCAGCAGCAAAAGACAGATTATATGAAATAGAAAAGGGAACGGAATGAGAGAAAGATGAGGGGATGAGAGTCCCTTGACGCAGCTGTGTGAGGATCTGAGGATTTTACCGCGGGACAGGTCATCAGCCAATTAAACCCTCTTCTGCTCCATCCTTTCTTCACAGCTCCCATCCATCCAGAGCTCAGCTTTAATCAGAACACACAGACGACTCAGCTTCTTCTATCTGCTCTGTCCTCTCCCTTCCTTCCTGTTTGTCTCATCTTCAGATTTTCCATCTCTGCTCCTTCTCTGCTGTTGCCGCTTGTCTTCTCGTCTCTCTTCCTCCCCAACTCTATCTCTCTGTCATCCCCTCCCTTCTGCCCAAACATAGTGCCATTCAAATGCTAATTGCAAAGCCCAATTACACTAGCATGTGCAGTAATGTCTGTGCCGGCACAGAGCAGATTTCTAAAGCCATTGTGTCGAGCGGCACCAAGCTTATCACCCCTGCAATTTGTGATTCACGTGCAACAATAGATCCACGGCATTTTAACAGCCCCCATACAAATTTATCATTTAATACAATCGTGTTACCGGTCTTTTTATTTTATTTTATTTATTTTCATTTATTTATATATTTTAGCATTCTCTGTCATCCTTCGAAGTCCCTAATTCACCCAGTAGGTTGATGCTGGAATTTTAGAAAAGAAGCAGTCGATGCGTAGCCATAGCCGCCGGTCAGAGTTAGCACAGCGGTTTTAATGAGCAGAGCAGTGTCCGATTGCCTGAATCTCCCTCCGTTGTGAAGCCTTTGTTATTATCAGAATGCCCATGTGTGTACCTCATAACGCCATGAATCTATCTGCTTGCTTGCTCACATCGTAATTTCAGACAGTGTAGGCTTGCATTCTGAAGCGTTAAATAATAAGGCTCATAAATTAGCCACTAACTTGATATTTCCTTCAAGCCTTTCTGTGGCTATGTAACATATAAAATATGTTGAAAGTATAATAATGAGATCCAGGGTCAGAAATAAATTACAGTCACAAAAGTTAAGTCGTCCAGGTCCCTACCCAAGCAGCCATTTTGGATCAGAAATGTGCGGCTGCATTTAATGGCTCTAGGTTTAAGTAGCACAGCACTATAGCAGCACTCCTGTGAATGCTGATAATGAAAGACTCGCTCAAGCTGTTTGCAGGTGCAGTGTGATGGATGGCCGTTGTGGGAATGGTGATGACATGTCCAGGGTGTAGAGTTCTTGGCATTTTGCCAGGTCACATTTGGACATTCATCTTCATCCATTTATACCTGCGGAGTATTTGCTACCTGAAACATCCTCAGAACATGCAGCAATACCTCCTGATACACTCAGAGTAGTAATAGTAAGGGCTTTTAATGATAGTAAGAACAAGTACAAAAATGTCTATTGGGCTTGTACACCCGAACCTACTGGTTCATCACAGCCGGAGCTTATCCCGGTTTCTTCAGCATGAAGCAGCACACTTTGGGTTAAGACCTTGCCCAGGGGTCTTAGCACGGTGGGGGTCTAACAGAGATTCCAACCCACAACCTCTCAATCATCAGCCAAGCACAATAACCACCTCTGGTCCCATAAGAACAAGTGTAAGCTGGGATAAAAAGGTAGTCTGTGGTGACAGTGCTTACATCCAACCAGTCCAAAATGTACCCCCCTCCCAGACAGACAGGAACAAAATATCTTTTATAAACTTAAACAGTTTGACTTTATGGCCTTTACCTGTTGACCTACACTGTCTCGATGACTAACGCTCTTTCTTTCTGTTAGCCTTTGTTAGTCTTCGACCCTACAGCAGTGCAGACCTCATACTCTTTAATGACATTAGCTTCGGTTTCTTGCATGTCTTAGCTTCTGCTACGACCCTCATTCAGAAAGCTAAACAGAGCGTGTAGATGTATTAAATCGTCCGCTATAACCTTCACTCCAAGGGCTTAGCAGAGCAAGCTAATTTTTCCTGATGTGAGGACGGGTGTTTCACCAGCGGGTATTTTACCATGTGCATCTGTTCCCATCTCCATGGTGATGCTGCCTCGCTATGACCTCATCGCAGGTGTGGATTCGACTTTCCCGTGCAGGTGCTCGTGGCAATTGCTGCCCCGTCTGCCGTACTGATCCTATTAAAGATTCAAGAAAGCTTTTCATCTACCTACTTTATTTTTTCCTCTTTGGGATTTAATAATGCCTTCAGACCACCAGGTCAAAGGGCACACTAGCTGAGATCTCAGCATACACAATCATAGATACTTCTCAAGCAACGTCCAGTGAATAGATCTGATGGAAACACCATTAAAAGAATTCCGACTGCTGAAGGCAAAGTAAAAGCGAAAACGAGGACAGAAAACGAGAGATATGGAAGAATTGATGGGGAGAGAAAATCAGCAGCAAGATCAATTTTAACCACATTCTAGCATTCTTAAATAAAATATAGCCTCAACAACTTGTAAAAGAATATGTGGAGATGTATTAAAGATATACATATTATATACAAATTAGGCATTACTTATAAGCAGACTATTAGTGTGTCCTACTGTCATAATAAATATCACCTTGTGGGTTTTTTTTTACATGGGTTGTCAAAATTAATTGCTTTTAATTACTGGAAAGTCTCAGGATATTTTCACTGTCCTGATCTGATGGCTTACACGCTACATAATTAGTTGCTGTTTGGAAGCTTTGGGAAATGCAGGGCATGCCTTGAAATTGAGAGCATCCCAGCAGTGTCAGGGAACTTTTGTTATGTGGATGCCTGTGTTTCACAGAATTTTCCATCTGGCGTTTTACTGATGATGAGAGGTTTTAAGGGCATGCTTTAGGATGCGCATAAACATTTACAGTAAATGAAGCACCTCATTGGCATTGCCAGTCATTGTAGAGGAAGTGTGAGTGTAAGAGAATTTATTGGGAGCTGTATTTACAGGGACGGTGATCCGAGCTTTAGTGTCCTCTTTCCCTCAGGTGCCAGAATGGCTGTGTGACTCTAATTTGTAAGTCGTAGCATTTCTCTGGTGGTTCTGATGAGCTTGTGGCTGCCTCTTTGGGTGCGTGAGCTATTGTGCTATTGATTTTGGCTTTTAACTGGAGACGGACAGGATGATTCATAAATTCATTCACATTGCAACAAGAACAAAAAACATTTTTAACCTTTAAAAAAAAAAGTACTTTTTTACCACATTGAAAGACGCCTGATACTGAACTAGCACCATTTTTATTTATTTTCTTATTTTTTTTTTTTTTTTGAGAATCATCACGTGAAAAAACCTCAGGTCAGCTAATCAATCATTCTTGTCACTTCCTTGTTCTTGGCTTAAGGGAAAAAGAGATTGCGTCTTCTCAATCTATTGCTATCCCTAGGCTATGGAACACTTTACCACTTGACATCCAGACCTTACAGCTTTCACCCTGTCTCCGGGAGATCACATTTAAACCCCAAGATACCACAACTATTTGTGGCTTGGAGCCAAGGGAGCAAATTTGGCCATGCTTTCGGTGTGAGAGTGACACATAGCATTTGTGAGCATGTGGAAGATGGTGCTTTTCTTTAAGTGTTTTCTCCACTGCCTTGTGATGATGCAGTATGAACAGCTTGGAAAGTTGGCTAATTTCATGTATCTTGAACAAATCAGTTAGGCTTCACCCTTCCGGATTAGTAGCAGTTATATGATAGAGGAGAGCATGCAGGTGGGTGGGAATTCTCAGCTGGCCAGACTGGGAAGAAAGTAAGGCAAATTTAGACATTTAGTTAATGGAAGTTGATATTAGATGTGCTTAATAAATACACTTGGCTTGACATGAATAAAGAGAAAAAAACAGAGTTAAAAATTAAGAATAGAAAAACTTAAAAGGCAAACGGCAGGATGTGAGGCTCATTTCAGAAGTTAATTAGACCATCTAAGAATCAGCTTGCTTGACCTAAATAGATGGAAGAAGAAGCGAACAGGTTACACTGTCGGAACAAAATGTGCTCTACAGTTATACACAGCTCCCCAGAGTACAATCTATGTCAATATAGTCCCCAACATGCCACAGTCATCCATCAAAGTGTTTTCATGGGTTATTAAGGTAAAAGGTATAAACTTTAAGATAAAAAAAGTCAAGCAGTTGTATAATATAAACTCACTGGCCAATTTAATTATAACCTGCACCCCTACCCACTCATGCAGTTATGCAAACAACCACTAATGTGGCAGCAGTACAGTGCATTAAAACATCTCCAGGTCTTTTTTCATTTGTCAGCTGTCCAGTTTGGGTGAGCTTCTGCCTTCTGTAGCTTCAGATTCTTGTTTTTGGCTGACCAGTGCAATGCAAACTAGCAGTGTTTTAATCAAGCTTTAACATGCTGTGCTTTTCTGCTCATCGTGGTTGTAAATGGTGATTGAGTTACTATAGACTTGATAGACTTCTTGACTGCTTGAACCAGCCTATCCATTCTGCTCTGACTTCTGTTTTTTGAAGCTGTTTTACAAAGTAATGCTGTAAATAGTTGTAAAATCCAGAATCCATTGTACTAAATACCAAGGGGCTATCTCTGTAATGGCTGTTGTACAACAGTCACCTATAATCTCCTCCAGTTTTATATTTCTATAATCTCCTTTCTATAATTTCTATAATCTCCTTCAGTTTCTCCTCAAAATAACAACTTCTAATAAAACCAGCAACTTACAGTCTGGTCCAATAATACTGGAACACCATAGATCAGAATTTTAGCTTACATTTTCTGAAATACTGAAACATGTGACTGACAGCTATTTGTGGCTGCCCAGTTGTGCCCTGTTGGGAAAATTGTTTAAATGATTAATAGCTGTGAATGTCTATTATTGGATTGAGCTAATAATACTGTGAAGAAAACCAAGAAAAACAACAATCATTAACATTACCGAAAACCTTCAGAGAGCAAAGGGTTTTAAAATCCACTATTTGAACAAGATTTAGAGAGCAAACAAATAGAGACCATACCACAAGATGCAAACCACTCATCAGCAGAAAGTATCTGGAAGCCAGGCTGGAATTCATAGTCTGTCTGCCAACTCATATAGAATTGCATCCAATCTAATTGGGAGGAACTTCATTATGCAGCAAGACAACAACCCAAAACACACTGCCAACACAACAAAGGACTCTATCAGGGGAAAATGGAAGGTTTTAGACTGGCCAAGTAAATCACCAAACCTTAACACATTTGTGGATGGAGCCTGGAAAAGCATCACAAAAGAATAGGCTAGTTATTTGGTGATGTCAGTGGATCATTGGTGTGATAGAGTTATTGCAACGCACATGCGACCAAATATGAAAGGCTTTATTTTTCTGTACATTCATCCATTCATCTATTTTCTGAACCGCTTAATCCTAATTAGGGTCACAGGGAGGCTGGTGCCCATCTCACAGCTCGCCAGGCCATCGCAGGGCCAACAATCTTTTCTGTACATTTCTCATTTAAATATATAGACCTGTTAGGTGGAAACATCTAGATGTAAATATCACAAAATTTTAACTAAAATTCTTGTCTGTCCTTTTATATTCATCTTTTGGTCTTGAGCCCAAAGGTATTGAGTAAATAGCAAAACATTTTAAAAAGGAGTTGTTATTACTCTCTTAGAAGCAGTGATTTTCCTAAAAACTCCAGAAGTTACACAAAGCAAACTGTATTTAAAAAGATCTCATAGATATTATATCAGGCTGCATGACCATCCAGCCCTTTGTACCGAATGACTGAAAGACCACCTCAGCCTCTGTAGGTGTATTCAACTGAAGGACAAAGTTCAAGAAAAGTCAACAGAACCCAAGACACTGAAATACGCCATACAGTGCTCAGTAGTAATTAAATAAACACTGACTTCTTGTCTGTGCACATTGGCTTCAGAAAGCTGTAAGCGTGTGATTTGATTGGCCTTCAAAATATAAAAAGCCAGACAAGAGATAAAGATTCAAGAACTTCTGATTCCTTTCAAAAGGAGGCCTTAGGCCAGCTTGAAAGGTTAGCCAAAAAAGGGGACAAGAAAAGTCATTTATAGCTTTTGCCATTAGTGTTAATGGTGCATGCTCATTACAACTTTTCACAATGAGAAGATTTAACACTTTTGTGCTTTGGTGCTCTCAGAGGAAAAACCACAGTGTCTGCGTTTGCTGGGTTATTATATCCAACCGGTTCTTAAAATGAACTCTTAGCAGTTAACCTAAGATATGCTGGGGGGACTCACTCCTAAAGTTTTTTAAATTATTTTCTTTTTTCCTACTCATCTGTTTCTCAGTTGTTTTTACTTACTGTTTTTTTTTTTTTTTTGCTAGAAAGCCCACTGAAAGTTCTTTGTTTGAACACTTACATCAGCTGGTGAGTTTGCTTTAACTTCTGAACTGGTAGAAGTAGCAGAAGCATTGTTCGTTTTAGTGCAAAGCAAAACACACTCGTGCTTCAGAGCAGCTCTGTGAAGTGAGAGATTAGGGCGCGACCCTTGTCTCGGTAGCAGGAATGTTTTCCCCGTGCTGCCACCCTTTGAACAGCCTGGACTAAAGTGTTTATATCTGTGTTTTTAAGTGAACTTTTCCCCATTACATTGAGCACAATGGTCACTTCTTTACAAACAAATGGCTATCACATTATTTTTTCAGGAGCCCCCTTCCTTTTCAAGGAAACCATTTTCATAATGTTTCCACCTTAGCCATTAAGATAAGAACATTCTGTACCAATGTGTTTTTCTTACTGATTAAGGAGTTTTAAAGACTTTTCAAAGTTTTCACACTTGAGTTTTTTCTGGACTCAAAACTACAGTTTGGTATGTTTGTTCAAAATGGGTGTGAAATCTGTTTAACTTTTATGGGTACAGTCCAGATAATTACTGTCAGATCCAAATGAACACAGCCCTCTGGGGGTTTGCTTTGACAGACTCTGGTGGGGATTTGATCCATGTCGTGCATCTATTGAAGTGACTGGTGACAAGACAGTGAAAAAAGCTTGAAAAAAAGCAGTCACTTTAGAACAACTGCACTGTTTAAAATCATGGATTACAAACAAAAAGCTATTGACCTTTGTTCATCACTGCATTTTGGTAATAAAACTCTAAATCTTACAAAAGTTTCAGTGGTAATGGACACGATGTACACACTTGAGCACGTGATCCTTGATTTGGAAGGAGACAATGCAGTAACAAACTGGTGATATTGATGCTCTAACTCTGCTGAGAGCATATTCGATCCTCAGTGCAGAGTTAAGAATGCAGGCCAAGTTTGAAAACATTCTCCACCTCCCTGACTACACCTGTATTCATGGCTTGTTCTGAGTATGTGATTAAAAAGGAAGCTGTGAGGTAGCCAATGGAAAGTGAAGCGTTGCAGTTTTTCTGACCACAATTACATTCCTGTGAAGTCAGCCCAGCTCCAAGAGAAGGTGCAAGAAGATGAGGTAGTAATAAAGGTGTTCGGCCCTTTGGTTCAATACTGCCAGCAGTTAAAATGCCTTTAATGTATCTAATGCAATTTTCAGACAGAAGAAAAGGCAGACGCGCTTGGTGTTGAGGAGGTGCCAGCGCAGCTGTGTATAAGGTGAAGGAGAGAGCAAGAAGGAAAGTTGCTGAGCCAAGAAGAAGGCTCTCAAATGACAACATCTCTCTCTCTCTCTCTCTCTCTCTCTCTCTCTCTCATTTTAGTTGCCTGTGTGTATTGAGCGACACAGGCGAGCTCTCGATTAGGCTGTAATGGGATCTGTGCGTTTAGCACTTTTGCCGTTAGCTGGCAGGCTGCTCCAAGCCAGAGCTGTCATTAATGCTGTGGGCCAATGCAAGCATCTCTCTGGGGGGTCATGACCCAGATGCCTCTTCATCGGGCCTACTGCCGAGTGTGTGGGGTGTAAGACTTAATTCTAAAGCCTGTTATTCACAGCACAGTGTTTCAACTTCTGGCATCTCTTTTTGAAGTCAAGCACTGATTCAGTTCCAAAGGTTCTTGCTTTTCTTGGTACAGGGTGACCCAAAAAAACCCTCCCACGTTTCAAAGGTAAATGAAAAAATTAAAAACAGTTCAAGATAATAAAGTATTATTTACACACATTAACCCTCATCCAATAAGTTTTTTCATTTAATCACTGCACACATGAAATAATCGATTGTCTTTTATCAATTTTTCATTTATCTTTGAAATGTGGAAGGTTTTTGAGTGACCCTGTGTATCGAATAAAAATGAAAGTAAACAATTTAAAAGAAAGTAATTTGTCCGTGTTGTTTGTTTAAAAGCAGGAGTGTCTTATTAATCTTATTTATTCCCTCTGCCAAAGAAGTTGTGTTTTACTGACAGTTTCTGTGCATGCTTGTTGGCAGGAATGTGGGGCAAAGCTGTGTGGCACGTACCAGGGGTGGGGTATTACATAAGAAAGACTTTATTAGATTTTGGAGATGATCCGGATCAAATTCTGGATTAAGGATATTTTTATAGGCTTCTTTAATATTATGAGAGGTCTTTTTTATGATTCATATGGGGACTCACTGGGCTTGGCAGAGGTTTTCGTTCTCTGGGGGCAAATCCAAAAACCTCATGTTCTCTCAGTTCCTGTTTGGGCTCTTTACTGTCTTTGAATGTCAAGTGTGTTAACAGCTAGTGATGCAACATTGATGCAAAAAAATAAATAAAATAAACAAACAAATAAATAAATAAGTGAGATGGATAAGAGGAGGAGAGGTGGTGAAAAGAAAAACAAATAAATGAATCTAAAAAAAAGAAATTTAGAGAAAACTGGATTTGGGAGAAAGATGAAGCAAGAAAACAGGGACAGAGAAAGAGAGAGGGGAAAGGATAAAAAATGTTGCATTTGGGTATTCTCATTAATCTTGCTAAAGGGAGGGAGGAGAGGAAACAGCAGCGATGGCAGCACAGTATGTGGCCTTACTAATGCAGCCAGCATGTCCTGAAGCCTCTTGCAGATTGTGTGTGTGTGTGTCTGTGTGTGTGTGTGTGTGTGTGTGTGTGTGTGTGTGTGTGTGTGTGTGTGTGTGTGTGTGT
>JBCNYG010000021.1:18792154-18802840 GCA_039654305.1 Porochilus rendahli
CACACCTAGGGGTGATTTGGAACAGCCGATTAGCCTACTGTGCATGTTTTTGGACTGTGGGAGGAAACCGGAGTACCTGGAGGAAACCCACGCAAGCACAGGAAGAACATGCAAACTCCACACAGACACGCCCGAGCTGGGAATCGAACCTAGGACCTTCTTGCTGTGCGGCGGACGTGCTAACCACTACGCCACCGTGCCGCCCCAATCAGAGAATTGAGAGAACAAATTTAAGTAAGAAATGCAAAAATTATAAAATCATATTCATAAAAACGAGACAGTTATAATAGTAAAAAATATCAGAAAAGGAAGAACTAGAAGAATGAAAAAAAAAAAGAAAATTGTGAGAAAGAAAGAAATATAAAGGTAATAAAGAAAGATACTTAGTTGGACAGAAAGACAATGAGCAAAATAACCTAAAAGCAAAAACTAAGGAATAGTTCTTAGAAAAAGAAGGAAAGAATGAAAGGAAAAAATATAACAAGGTATGAAACAAAAAAGAATCTATGAAAGAAATCATTTAGGAAAGTAATAAATTATGGGAAATGATTCAACAAAGAAAGAAGGAAATAAAGAATGGAAGAAAGAAAGAGAAGAGAAGAGAGAAGATTTTTTGGAAAAAAATAAGAAAGAAAAGCAGTAAAACCTGCAGATTAAAACAAGGAGAAAATAAAGGATGAGTGACAGGGAGGCAGTAGAATGGGACAGATTCTCTATGCAGATGGAGACGAGTTGTAGAAGTGGAGGGAAAGTGCCTGGAGCTCTTTATTACTCTGGCGAGTCAGACCTTTGCTAATTAGTTATTAGATTGCAAAGATGTGCAGGAACAAGCACTAATTAGGTTAGTGGCTTCTAAAATGAAAGGTCTTAATGCACTAGTGCTGTTCAGCTCATGACGATGAGTGAGTGTGGTTTTACCATCAGGACTCATTGAGCGTTTTTTCCTCCATTTATACTGATGCAGCTAATTAGCATTGTGACCTTTCAATTAGCACAAATGCCTTAATGCCAGGAGCTATTACTGTTACGAAGTGCTGCAATTGTCAAGCTGGTGTTATGACCCAGCCACTGGCCTTCTTCCTTCAGGTTGGGTATTCTTTCCTGTCTTTTCCTCCAGTACTACGCCCGAATAATAAAACGCTTTAAAAGGAGATGTCAGTGTATTTTTAAAGTGTTCCCGCTGATGCAGGGTGAGAAGGAAAAGAAATGTGGAGAATCATGTTATAACCAGACACACAACTGGCCTTTATCTGAGCTAAGCCTGTTCTAGCCTAAAGAATTTTGTTTTCCTAATGGGAACATGACTTGAGGGGAAGTGACAGTAAATACATATTGTTGCCTCTGCCATGTTGGTTATATTTGACCCTGGCTTTGTGTCTGCATTTGTTAGCAGGATTAAACAAAAAATATATGTCCAGATTTAAATGAAATTTCTACCTGAGGCAGGGCGTCACACAGTAAACACTTAGATAATAAAGATCAAAGTCTGGATCCAGAATCTTTGGTCTGAAGTCTGGTCTGTATTTTTTTTAGTTGTTTATATGGGGGGTTTCCCAGTTTGGTGGGGGTTTGTGCTCTCTGAATGCTATTTTGTTAGTAACTGTAAATTCTAATGAATTGGCATTGAAAAATACACCCGAAAACGGTTTACTCACTCATTTGGTGAACCTCTTAATTCTCTATAGGGTCCACACCTACAGGCAATCTGGAACAGCCAATTAGCCCAATGTGCAGGCCTTTTCACTGTGGGAGGAAACCAGAGTACCTGAAGGAAAAAACTAACAAAAACGCTTGAGCCTGGGAATCAAACCAAGGACCTTCTTGCTGTGAGGTGGATGTGCTAAGTACTACGGCACCGGGCCTCGTCAAAATAGTTTAGTGACAAATAAACTTGCACGTCACACTACACCTGCTAACTCATGAGCATTATATTCAAGTCAGTCTGAATGATTAATAATGCTTCTTTAATGCATTCTTTTATCATGTCAGGCACTAACACAAGATCATGCTTGATTATCTGCTCAGTCAGGGTGAAGGTGCAACCTATAAGGATTTGCTTTTATGTTCTATACCCATTACTACTATGAATATTTTTAATGAAGAAATAAAAAGAATGACATTTTCTGTTTGGGTTAAATGACCACGGCCATAACCTCCAAACATGCCTCTTCCCTTTTCAGTGCAATCAATACTGGAATATAAAGACCAGGCTTTGTGATTCAGTGATGAATGCTCACTGTCATAGCGAAATACTGCATACCTACTAGAGGGGGTTTTTTTTGTCCAAGGAAAGTCCAAGGAAACCAGTAAGCATACAAAGTTATTTTTATTTCATCCATAGTCAGTTTTACACGCCATCGTAAACACAGTGCATTTTAGAAAAAGATACCCACACAGAGGCTTTAAGCACAGCCGCCTGAGGGTCGGAGATTGAAACGCACAAGTGCTGTGTGAGGCAGGGATGCTAAATGGCTATCGATTTCCTCATGCAAGGAAAGGAAACAGGCCGCTTTCTTAGCATGGCTTAGCAGGCAGCGCTGGCCAGCTAGTAATTGGCTTTTAAGGCAGAAATGTCTTTGGTCGGTGCATTTTTAATAGCCTTTTTAAATGGATTTTTGTGGTAGAAAGCACAATTTTACACACTTACACACTGCATTATGCAAATATAAGCATATTATACACTTATCAGCCTTTATATTAAAACCACTGACAGGTGAAGTGAATAACATTGATTATCCTGTTACAGTGGCACCTGTCAAGGAGTCGGGTGTATTAAGCAGTAAATTCTTGAAGTTGATGTGTGAGAAACAGGAAAAAATGGTGTAAGAATTGTAGCAACGGGGGACAAACTATGGTGGCATGATGACTGGGTCAAAGTATCTTGTCTTGTAGTGTTTTCTCGGTGTAGTTGTTAGTACATAATAACAGTGACAGGGTCAGGGGTGCTGGTGATGTGCATGGAAGGAGGACTCTACCTGCGATAATGAACTGGAAGACAGAAAATGACTTCTTGTCTTTGCCTATTTTTCTCTAGCAAACTCTTATCAGCTGTGGTAATTGAATAATTTCTTCTCTTATTGAATTTATAATATTAATAGAGTTGGATTACACACAGTAAGGCAGCAACCCATCTGAATCTTGTTTGACTTGCCAGCTCGAATGGTAATTGGTTAAAAGTATTTTTTTTAGCTATCTTGGTAACTAATTTCCATCCCTGGAGTGTACAGAAAGAAGTTTGGTGGTGTAAGATACAATACAAGGGCCTTTGGTCAACCCGTCAGTCCCTCTTTCCCATCGGTCCTCCAGGCCTCCCCATATAGATGTGTAATTAGCGGACAGAGGGGACCTGTGGTGCATGAAAGACCACTGAGAAGCGTGGAGATGTACTAATTAAGAATGCCATTCTGATGAAAGAAAATCCCCCTTGATTTTTTGTGTGTGTGTGTGTGTGTGTGTGTGTGTGTGTGTGTGTGTGTGTGTGTGCGTGTGCGTGTGCGTGTGGTGGATCTCCCACCGTCGATCCTGGATGAGAGCATAATATCAGCTCATGGAGGGATTCGAGGGCCTCCGAAGGGATTTCATGCACGAACACACTCTAATCCTCTGAACCCTTCTCCCCTTCATGCTATAGGGCAAGATGCCCAATGGACCAACGTCAGAATACTTTACTTACCCACTGCTAGCACTTCTAAATCCCATACACACCTACATAAATATGGATCCTTTTTAAAATCTCTTGTGGCCGTAGTAGAACGCTGCAGTCTCCTTGCTAGATATTCATGACTGTTATAAAATTAAAAGAGTAAGAATCTCTGCTTTAGTGCAGTTAACAGTCAAGATCAAGATTTCATTATGGTTTTGACCAAGCTAATGTTTCACCACTGAAAGCTATCTGTAGTTTAACACTACAGAACCACTGAAATCAATTTCAAATCATAAAATCAGTCAGTCCATTTCCACACACACTAATTTTTCCACACTTACAGTATGACAATATTCAGAGTTTGACATGGGCTGTGTGAACAGCATATTTATTTTGGATATTAAGAATGTAGCATTTTTTAATTAAGACATGTTAGATCTGTCGATGTTTTTCAGGTTTTTGGATCTTTATTTGGACGAGTATACAGCACATTCAGAACATGTGGTTGTGACACACAGACTTTTCCCTGCTGACAGTCAGATCGGTACAGTGTAAACAAACAAACTAGACAGCTGTTTAGTATGCACGGCTACATCTAAACAGAAATATTAGTGGAATATTAATTTTCATTTGCCATCTAAACAGCTGAGCTGGGGTATTGATTTTGTCAGAATAAGGGCAGAACCAGGAAAAAAATAAAGATTCTGTGCCTGTTGTGATTGTGAGTCAGTTTTTTGTTGTTTCTTTTTTTTAGATTATTATGCAAAAATGACGAATAGCACATATTCTGAAAAATCTACATTTCATTATGCATTATTGTTATTGTTGTCGTTGTTGTTGTTGTTGTTATTGATGTTATTATTATTTCAAATGTAAAAATCTTTCTAACATCAAAAGCAATGAACAGTAGAAAAAAGATAAAAGGAGAGCAATAATTATATAACAAAAATATTGAATATAATATAGTCTAATATATCAACATAACATTGCAACATAATAAAATGTATAAATACAATTTTTCTTACTTCAAGTGTGGGGAATAAACGAAATTTGCAAAATGGGTGCTTTGCAAAGACATTTAAAAAAAACCTTCAAAATACAAAATATGAATTTTATCTGAAGTGGGATGGGTATGGGTAATGTGACAGCAAAAAAGGTTGTGGACTGCTGGCATTGGTACATTACTCCTTGGATCCAGGGACTTAATTATAACTAACTTATTATTCCACATTCCACACACTTCGAGTTACTGCTTCGTTTATTGTGTCTGAAACTGTGCATTGTGGTGTAGTGGTTAGCAAGGCAGCTTCACAGCAAGAAGGTTCTGGGTTCAAGTCCCATGCTCAGCATTGCATGCTGTTTGGATTTTGCATGTTCTCCTTGCGTGAGTTTCCTCCGGGTACTCTGCCAAATCTCATGACCATAGGTGATGGTTGGAACATAGATTGACTGGAAAATTGAGAGCATTGCCTTCCAGCTCAGCTCTCTCTTCACCACGACTTGTACAAGCCTACCTTTACAGCAGAGTCCAAAGACATACACATTGGTTTAATTAATTGTTTAAAATTGTTCCTAGGTGTGAGTGTGAGTGTGAATGGTTGTGTGTGCTTGTCCTGCAATGGTCTGCCAAGCTGATCAGAGTGTACCTGTGGGCCGAGAAAGGTTCCAGCCTCCCTGCGACCCTAATAGGGGTTCGGCAAATAAGTGAAAGAGTGTTTGAAACCAGAATCATTCTGTGGCTGAATGAAACAATGGAGCTCATCTTGGTTAGTGAGAAGCTACTTACTGTGAAGGAAATGAAAAGGCATGATGAGAGAGCTGTACCTCCTAAAGCTTAAGCCTAATAAATTTAAAATGCCCCTGTTCTCTTGCCATCTCTGTTAGTTTACTCCCGCTCCTAACTAAAATTGTAATGGAGCATGCATAGAGAATACAAAAGAGCTTTTAGAGTTGTTGTCTCTTCCTCATACAGACATTCAAAGGTACTCTCATGCATCAGTAGTCTCATGTCTACAAATCACTATTGTTTGTGCATGTCTGTATGTGTGACTGCCAATAAACAACCTTGAGACTGGTCTGCGTGACATCATGTCTAGGAAGTGGCCTATTTTCCAAGCACGTCCTGTACGCTCGCCTCTATCCCAGAGCCGAGACTCCCAATTGATAAATGCAGGCACCGTGAAATGGAGAGGTACAAAGACACAGGCAGCACAAAATTAACCATAACGCTGACTATACACACCGGTTGCCACAGCAGCAACCATACCTTGTGCGCTTCATTGCTTTATTCATTTTGAATTCGCCCTGGATAAGACTTAATGAGCCACTAGCCAGATATGAGAGAGTAAGGGATGAGAGAATGCTTATTGCATAGGTGTGCACAGGTTTTGCTGATAGAACGGGGCCTCTTGTGAGGAGTATTCATTTTTGTGTTTCGGACAACTGATTAACTTGCTTATTAGAAAGTTTACCACTGAGTTTGCATGAATTCAGTAATTCCTACAGGTACCATCAGGAACCAGTCATGAGCCATGATTTGGAAGGCGATTAATCCCATAAATTACTCTACTGACTAGCAGTATGGCCAGTGAGGTGATTTTTTTTTCCGTTTCTTTTCCCCTGTGTAACCTGTGCAAACACGAGCCAAGCCAGAATTGTTATCTCATTAAGCTCATTTATCCTATTTGTCTCCTGATTCTATTGCACATGTCAGCGCTAACCAAGCCTTGTTATTAATGAGCCATAAATGTTGCTCCAATAAACAAAATCCACCCAGTTCAGATGAACATCCAACCATTAATTACGGCAATCAAATCATTAGAATCATTCATTTGTTCAGATGAAGTAAACAAACATTTTAAATGCAGAATTGAGTTCGGATTTTGCTCCTGCTAGATGGGGCAAATGTATTTGAGAAATCAGACAGTTCGGGGACTTCCTATCAGGATAAGCAGGCACACTGTGTGACCGTGTAGTGGCTTGCTGGTCTGTAAGGAGTGATTTGTGTTGAATGACCACAGCAGAAGAGTGTTGCCCTGTAGGAGATCCACTCATGCAGGGCACTGGGAGAAGCTAATTAGCAGCTCTATTGGTGTGGGAGTGAGTGTGATGCTGGTGCATGCCATGTTCTGCAAATGACTGTATGTGGCAGGTCTTTCTTATCATGCACTAAGTTTTCTTCTTCTTCTATTTTCCCATATATTCCTGTATAATTAGTTTGATCGTAGTGAAGTTTACTGTAGCCTGCACCCTGACAACAATACATTAATTCCAATTGGAAGCCCCCGTTTGAACAGCAACCAATTATTATTATAAATACTTTTATTAATTATTTCATTTATTTATTTTTTTTTCTGGTAGAACATCTAGTTGTTTTTTGAAACATCGCCATATAGGAGGAGCTCGGAGTAGAACATTGAAAGGAGCCAGTTAAGGTGGCTCGGGCATCTGATTAGAATGCCTTCCAAATGCCTACCTGGTGTGGTGTTTCAGAAATGTCAAACCCGAAGGAGACCCCGGGGTCGACCCAGAACTCTCTGACTGATCTGGGAACGCTTCCCCCCAAAAAAACTGCAGGAAATGGCTGAGGAGAGGGACGTATGGACCTCACTGCTTAGGCTACCCCCGCGACCCGACACGTCCCAAAAAGTGGAAGATCATGATGATGATGATGAAAAAGTAGAGGAAAACATAGTCCTTAAGTAAATGCCATTTGGTTTCATGCCAAAAACTGCTTAATTCTTCTGTTGTTTTAGGCTTCTATTAGCGGTTGTTTGTTTGGTCCCTTCAGTCTTCTCTTCAGGAGGTAAAATGCTCCTCTTTGATTGCGTTAAAGGCTGGTGATTTGCTTGGCCAGTACTTCCATTTCCACAAACCCTTCTGCTTTTTCTCTCCTGATGAAGTCATTTGCTGTGTCTGCAATGTGTTTTGGTTCATTGTCTTGCAGCATGATGAAGTTCCACCCAATTAGATCAGATGTATTTCTCTGTAAATTGGCAAACAATGTTTCTCCAGACCTCTGAACCCACTCTGCTTCAACCGTAATGAGTTGTAACATCAGTAAAAGATAGTCCTGTTCCAGAAGCAGCCATGCATGCTCAAGCCATGACACTACATCCACAGAGCTTGAGGCACGAGTTTTTGAATCATGAGCAGATCCTTTCTTCTGCATCTTTTGGCTTTTCTATCACTTTGGTAGAGGTTAATCTCAGTTTCACAATGATTGTAGCTCATCTCGATATTTCTGAGAATTCCAGTCTGGCATTGTGTAACGGCCTCTTCCTCTTCAAATGTTGAGTTGTGATCTCCTTACTCCTACCCCTTGGAGGGTGTTGGTGATGCCATTGATTGTTGCTCCAAATGGTTGGCTTTGCCTAACTCTTCATGAATACTCCCACTTTTTCTTTTCTACCATAAACATTATCCTTTTCGACACAAATCCAGTCCTCACAGACCAAGAGTAGATATTCAGAGTGATTAGCTGGTTAAATTATCATTCTAAAAGGGCACATCTTGGAAATAACAGCTGTACAACAAATTGTCCAGTGGAGTCAAACAAAATATACCATTTAATATCAGGAATTTCTCACCTGTCATCTCATATACTTTTTAATCTCAAATGCAAGTGTTAGCAGTGTATAGCAGCTATGTATACAGTTATATATATATATTATACTTATTGGGAAAAGTGGGATTTGACTTCACATTGCTGTATGTGAAAAAGTAAAGAGCAGCAGCTGATCAGCAATGACAGATAGGGAAGTTTTGAATGACAATGTCCTCGTCCTGCCACTCAGCTTGGTACCGAAGCCATGCTGCACCTTTTCCCTGTGTTATTATTCCAGCTCTGCACGAGATGAAGGGCCAGACACCATCGCAATAAAAGTTGGACGAGAGATGCAATAACTCTGTACCTCTTTCATCACATCACTCTTGACTGATGTGGAGTAATCAGTAGTAGAAATCGGGGCTATGGAAGACGGAAATTGAAAAAAAAAAAGTGATGCACATAACGCACATTAATAAAAAGATCACTGTACCTCCTGCCTTGTGAGCTCTATATTTGACAGGAACTTAGCAATGTTGCCACAATCCTCATTTTCTGCAAACTTGAAAACCTTCGTTATGGAATGTAAGCCGGTGTGGGAAGGAGGAGTTGCTCAGCACTGCCTCTAGTGGAGAAAGTGTGTAATAACAATCAAGGGCAAAAGTGCATTGGTTCAGTTGTTGTGACAAATTGCACTGCAGTCTATTAAACTTGCATGTGAAGTTCAGTTAATTACAATGAAACCTCTTTCTCTTTTTTTCTTTCTTTCTTAGTCTCTTGACCTATTTTCCTGGGTTCATTTTCACTGCTCCAGATGTGTTCATTTCTGGCTGCCAGCTTCAACAAACACGTTTTCCACCTCTACTCCACAAGCCGTGTTTACCCACACATCTCCCAGCCTATCATATCACCACATTTCAGAACATAGTTTGTGTGTTTGCAAACTTAGACAGGGAAGCTGAGAAAACAGCTTTGTTTAGGGTGGGCAAGGTTTGTTTTTGCATTATTTTTGTTTCATATTCAGAGGACTGGGAGGTACGTCACCTGATGAACAAAGCGCAGAGCATAGCTCGGGCCTCGAGACACCTAGACATACCCTTTCGTGGTTTGGAATGCAATATTTGTAGATTTGATATAAAGAAGTGATTTGAGCTTATTAAGCTCTGACACCTGCTGGATATTGTCTTGTCTCTGCTTCATATCTCCTTCTCTTTATTGCATACGCTTATTTAAAGTTTGCTTGATAGACATTTACCCTGATATCGAGTTCATCGGTTTCCTAGATAAAAAAAAGAAGATTCTCTTGACTTGAAATTTAATGTGAAATATTTTCTTAGTTTTGAGTTATAACATAGATGACATTTGATTAAAATATCCTTAAAGTTTAACTAATAATGAAAGTACCCCCACATGCAAAAGCACTTTTTTATGTTACGTTTTACTGCAAAGCTGCATAAGTCAGACTGTCCAGTCCAGAAGCAAAATCCTTTCACTGCTTTCAGCCAGACATTAGCATGCGGTCAGATAAGCCATGATGGCGTCGACAGACAGGTTCAATGCTATCACCACTGCTATTGAACACCACTGAAAGAAAGCTTAGGAACTTGAGAAAGGCACTTAGAAAAAAGTCCAACTGTTCGTACTGTGGTGTAATTTGTATTCAGGTCAATAACACTATATATATTTTCCCCCCTAATAATACAGTTTTTTTTTTATCTGTATATGTGTATTTAGAAAAAACCCTAAGGGACATGAACTACTCTCACAATAGTGTACCTGCTGCACTGGCACTGCACTTGTTTTGTTTTCTGGTGATTCAATGAAAAATTGTGACTAATGCTTGTGAGCAATATTAAAAAAATAGCTGTTCTATAGAATGTCAAAACCCCTCAGCCAGGATGCCTAAAGTGTTCAGTGTTCAAGGTCACTGTGCCAAGGTCAAAGGTAACATATGCAAATTAGCTACCCCAAACACAGGATTAAGTCATAGGGAGTGTCTATGCTATGTTTCAGAAATTTATCATGCATTTGAGCCGAGCAATGGCCCGGACAAACTTAACATGTTCAAGGTCACTGTGCCAAGGTCAAAGGTCACATATGCAAATAACTACCCAAGCATACATTTAGGCCATAGGAAGTACATATGCAAATTAGCTAGCCGGGGCACAGGTTTAGGTCATAGGGAGTTCCTAAGGAAATTTCAGAAAGCTGTCACGCGTATCAGCCAAGCAATGGCCCGGAGAAACTTTATATGTTCAAGGTCACTGTGCCAAAGTCATATATCACATATTCAGAGGTCACATATCCAAATCAGCTACCTCATGCACAGGTTAAGGTCATAGGGAGTGCCTACGCAAAATTTTAGAAAGCTGGCATGTGTATGAGCCGAGTAATTGTCTTAATTAAAAATTCATTGTAATATATATATATATATATATATATATAAAATCCTTAGTCGATTTTCCGTAGCACAGTGCTCAATACAGTAAAGTAGAGC
>JBCNYG010000021.1:18817282-18828587 GCA_039654305.1 Porochilus rendahli
AAAAGCAAAGAAGCCGAGTGGTGTTTGGAGGACACGTGGGAGAAAAAGGAGCATGACAGCTGTTGTAAGGATGTCCGTTTCCTGGGGCGTGTTTCCTTCAGGCCTTTTGCCCCCCCCCCCCCCCCCCCCCTGCTGTGCTGCACATTTAATTGTTTTACTCAAAATCCCAACATACCTAATTGGGACATGCATGTTTGCATACCGCAGGCTGGCCTTAAACGTGCTTCAACAATTACAAGCAAATATCTTCTTAAACAGATTCCATTAATTTGAAGCTTCATACGATATTCATTCCATCACAACCAACAACACCCCGCGACACACTTCATATCAAGCGGCCACTCAGCTTTGCTGAGTCCGACACTTTCGTGCTCTCCCTCTTTTATCGCAACTTCCACAGAAATATCCAAGCGAGGTAATATGCAGAGATGTCGTTTTAGTGCTTTCAAGTGTTTTTGATCCTCTCGAGCGACTAAAGTGGTGGTCAGCGTTAATCTCCTTCCACTCAAATCAATTCCACAGTGAAACCGTAGCAGGCCGAGACGTCTTCGCAGAGCTCAACGCGGCTGAAATGGAGATCCGTGATCAATAGTTACATTGGAAAAGCTTTTAGAACAACTGTAGAGTTTGAAAGGCATTATTAAAGTGATGTTTGGTATGTTACAGAATATACATGGGGATATAGCGATTTGGAGTGAGTCATAGTTGTTAAAGTTAACAAAAAAATTAAATTTAAATAAACTGAAAAAAAAACAATATACTAGTATTATATCTTATAAAAGTATCTGATAAAATAAATTTGGGGGCGTATAATGTCCATGGCCTGGAACCGGGTAATAGCAGCTGGCTTGAAAAAAGTGCTAGTGCTTATTCGGTGGACACAGAGTTGAAAGTGTATTCACTGTGTATTATACATACATATTTCTCTGTCTATAGGACTATCAACTGAAAACCAAACTGAAAAATGGTGGAAAAACAAACAAAACCCCCAAAAAGTGGGCTTGGGGATTTAGGCGAGGGGTCCAAAAAGGGGGAAGGGATGGTAGGGGATGTGAACATAATCGGCATATGTAAAAATAAATGTGGTTTCCCAGACATCCACTCAAAATTGGGGGGAAGCAAATATACAACCCACCTGATTACTGCCATCTGATTACCATTTTGTTTTTTTTCTTTTCCCCCCTAAGGATTGTATGATGTGTTTGATTCCCAAATGGTTGACTCTACACTAGTATCAGTAATCACCAGGGTGATTTTAACCACTTGGCAGTGTTTTGTATAAAATGTTTATGTAAAGATTTCGGCACTGCCTAAAAGCGGAGCTCGTGAAAAAAGTAACATTAACATTAAAATTAACTTCTCCTGATAAAAGGTTTCAATGTGAATTTGTTTTGATGATGCGATCGATGATGTAATGTTTTGTAACCATTACATTATGACAAAGTAACAGTTCGGAGGGGAAGCTAGGGGAAGTAGAAGTTACCATCAACTCAGGCATTCATTCCCATTATAACGGTTAAAGAAAGGACGAGAAATATCTCCACAGGGTTTCCACGTGTACACGGACGGACGACAAAAAATCAGATTGTTGCTATACCAGTTTTTCCTAAGTAAGATACTCCGTGGAGCGTCTCTATAATTTGGTCAATATTAGCCCCAGTATATGTGGTTGATCAAAGTGCAGTCACATTTCTGGTTTTAATAAACATTAATCCCAAATGGGGTCAGTGGTGGCCTGGTGGTTAAGGAGCTGGATTACTGATCCCAAGGTCAGGGGTTCAAGCCCGACTTTCAGCAGGTTGTCACTGCTGTCCCCCCAGTGCAGCTAATTATTATTTGTTATAATTATTATTTGTTATTATATGTTTTATTGCTAATTTTAGTAAAGAGTACGCTGCATAACCGTCAGTGTGTTTCTGCCCTGCGATGGCCTGGCGAGCTGTCCAGGGTGTACTCTTCCCTCGCCCAGAGTCGGCTGAGATGGGCGCCAGCCTGCCCTCAACCCTTATTAGGATCAGGCGCTTCAGAAAATGAATGAATGAATGAATAATCCCAAACGGTTGACTGTACACTAGTATCGAACTTAACTAGTAGACTCAGGATTATTTGCTAGCAGGCTAAAATTTGGACATGTCTGCTCAATACAATCTGTTGTATTTGTTTAAATGTAACATCCTAGATTTGTTCTTAGATTTCATGGTTCTTAGATCATGTCCAACTCATCCAAGAATCCCTAAACCTCACACATCAACCAAAACTAACTTTTGCTAAAGAAATGAGCTTTTTCAGATGAAAGGTGAGCTTTTTCAAAAATGAAAGAGCTTCATCATGATGTACTTCACAGACATTTGCCAGACAGGTTATTTTCCCATAACACAAGAAATCCGTGTTGATCTTGTATAGTCTTCATTAACACACTTAATTAGCTAACTTGCTTGTCCTGCAGTATTTTGCTGTTAATACATTTACAGCATTTGGCAGATGCTCTTATCCAGAGCATTATTATTTTTATACAACTAAGCAAGTTAGGGTTAAGGGCCTTGCCCAAGGGCCCAACTGAGAATTGAACCTTAAACCTTCAGATCAGTAAACCACTGAGCCACCACTGCCCATAAGGATCCTTTTTGTTACAGCATAATATGGTTTAAGATGAATAAGCTTATAATAAGAGATTAAATGGTTGAAGATGTAATTGGGATTGTGTACAGATATTTAAAAAAAAATACAAAGTTAATAAATGTGCTGGTAATATGAACAGTGGAGTCCGGATTCCCCTTTGCTCGCGTGTTCAGGAAAAAAGCGTGACTGCAGGGTCTCCAGCCGGGTTGTGTGAGGGGGCGAACAGCCAAGGCTAAGCATCAACAACAGGAAAGAAGCGCAAGCCAGGGGAGCTATATTTGTGTAACACCTCAGTCAGCATGGGCTCAGTCTAGCAGTACTTAGCAAATCAAAGAAAAGGGTCGAGCATGAAGAGAAATCAATGGGAGAGAGCGCAGTGCATTTATCAGCCGGATGCCGGGAGAGGGAGACGGGAGGCGTCCCGCCGCAGGGAGCTTGGCGTTCTGAACTTTACTAATTGGAGGAGGGGAGAAAGTCTAGGGGTGATGGATGGAGTGGAACTTCATTGTGATTGGGCTCTAATGGATGATATGGCTACACTCGTTGACTGGGGCCCAAGGCTTCAGAATTACTCCACACACACAAACATAGATATACACACACACTGAGTATTACTACACACTGTTTTAGGCAGGAATCCTTGGCATTACTCAAAATGCAATCTTCCTTTAGAGCACGCAGCTTTTAGTTCTTGTAAGCACTTTGTTTCCTTTATTTTGTTAAACTACTTGGTTTGAATTCTGTCTCTCGCACGCCCGCTCTCTCCATGTGTATTTTCCACACTCTATTCTCCATTGCATCTATCTCATTATGATGATGCTGTTTCTGCAGGGACTGTAAATGAAGTGTTAATCTCTTCCCTCATCAATCCGCGTGCCTCGGTGAGCCCCGGCCCACTCCCTCTCATTCCTTCATTTCTGATGACTGGCACTTTTGCTTGTTTTAAGCAGGAAGAGTTTGGCTAAATTGAATTTTAATGGATCGTGTTTCCCAAGCGAGAGGCGCAATCCAATATTTGACGGCCGTGAATTCGCCAGCCGCTGCTTTTGATTTATAGACAGAGGGAGACGTAGGGGTCAAAGGTCAAGCAGATGGTGCATAGAGTGTAGCATTGGTATAGTGGAGTCTTTTTAGCAAAGGTAAAAGATGATATACCAAATCTTTCAAAAATAAAAAAACAGCGCAGAAATCCTCAGAGGTTGTTTGGTGGGTTTTTTCAGGCTCTTCTGACTCCTCTTTACTGGTGGTGATGCTGTGATGTGCAAATGCAACGTGTGGTTGGACAAACAGCCGCATCTCCTTGACTAAAAGCAACTCTTATCTGTTTTCTTCAAAGGCCAAGCTTTACATGTCAGTTTCTGCTCGACATGGCTTGACTGAAATCTGATAAACATCAGATTGTAAACACAATGTCCAACAATATTAAGGGCATGACATTGTTTGGCAGCTGAAAGTATCCTCCCGGAACAAAGAATTTGAAAAATAAAGATTATACTTTGACGTCGTCAAGGGAGATAAACATAACAAAATGCTATTTGTACTGTGATTAAAAAGGGCTGCATGTCATGTGGATCTAATGTGTGTGAAATAAAGCACAACGGGACATGCTGTTGTGTTTCCAAGTTCAACACTTGCTAATTTTTAATAAATGTTAACACTGCTAAATTCAAGTTAACAAGTTAAAGAAAAACTAACGAAAAATGTGTTAGCAAGTTGGTAGGTCAGCATCAACCACCAGAACAGCTTCAGGGCTTCTTGGCAGAGATTTCATTTTGTGATATACTACATAATCAGATCCTTTAGCAGTGTTATTATCCTGTAGGATAAACCATTCACAACAGATCCAACTCATTCACAGGATCACAAAGCAGACATCTAACCCATAGCTCACTAAACAATCTGTTTCCGACACCACCTCTCAATGAGCAGTTGAGTCGTCTTTAAGAAATGAGGTTGTATTTTCTGGGTGGAAATCAGTCCTTGATGTAATTCTCCAGCCTAAAAGCTGCATGTTTGGTTAGAGGAGGTCAGCAGCCACGGCCACGGACTGGCCATAACACCTCTAAGCTCCTCTCTTAGGGTTGAGAGATTATGTAGCGCTTAATGAGCTTGCTTTGTTTAGTGCACACACGTAATTAACACTGTGACTCTGAGCCCACCTGTGCAGCCCAGAATTACCCGAGTTGCTTGCCTCACCCGGCACTGAAGGTCCAAACTAATTAAAAGAAGCAGAAGAGAGAGAGAGAGAGAGAGAGAGAGAGAGAGAGAAAGAGAGAGAGAGAGGGAGAGACCTTGACCTACTGACGAAATGGTGACCAGTGATAACTCTGGAGCAGGACTAAAATGACTGAAGGAGAAGAAAAAAGCAGATAGAGAGATACCAGTAGACACAGACAGACTTGGCTCAAACGACAACCTTTCTGATTGATTAATTAATGTTGGTTGTCTCCAGTGAATAGGATTGTCCTTGAATAAAAGGATAGATATTTCTTAGATCAATACTAAAGACCAAGGTGCAGTTTCACAAGTTGGATGTAATTAGGATCGTAATTCTCAGCAAGGTTAAGATATATAAATGAGTAGAATCAAAAGGGCATACAATAGTGTTGACTCATGTTAATACCAAAGCATATGTATCATTTAATAACCATAACCATAAATTAATACAACAAGGTTTCTCTCCTTGTTAAGCACAGAATTGTGGTAGTGTGTAGTTCAGTACCTCATATCATTTACTTCAAACATTCTATCTACATTTAAATATGTATAGACTGCTTTGAATGAAAGTTATGAGAGTGCAGGAATTGCTATCTCTGTTCCCTGGACATGAAAACATTAGAGAAGTACTGTCATTTACACAACTGGCGGGTTAATTCAAGGACAGAATGTCAAAGTTAAAATTAGGACCATGCTGTTGTGTTGTCAGATCAAGCCTCAGTTCCACAGGTGCAAGAATTACAGCAACATTACCTCATCATCTTCGACATTTAAAACCAGAGACCAGTGCATACAGCATGTTCCATCCTAAATGGCTGAATGCCAAGCTGTATAATGCAATCATTTGCCAAACAAAAAGCTAACCAAATGAGCAAGCTAACTTGCCCAGCTGTGGACAGTTAGCGTATCACTCAATAGTTTGGACGCAATTACTTATGTGTCCTAACTTATGACTGGTATTTGTGTTTATAAGAACAAACACTACATCATCACTACACCAGAATTCAGACTCATTTCTCCTGAGGGCCACATTATTAAATTTCGAGGTCATGAAAGGCTGGATAATCTAGTCAAAAAGGAAATCATGAGACCTGCAGGGCAAAATGATTAGGTTCGAGGTTTAGTTATGATTAGTCCTCTTTAACTTTATTTACTTTCCATTTCTGTTGATGCTTGACAGCACCATGCTAGATTGCAATCTTACTTGAGCTGAATGAGACTCAAAATAGTTCGCTACCACCTGGATATCTGGATGGATGGATGGATGGATGGATTGGGTGCATGGGTAATTTATATTAACTGCGTTTAAATCAGTAGAAGATCAGACAAAATTAGTTGAGTGACCTTCCCATTTCAATTTCATCATTTCAAACATTGACTGCAGATTTTCAGAGTTATGGGCACAGTGGATTGTAGCATTACTTCATTAAAACAGACGCTATAACATTGAGTACCAGTCAACCATCCGGACACACCCACTCATTCTAACTGAAGTAGACGACCATTGACTGTTACAGTATAAACTTGCTATAAGATACAGCTACAGTGTCCGCATGTAATTTGCCTTCCTTCTAACCAATGCAGGACAGTACACAACACATTTGACCATCCAAATGTTTTACACCCTTCCTTTACAAAAATAGTTGTAGGCATTCAGAATACCGTACACTTTAACCGCTTTTCTAATGAGAGGGTGAGGACCAGACATACCCCTGGCTCTGTAGATTTATAAAAGAACATAGTGGCTCTCAGTGCAAGCCACACAACACAAATCCAGCCAATCAGCAACAGCATGTCACAGTTGGAGGGGAGATGGGATGTCTTTGTTAGTGTTGTTTTCTTGGGAATACACATCAATCACTTTAAGGGTGGAGCTTCTGAGGGAGCACTGAAGGGAAGTGTGCACTTGTTTGACTGTTAAGCTCAAACATTAACAATATTTTTTTTTCCAGAAACTCTGACTCCCTTTTTAAGTCTACATTGAGACCATGGCATTTGGCACAACTGTTAATCCTGTAGTGCCTCCTAAACGATTCAAACTAGGCTAGTTCTGATCTGCAGGTGCAACTGACTGCAAGGATATGTAAAGCAGTGTCATATAACAATAAACACAGGCCACAAAAACATAAAGAAAGATAATGATACTGCTAATAATGCTACAGTGAGACTGTGGGATTTTGGGGAAAAGGAATGGTCCCAAGTTAATCTGGATAATCACTAAAGTTTTGTATGTTTGGACTCATACGCTATAACCAATTGGGAAATGGTCTTTCTCTCTGTTTGCGTTCATTTGAGTATTATTAAATCAATTTATATTAAGTCTTCATTTTTATGTACTTTACATGCCCAATTTTCTCCCGATTTAGTTGTGGCCAATTCCCACACCATTATCTTCCTCTCCCCTGTCGCATATGTTAATAAATAAATAAATATGATGTCTACCCTACTCAGCATATCTCTGCCAGACCAATCCAGATTAATCTGCATTTTGGATCATTGCAGATTTCGTAAATTTCATTTCTGGTCCTAACCAAAGGACGGTGCATAAAAGGCAATCAGCCAATCATGAGCTGTGTTATTAGCTTGGCACAAGCAGGAAAGCTTTGCATCTGTTAAATGCTGCAGGACATTACAGGCGGCAGCTGTTCGCTGGGGTTTGGACAACGTGGTCTGTATTCGCACAGCGTCTCGAGCTAAATGCACTGTTTCTGGATCAGGGCTTTTTACGTCAGGATTTGTTAATGAAGTTCCAGGTGGGCAGTGGAGAAATAATCTCTGCAGGCCTGTTTACCAGCATCTTTTGTTTATATGGGTTTATATGTGCTCCTTAGTCGTCTATCTAAGACAGAAGCCCATGTACTTCATGGTTAAAAGCAGTCATTTTAAATTTGTCTTAATACTCTGAAATCTTGTTGAATGTATCATATTTGTTGGATTTAATCTTCGATAATCCTTGAGCCAGGAAAATCAATCTTTCTCAGAATCGATGTAGTCTGCAAATATACATGTTTAAATTATTTCAAAAGAGATTTTTTTATCAGATTTTTTATTTTGCTAATGAGTATACATCATGACCACATATTGTTTACCCAGGGATTACGCTGGGGCACGATGTCCACAAGCTATTAATGATTTAAAAAAACACAGAGCTCCATGATTTATGAACACGCTTGGACCACGATTGGGATTTAAAAAGGAGGCAGGAGCATCCAGCAAATAAAACTTTAAGGAATCTTGTTGCCAAGTACATCAAGATCCCCTACGATGGCGCATCAAGTTCTGTTATGTTCTGTTAATGTCCCACTTCCCATGTGCCGTCACGAGTGGCGTCAAATTGGAACACATCAAAATAATTGAGGTAAAATGTCTCACAGTCAGTAGCTGTGCCACGATCAGCTCGATCATCACGAATCCACCAAGTTCACTCAAGATCATCATGATTTAATCCCACGACCCCCACGCTCATCACGATTCTCTCAAATCGTGGACATCGTGTTCCAGTGTAAACATTTTCACATTTCACAAAAACCTTTTTCACATCTTCAGATCTCTCAGTTTAGTCCCCAGTTCATAAAATGATTTTAATTTGGAACATGGATTCATGGATTGGTGACTTAAGCCTAAATTAAACCCTTGAAGACCTTTTGTCATCGAAATTGCTCTCAAAACTCCAACCAGGCTAACATGGTTATTCTTATTCTTGTTCTATGGTTATAATGTATCTTTGTGCATAACGAGTTGAACATGCAGCATAACAAGTGCATGTTTGCTTCCGAAGGTCATTAGCAGATGGAGGGGAATTTTTCTCTAAGGTGTTTAATACACACTTATCTCCATGTTCTAGGACCATCCCTCCAGCTAAGAAGGCCAAACAGACTAAGTGCAGATGTCGCGAGATGCTGATTGCTTTGAGAGCTGTTAATCGAGTGGAGAGAAGAGTAGCATTCATTATCTGATTAGAGAAGAACTCCGCCTCCTCTGCCTTTGCCAGCTACAGCAAACTCAAATGGAGTGTTATGCATTTGCATATCCGCAGTAATCAGGCATTGCCAGTGGCCACATTGGGTCAGAAATAAAACAGAATCAGAGAGCGTCCCCCCACCCTGCAACCCCCTCCAATCCCCCTTTATACATATATAATTGCTTTTTTTTATTGTTACTGTGGTCCTCAGAAAGTAAAGTGAGTATATAATGTTGTCTCATCCAAGTGTGTCCATCCAAGCAGACCAATTACTGCGATTAGAGCTAATCAGATCCATCAAATAGAAAGAGTGCGTATGGAGACAATGGATTGCTTTGTTGCTAACTGTCTCTCCTCGATCCGTGCCCCATGACTAATTCATGACATTTACTCGACCTAGCCAGTTTATTTGTGGCATCATCCTGTCATAACTGATTTGCAAAAAGCAGAGAAAATTCCACTTCACTTTCTCAGCCGCCATGTTGCTTAG
Organism: Porochilus rendahli; assembly: GCA_039654305.1. Lineage (NCBI taxonomy): Eukaryota > Metazoa > Chordata > Actinopteri > Siluriformes > Plotosidae > Porochilus > Porochilus rendahli. The sequence continues at coordinate 18,826,570 of JBCNYG010000021.1, forward strand.
AGTTGATCTCAGAATTTTATCAATATCTCATGACCGCTCACATTATCTTGTTAGTATGAATATCTTGCTTGTTATTGACTCCATCGTCCTGTATATACTGACCTTTTTTGACACTTGAAACAGTGAGGGTCAGTGTATCCTCGCCCACCTCCATTACACTGTCCATGGTGCTATCATCTTGCATAGAAGCCCTCGCTGTACTGTATATAGCATGCCAATGAATTGCAGATCATTATCAATTTCAATATCTGGTTGGTGGTGTGGGTGGAAAAGCGTGTCTCTGAGATGGAAAGCCGTTGTTCAGTAAATAAGGTTTTGCCAATGAAGTTTGCAGGATATTTATTGCACCTTTTTACGTGCACTTCTAGGCGCCCAACCCCCCCTCCTTCGTTTTTTTAATTCACCAAATGTTTCGGTGCTTTTGTTTTGCCCTCTATAACTCAGTTAAGTTGCTTTGAAGTGTTGCTAGAATTTAATTTCTTCTCATTTTGCTCAAGGGCCTTTCATTATCTTTTATTTATCTCAGGAAAAGGAAAAACCCAGGACAGTAGCGAATAATGAAAAAATAGAATGCAGTCATATGTGCGGTCGTGTAAGGTTGACAGATATTAGTGTATTTAGATTTGCAATGATTTACTTATAATAAATTTGCCTGGCCATCTTTAGTATTGTGTAGCGCTGATTGCGCACTTGTACAGTAGAGCAGCTCTCAGATTGGGATTCCGTCCTGCTTACATTAATGTGCTGTATAAGCAGGTGGTAGCAAGTTACTTTTGATGCATTATTTCACGTGTAAGCTCAACTTGTACATCTTGACCATGGCTGTATAGCTGGCGAGTTTGCTTCAAGACATTTTTATCAACGTTCTATTTATATACTTGATCATTGGGATGAAATAAGACGCCTCGGTGACTATGATGCACTGCAGTAAATTCCATCATCAGCGGCAGCATGTGAGGGTGCAATGACATATAAATAATACAGAGATCTCTCACACAACAAAGCATATTGCAATATGGACGCCATTTTGTGGTATAACGGTCTCTTCAGCATGATTTTTAGTTGAGCAGGATCATTCGAGATGATTGTTATTCACAGACAACAGCTTTTCTACTTTTCTATTTATAACAAACAGTTTTATCCAAAGTGAGTATTATTGTATTACTTTAATATAATTTTGCATGTTTCTTAGTGTAGGATCATTGATTAGATTAGATTGAATGGCCAGACCCTGAAGCTAATGCAATACAATCACTGTTTGATAGCGTAGTAAGCCGAACAGCATCACAGAAGATGCAACACGTCAAACCTTGAGGCAAGATCACATCAGGCTAGTTTTCTCCCAGAACAGAACAATAATCAGAGGCTACAGCGGACACAGGTTCACCCAAAATCAGCCCAGAGTGCAGGTTTTTCCTGGAGGAGAAAAATAAAACAGTACGCAAGAAACAATAATGCCTTTTCAATATAACTTTATAACATGACTGCAGTAGACATTACAGTGTATTAACATACAACAAGTAGCTGTTGTAAATTTTAAACATTTTTGTAACATACAGCCCTGTGGGCAGTGGTGGGTCAGTGCATAAGGGTCACAGGGTTACTGGTCAGAAGGTCAGAGATTCAAGCCCCAGTACCACCAAACTTTCACTGTTGGGCCCTAAGCAACTCCTCAGTTGTATGAATGAGATGAAAGGGTAAGTCGCTCTGGATACGGGCATCTGCCAAGTGCCTTAAATGTAAATGTAATGCCCTGTTATAGATTGGCAACCCGCCCAGGGTGCACCTCACCTCTCGACCCAAATTGAGCTGCAGCTGGCTCCTTAGATAATGGATGGATGATATAATGTAGAGTATCCTACATAAGATAACAGCAACAAAGTGGCCAAATGTGAACTGATACTTGTATATATTAAGGAAATGTGGTGCTTGATACACGCGCACACACGCGCACACACGCGCACACACACACACACACACACACACACACACACACACACACACACACACACACACAC
>JBCNYG010000021.1:18838619-18849216 GCA_039654305.1 Porochilus rendahli
CACACAGAAACGCCCAAGCTGGGAATCGAACCCAGGACCTTCTTGCTGTGAGGCGGACGTGCTAAGCACTACGCCACCGTGCCGCCCTTTTATCAGTTTTTTCCAATCAGAATTATTATTTGTTGTCATTTCGATGTTGTTATTCATTCATTCGCTCATTTGCTGAACCGCTTAATCCTACCAGGGCTGTGTAGAGCCTGGAGCCCATCGCAGCCAATTTTGGGTGAAGGAAACAGTTATTACTATTGCGCAATAGTTAACACTATTGCAGGGCCAACACACACACAACCATTCACACCCACTCTAACACCTAGGGGCAGTTTGAAATATTCAGTTAGCCTTATGTGTATGTCTTTGGACTATGGGAGAAAAATCTTGTTGACCGATCATGGATATCGACAGCCAATCAGCATTGTGCTGCATAACAGCCAATCAGCATCATGATGTGTAGAAGGCAATCAGCATCATGATGCTTTACGGCCAAACAGCATCGCCATGCATATGGACACCAGACGGTCGGACGGACAGACGGACAGACTGACAGACGTACAAGTCATCCAAAACAGATCTATGATTTCTTAAGTATTGCGTTCTGCTAAAATCTTAACTTTACTCCAGGACTCCATACCACTGATAACCATATCATCCAACATGTATGTTTACCCCATAATAAGCTTAGAATTTTTGTAACATTACAGTATGCATAACCATCATCATCAAGAATATTTTAAACACTGAAGTACTGACATATATTACTACTCTACCTGTCCCTGTTTCTCAATAGTACATTTATAGCTTCTAGTGAAGCTGTAAGCTTAGCAAGGGAAGGTTTTTAGTCTTGTCAATATTATAGAAATATTGACTCCACCTATATTTTTTCCCTCCACCCACTCATTTTTTGTTTGATATTCACTGTAGAAGAGCAGCAGGCAGGGGTAAAAACACAGGCTGGGGTAATTCATTAAAAACCAGACGTACAGGGTCAACACCAGATACTACTCAAGGCTAGAAAATGGGAATAAAGACAAGGCAAACCAGTTATCTATGAAGAACATGGTGAATTATGGGTTCTCTGAACCAACTATGAGGCTGCGACTTGAGCCGTTGTTTTAGACATGATACAAAATGGCAAGAGTACCGAAATGGTTTTCTGTATACTGAAAGTGAGAGAGAGAGAGAGAGAGAGAGAGAGAGAGATTGTTATAAAAATAGAAAGCAATGAACCAATCAGGATAGAGGAGGCATTTGCAAGAGCAGGAAACTGTGATCAAATATGGAAAGTGGTGTACAAGAGGGATTAATGGAAGACAGAAAGATAGTGAATCAACAGGGACTAATTCAGAAAGTTATACACCACCTCAGTCGTCAAGTTCTCACCAGGAAAAATTAAACAGGAATGAAGCTGTGTCTTAAATGTAGCACCAACAATGACAACGATAAATCATAATGATGATAATAACAACGATGACGCATTATGTAAGCTGACAGTTTATCACCCATCCATTCTTTCTTCCTTCCTTTTACTTCCTCTGCATTCCAAACGCCTTTGTACTGCATGAAAATACCCGCCTTGGTCACACGTCTCCAAAGTGTTCTGTACAGAAACTTTCACACAAACAGATGCTTGCTGTTGTTGCAAATTGCACCATGGCCTCTCCCTTTTTCCTGTCGATTGGGGGTAGCTTCAGGGTCACCAGCATGTGTGCGGCTGAGAGAATGCTGCTAATTGAGAGAGAAGCAGATTATCCCTCAGGCACGAACGCGCCATGAAGGTGTTTTGCATTTGCACTGTTAATATTTGCTGTGAGCTCTCAAAAAAAAAAAAAAAAAAAAAAGCTCTCCAGAGAGTGTGCAGAGCTGGCCGCGCAAAGTAGAGGAGAAACAAGCAGACGGCTATGAAAGTACTTTTCTCCTTCAGTCCTTGCGTGTTCGGTTGAGGGCATGGTTGGACTTGCTGATATTAGAATTTTTTTCATAGGAGACAAAGGGTGAAGGATCCTACAATGCTATCAGAACACGGAAGTGAAGATGAGGAGTCAAGAGGTCTTGTTTTTCCCCTTGATTTTAAACTTTAAAGTGCAAATGACTGCCAGGGTGTTGCAGAAAACTGTTAAAGAAAGAGCTGATTTCAGTAAGACAGCGGGAGGTGAACCGTGACATAAATCAGACAGATTTTTTTAAAGAATATGGACAGTTGAACATCATCATCATCATCAATGCTTCCAACTTAGCCGCTTCACAAACTTTGGGGTGCCAGAAGTTCAGAAGTCGCAAGAAGTCAATTTTGCATATTTGTTCATTGGATATCTTAAAACTCCAGTCAGTTGTTTCGGGATCCACATCCTTTTTAAGTTTTGTCCGATCGGGGGCATTTGGGTATTCGTACCCTCATCGCACCATCTTCCTAAGGATCCCATTTCATACAACCTCCACTTTTTAAACTTTTAAAGTTTTAATAACTCCCAGGCTTGGACACTGTACGGAATTCTTGATCAGTCAAGAATTAAACAAAATGGAGATGAAAAAAAAAAAATTAATGGAGACTCTAATATCAGTGTTGCTAACAGTGTCGGTTCAGAAACAAAAGTAGAGTAACTGAATTAATGTTACCTGTGTTTTGTCAAGGTGTTTTAAATCATGCAATTGGAAAGACAAGAAATTTTTTTGTCCCCTTTGGCTTTCCATCCTCCTGTTGTGGGACATTGTGACAAAGAGACAGATGGACATGGAGCCCGGCCGCCAAGTTTACCACCGTTAAATGGTCTGCCCTTTACAATGGACATCTCACAGTAAGGTTCAGAGACAAAGGAACATTCTGGGCTCTCATTCATGGGTTCAGTGCTGCATTTGTGTGCTGTATTTTTTCTCTTTGCTTTCGAACTCTACTAAGATTTGCTCTGCTTTTGTTCCTGGTGCTTTGGACTTGTTTTCTTGTGTTGCTTACTCCAGTTTGGGGTTAATAAAGCCCTGTTTTTTTGCACCCATGACCTGGTATCTACTCCTTCATCTCTGGCTACTGCTGACACCAATATTATAATGTAATAAGCATAATATTTATTCAGCTAAGCAAGTTCTACATTTCATGGTACATTATACAGACTCTTTACTGGTGTATTAATTTATGGAGTAAAAACTTTGCAGCTGCCTGCTCGTCTGGAGCAAAGTTGATATTTCAACTAAATCATGATACAATATTTACATGGTCATATTATAATATGGAAATAAATCAATATAATTTCCCGCCCTAATATAAATAGATATTACAACATATTCTCAATTTAACAGACTTGTGTTTGTACAATTTCCTAATGTCGAACTCATGTTGTCGCCTGCAGAGATGACTTCTTCCTTAAGTGCTATGAATTTGTTCTCAGCCAATACTGATATGTGAAGGATGCTGTCTCGCATACATGAGAGCGTTTTCAACTGGATCTCCTATTCCTAATTTCAAAGCCATCTTGAATCTGAAACTATGAGAAAAATATTCCTAAAAGTCACATAAGGGAAAAGGACCATAGATAAGGACCTTTTATGCTGCTGAAATCCATCTGTAGCTTTGTATACATAAAGCAGGTACTTCCACAGTAAAGTTTAGACAGGTGGTAGAAACACTTATTCTAAAGTGAGGTGTGCAAACATTGTGTATTCTTCGGCATATTATTCGGTTCTGCGCTGCAGGATTAGAACTGTAAAGTTCAGTTCCTCCCTGCTGCTGCATGTTCATGAATCCCTCCTAGGGCCCTGCGAGCGGAAATGTTAGATGAGACATCGAGTAAAATGCCACTGCTTTTGAGATGTGCCCTGCTCCTATTCTTTCACATCTGATGTAAAGACATGTGAGAGATGGACTAACTTTCTCATGGGATACCTGATGGCTTATGTCTCGCCCATTAGCTCCATCTTGTCTCCAGAGCTCTCTCCACCCCCACTCTCCAGCTCTCCTCCTCTTTGGATTGTGGTTCATATTGGGTTTGCGTTTGCACTTTCTCTAACCGTGTTACAGGAGCATTAATGCAGGGAGCGATCTCTTCGCACACAGCTCCTCGCTGCATTCATTATACTTTCGGCCTTCCTCGGCTTTGAGCTCCCAGTCTCAATGGATCTAGCCCGGACCTGTCCAATCGATACGCCCATAGCTATATCCGGGCTGAAAGGAGACGAGAGACGGGTCCTAATTCGATGAAGGCGGCATTAGGGCTTGGCCCGGATGCGCGGGAGGCTCGGTTAATTGCAGACAAATTCATCTTAAAGGCTAGAGAGCTGAGGATTGCTTTCAATTAAGCTTGCACTTTCGAGGGAGGCAGACGTACAGGGCGAGTGTTGTTACACTCCAGGGTTTACTCGCTGCTCAGACTATGAGCCATGAAATGAAGGTGACTCCAGTGCTTCCAGCGTCGGGTCACGCTCTCTTTGTGTGCTCATAACAGAATCTGCTTTCAAGGTTTTTTTTTTTTTAACCTCACCAAAGTCGAGTACCAAAAAAAACCTGCCAGGCTCCACACAAATCATAAATCATTCAGATAACAGCCAGATAATGCTATAACACCAGATTGCTCTTGATCATTTCACCCACAACTAGTCAAATTGTGTTTATATTTTAAATGTATTTATTTCATTTTGTACCACAGCACTATTGAATACTTAACTCTGATTGGCCAAAAGGTGTTTGGATTTCTCATTTCTAACACGGTCTTGGCAGTGTTCCAGCCACAGGGTTTACAGTATTAATGGGCTTGTTCTAATACAGGGTGACCCAAGAAAACCTCCCACGTTTCATAGGTAAATGGGAAAAATCATTGAAAATAGTCAAATTATTGCACACGTGAAACTTCATTCGATACAGTTTTTATTCATCATGCTTTAAAGGTCAGCATCCCTCAGATGTTGGCCATCATTGTTTATTCACTCTTGATTTATTCACACGTGATTTTGAAAGGATGTCATGGCTCGACAGGACATGTCGGGTGGAACAGCGGCAATCTCCTGCTGAATAGAAACCCTAAGGGCTTCAAGAATTTGGGTTAAATAAGTATACACTCGTGATTTAAGGTTTTGGGACAGAAATTAATCACAAGGGGTAATTAATTGTTTTGTGAAAGCATCAGGAAATTGTAAATTTATTTATACTTTTTACAGTCCAAAAAAATTAACATATAAATTCTAAGTTGGGCAAAGGTCATGTCACAATCATGTAACATCAAATTCTAAATTAAATTAAGTAGTAAAATATAATGAAAGTGCTTGGTTAACTAAATATACATAAAATACAGGTATTAAAGCATCTTTCAGGCAATTTATAAAATATTTCTTAGAAAAAACCTTCAAGATCTCATAAAAGCAATTGAAAATAATTTTAAGCTGTAGTAAGAAATTTCAGATCCCCTTGGTACGCATCGGTGAGCTCGCTTATGCAAGGAAAAAAAGCTCCATTAGGACGCATAGCTAGCTATGTCTGCTTCAACATCAACTCTACATCATATTTCATGCAATGGTTACCATACACCATTCAGGTCCTGTACAAGACACAACTAGAACACCATGACGGGCTTACCAAGGCCTGAACACGTGAAAACTGTTATTAGCAGAAACATGGAGAAATGAAATATGTTTGAGATAAATTAATTCAGTATCATATTGCTCTGCCACTAATGTTGTTACTGACCATCTAGAAAATTGCTGGACCCAGAGTTCCCCGAAGAGCCAGTCATGTATGAAAGTGAAACATCATGGTTTAGGGTCACCTCCCGTACACACGGATCACAAAGCTATGTAAGATGGGTGGGGACATTACCAGACGCAAATATCATCAGATTATCTCTCCGTTATGTTTCAAACCTACAGGTGGCTCAGATTTCTCACCATAGGGTTGATAACACACTGTTTTCTGACCATGTGATGAACGATCTGCCGTCTAAAATAGCTTATTTGTTTTTAAAAATGCATTACAAGTGTCTTGGGCCTCAATAATTTTATTAGCACTTACAAATTTGTATTATTTGTAGTTTGAACATATTGAAGGTGTCACTACTGACCCTGAGTGATGCTTTTAATTTTTTCAGTATGATGTTATATTTGTACTATATTATATATTTATTCATAAACAAGGTAATTTGATTATATTTCTGTAAAAAATATAGTCCTGAAAATGAATTTAAGTCTATGCGACAAGACTTCCATATCTATCCAGGCAAAAATGGGGGTGGGGGGTGGGGGGAGATAAATGATTTAGGCATAAAAAAGAAATAAATAAACTATATATTAAATATTTTACCTCCTCGGTATAAGTGTTATAGCAGTATCTCTACCGTTGCACAACTTACACTGTCAAGATGGTGCATATGTTCATACCGCCGAACCCTACGAAACAGGAATTCTAGTCCTGCTGGGGCTGATAATTGGATCATGTACCATGTTAACACCATTAGAGTTGTTATAATGGTATACATAGTGTAGTATTATTATACAGTTTATAGTTGTATCGGGGCAAAAGAAATATTTTTCCATAATTTTTAATCTGCTAGCTGTTTATTCTCTACATACTTGAATAAGCTCTTGTTTCTGCAGTTAAATGTTGTATGACTGATTATACTGTATACAATTGCAGCCATGTGCCTTCTCTGTAATTTAACTCAAAAGTTGTGCTAACACTGTGCTGCTGCTGCTAGTTCTGGAGGGCTCCACCTTCTCTCCTCTCTCCCATCTCACAGTTATTACATACAGATAAAATAGAGACTTTGAAGATGGCATATTACTGATGTTGTGTAACTTTAAAAAAAAAAAAATATTTTTTTTGGAATGAAGTATTCAAAGGGAGCCTGCAAGTAATTCTCACATGTTATATAAACAAAAATAAACTTAGATAAATTAACTAACTAACTAAAGTAAGTATCATTAGTAATATTTTTAAATTGCCGTTTTCTTTTTATTTAACTTTTCTCAAACCAAACAAGTAAATCAAACTTTTTACTTCATAAAAGAGCCTAAATAAAGATTCATGGATTTATCTTCATTACAGTATTTGTATGTTAAACGTAGAATTGTTCCAAACAGAAATAATGATCTGAAACCCCTCATAATTAAATCAGTTTCAGTGCTTAGTTTTGTTAGCACTTCCAAAAATGACATACCCCAGTAAAGAAAAGAATGTATATACCTTAGGATGTCGCTTTAAAAAATTAAATGCTTTAATTTAATTCTGTACTGAATTAAGCATTTCGTTGCAATATTGTACTTTTTAAAATAAACTTAAAAAACATTTTACAATTTGTACGGAACCCTTGAATCAAAAAAGGACATTTTACAATTTGTACTGAACCCCTGGAAAAAAAATTACAATTTGTACTTAACTACTGAATAAAAAACACTTTACAATTTGTACTGAACCCCTAAATAAAAAATATATTATACTTTTTTGGTTCAGTGGTTCAGTACAAATTGTAAAATGTATTTTTTTTCTTCAGGGGTTTAGTACAAATTTGTACATGTTTTTTTGTTTTGTTGTCATTTAGTGGTTCAGTAGAAATTGTGAAAAATGTTTGATTCAGGGATTCAGTAAAAATTGTAAAATAGTTTTTTTGATTCAGTGGTTCAGTAGAAATTGTAAAATAAATTTAGGGTTTCTACAGAGCCCCTAAAGGGACATAGGGGGAAAAAAGGAAAATTTCTATTGTGCATGAGAAAGCTAACCTTTATTTTCTTTTTTTCCTTATGTCCCCTTAGGGGCTCCGTAGGTTCAGTGCGAATTGTAAAATGTTTTTTTTTTTTTTTTTATTCAGTGGTTCAGTGCAATTTGTAATTTTTTTTCAGGGGTCCATTACAAAGTGCAAAATGTTTTTTGTTGATTCAGGGGTTCAGTATAAATTGCAAAAAATACTTTTTTTGAAAAATATTTAGTGGTTTAGTGGTTTACAAATTGTAAAAATTTTTTTTTTTTTTATTCAGAGGGTCAGTAGAAATTGTAAAATACAATTTGTACTGAACCACTGAACCAAAAAAGTATATTTTACAATTTCTACTGACCCTCTGAATAAAAAAAAACTTTTTACAATTTGTACTGAACCTACAGAGCCCCTAATGGGACATTAAAAAAAATAGGAAAGTTTATCAATTTGTACTGAACCTACGGAGCCCCTAATGGGACATTAAAAAAATAGGAAAGTTTATCAATTTGTTCTGAGCCTCCGAATAAAAAAACTATTTTACAGATTGTACTAAACCACTAAATATTTTTCAAAAAAAGTATTTTTTGCAATTTTTACTGAATCCCTGAGTCAAACATTTTTTTACAATTTGTACTGAACCACTGAATGAAAACAAAACAAAAAAACATGTACAAATTTGTACTAAACCCCTGAAGAAAAAAATTACATTTTACAATTTGTACTGAACCCCTGAATTAAAAAAAATCAATTTGTAATGAACCCCTGGATTTAAAAAAATTGCAATTTGTAATGAATCCCTGAATCAAAAAAACATTTTACAAATTGTACTGAACCCCTAATTAAAAAAAACATTTTGCAATTTGTAATGAACCCCTGAATAAAAAAAAAAAGACATTTTTACATTGTCATGGTAACTCTGACTAAAAAAGAGAAATCTGTTTCGGATAGCATATCTTGAAGAAACTACGGTGCCTGGGGTTTAAGTTAAATGAATCCAGTCCAGTAAATTTGATCACCTGTGGTTGTTCATGTCATTACATTTGATATTAAGAGTTGTTTCTTTTAAATGTGTTTTCTTTTTTTCCTCCCTATGAAACTGATACTGATGTTCGGATCTGTGCTTAAGATTATTTCCATTTTGTAATAAGATTTAATTAAAGAATAGACTTCTCATAATCTTATTGCCATGGATGTGAATTTTGTGGGAAGACTTGCTGGTATTCAGACTTCTTACAAGTTTATCCCACATGCACTCTGTGGCCAAAGGTATGTCAAAAAACGTGTCTATTCCAAAACCATGCACATAAATAGAAATGTGGCCTCAGTTTTGCTGTCATAATTAACTCCACTCTTCTGAAAAATCTGTATGTAGTCTGTTCTTCTCCAAGGTGTTATGTGCAAATGAAGTCTGGCCTCCATCCAGCCCTTCCACATGATGTCTGCTTGGAGGTTGCTTTGTGCACAGGTACATGGTCATGCTGGAACAGTGTCTGGGCCTCTTGGTTCCAGTGAAGAAATAATAATAAATGTTCTATAATAGTGGACTTCAATCAGTTATCACAAGAACCACATGTGTATATAATCAGGTGTCCAAAAACTTCAGGTCATTTAGGCAATATAAATTTAGTTTGTAGAATTGCTGTTCGAAATCCTAAACTATAGGATGTCCAAAATTTTGGGACCCAGTGAAACACACCCAAAAACACTTTCCATATGATTTAATCCACAGCGAAATGTGTGTGTGCTGTAGATGCAGTTCTGTGCTTTGTGGAAGCTTGTTGTTTCGGGAAAGGACTTGCTTTAAAGGTGCACATTCTTCATAAATGATTAATAAATAAATCCATTAATAAATACGACCTAAAAGCTGGCTGAAATTGCTTGCAGCTGTATTAAGATATATACAGTTTGATTTTATACCGGGCCTATGAATTAGCCTACAGCTGGTCTGATCACACGTAGGTGGAATCTACCATGTTTAAGCCAATAACGGACACAATGCTGAACTAGCAGGATTCAGGCCCCAGCTGGGGGTTGCCATGGGAAAATCTGCTTTTCTCCTTAACACAGTGCCTGCTTCTAATTTACACACAGCTTTGTTTAAATGTGCTTACACTGTCAATGTCAGGCCTATTAATTCACATCTGCAATTATAATGTCCAATTAGAGAGGTTCCACCTGGCTCTCAAGTCGTGATTCTCAGGCAACCATCTTAGTTTGGAGTAAGAGGCCAACATGCCAATTCCTTTTCTTTCCTTTTGGTGGGGTTTTTGTCAAACATCAGGTTGAGTATGAGATTATGAGAGAGAATGTGTAAACAAATGTTGCAACCAGTGAGGGAAAAAAAAGAATGTCATGATTTCTGAGAGACTTTAGTTTTTGCTTTTTTTATATATAAAGATGTTCAGTGAGGTTGGCATGGTCAGGGTCGCTACGCATTATGAATAGTATAAAAAGTCATAACATTGGAAAACTTAAGGTAAAAATAATCATTAAAAATTAAGGTTTTCCAGCCAAAAGGTAAAAAGTCATAATTTTATACTTTAATTTCATTTTCTCCCCCGTTTCTGTTTAATTTAGTTGTAGTGTGCTGTATATATTTTTGTGTCTTCTTTGATCCTCAGAATCGCTCAGCTGACTTCGGTCTTTTCCATCATTGCTTCTGTTGCATCTCTCACTCTCTGCAGTCGGCATCTCAGCATGTATGTTTTCAATAGGCAAGACAGTTTGGAGTCCGTGGTATCCATGGTCTCCAGAAGCAAACCGAACAACATGTGCTTAACAGGCTTCTGGGAGACAACTTTAAAACGTAGAAAAAATAGTAGTGTGTAAATTAAGTTCAGAATTGCATTCATTGAACTTGCTATCCGTGTCCACTATTTAAGCCAAGTAAATATTGCTTTAATAAATATAATATATATAGGTATTGATTCATTCAT
>JBCNYG010000021.1:18913079-18924844 GCA_039654305.1 Porochilus rendahli
TAGTAACTGCCTCCCCGCTGCCCTACAAGGATTAAACAGTTCAGCAAACGAGTGAGTGACGATCCTTCCAGAAATTCTTTGTAACCCTTGGGTACCCTGACATAGTTAGCTGGGTCGTGCATTATGGTGATAATAGACTCAGAATCATCTCACTTCACATGAGGACAACACGCTGAGGTTTCAGAGAGGAAAAGTCTCCCGCAGTCTTTCGTGTCTTCCTTAACCTACCACACAGCCTCGATAAATAAATGATGAGTCAGATTGTGTGTGTTAGGGCAAGGAAAATACTAAACTGTGTAACTCCCAGGTGCTGCATCACAACCATTGAGAAAGCCTTTTAAGAGAAATAACATATGACCAATAGGTCAAGCGTAAGAAACACATTGCTACTACGGGTACATGGTGTTTTCCAGGCCTCAAACAGATTAAAGTTACTCGTGGCATTTTTTTTGTTGTTGTTGTTGTTTGTTTGTTTGTTTTTTTATCCTGTGAAAGTCATCTGGTTTAGACACTGTTAGCCCCGAGATGCTGCTGCTGAAATGGATGACTAACATGAGGATGATGAGGATGAGTCATGAGGTTTGAAGAAAGAAGAAAGTACGGATTTGCAGAACAGGATGTCATGATCAGTCTGAGTGTGTTTTTAGGGATGAATAAGCCTAACATAAAGCCGCACAGCCTGCTTGCATCATTTACTTACTAAATATAAATGCATTTATAATTAAACATAAATAAACATACCATAATATGCAGACTTTGCTAGCACTAAGCTGAAGTTTTCAAGGCGAAACCTCAAAAGGGTCAGGCAGCCAAATGGGAATGTGCCACATCCAATTTAACCACATCCCCCCACTCTGATTGGTTGTCATCGCATTACTTGGATTAAAAGCCCCGCCCACTTCACTTCACAGTGTTACAGCTCTTCACCTTCTGACGCATGACTGTTGCAATAAATGGATGTGTGTTACTACTACAGTACAGTTGGTGTGTGTGTGCGTGTGTGTGTGATATGGGTCATGTAAATAGCAGATCCAGTTTTAATTTTCTGAATTTAGCTTTAGTGTTGGTGCTAAATAGCTTAAAGGGTATATTGGCTTTTTCAGAATAAGGTAAAAAGCTGTTGAGCATGTAAACATCATGACTGCTTACTGAAGGTCAAAGGTCACATTCACCTCTCTATTTTGGAATATTGCTGCAGTGGACAGCCAGAAGAAATCAAATGAACATATGGATGTTGTTTTTGAGTGACCTCCAAAAAAGCTGTCCCTTTCTTAGACAGTTAAAGGCATGAATGCACTCAATAACATCCTGGCCTGCTAGTCGTAGAGCAATGCCAAGTGACGGTGTGTGTCTGTGTGTGAGTGTGTGTGAGTGTGTGTGTGTGGTGGCGAGAGAAAAGCAAAGTCACACTGAAGTGCTGGGAAAATGCTAAAGGAAGATTAGCTGTATCATGTAGTAGAAACAGCTGCTGCTGTCAGCCAACGGTAAAGCAGCATTATGAGTACAGGACGATGAAGAGCTCTGATGACGATGCTGATGCTGATTACTGGGATTGGAGCAGAAGTGGTAGTTAGGATGACGGCAGGAAGAATTTGTTTTCTCTGTCCATACATAGTGTTGATGGTAGTAATCAGCTTGTTGACAGTGAGGATGAATATAACGGATGATTATAATGTGGGTGAAGGTGCAGGTTGTGGCACAGACGTGTGATGATGCTATTATCTGGCCAGTTGTTAGCGTGGTCGGGTGTAATTTCTCTGTCGGTACTGACGTATGTAGGAAAGAGGATGATGGTGATGAAGACAGATGACGACATCCGGGCCAATAGAGATGCATATTTCATATGGCATACAGTCAGTAACAGGATGTAGGTACACCTTGTGTGTGAGTGTGTGAGTGTGCGTGCGTGCGCGTGTGCATGTGAGGGTGCATGCGTGCATGCATGCGCTTGGTCTCAGCAGGCTCCAGCAGGGGGTAGGATGGGGGTGTGTGTGTCTGTCTGTGTTCTAGACAGATCTCAGCAGGGAGTTTGCACAGACACAGCCACGGCCATTTCTGCACTATCACACACACTCGGACTCATTTCCAGCCCTGTGACTCCACACACTCGCCTAACCAGTCCGAATGAAGTGCTTTATATAGAACAACTGTGATTATAAATTGTTGATATGTCATTTTTGCTCTTGTCATCTACTATAAGTCTTGTCACTGGCCATCAAAACATCTTTATTAAACAACCAGAGACACCAAGGATTTCTACTTTTCTCTTTCAAGCTTCATATTTTTTTCTTTAATGCATGCATATATTGTATAGGATGTATACATCGGGATGAACCCACAGTAATTGGTTTTTCTCAGTTGTTTTTGCACAGAAGCTAGGAAAAATCTTAACCAATGCACCGTATGAAACGAAAAATAATGAAAAAAATAAAGAATAAAAGTAGAATCACAGTGGCGTAGTGGTTAGCACTCCCAACTCACATGATGAAGGTCATGGGTTCAAGCCCCGTTTCTGTGTAGTTTGCATTTCGTGTGTACTTGACAAGGGGCAAGGACTGACGATCCACTGAAACTTACCACAGGTACCCTTTAACCATCTGATCAAATGTTATGAACGTATTGATTCTCACGTTGGGATGGGAAAGCGGGCACAACTGAAGAAGGCTTTAATGAAACTGGCAAGCAAACAGAAAGTAAACTTTCTCAGGCTCAGTAACAAACCGATTCTAATGCATATCTCTCTCTATGTGGACAGACCTACAGGTATAGCGATGTTGATGCCTCTCAATGAGGTAAACAGAAATGTGTTCCTTTGTAGCTTTGCAGTCAAGCCTCCTCAAGCACCATTGTAGGCGGCCAACCCAAAAGTCACGGTCTTCTTGCGAAGGGCATGCCGCAGAGTCCCTGCGTGGTGATAAGGTACTGAGGCAGTCATGACATTGATACTTTTCCCGACTTGTTACAATTCCATAAGGCAGCGTCGGTGCCGTTTCATTATGATCGCATTAGCGTTAAAATACGTTTAAATTCTGACATCTTTATGCACTCTGATTGTCAACGCAGAATGTCATTAGCACACCTGCTTCTCTGCTCATCCACTCATTTCTTGTATAGCTCTTTCTTAATATTTAACCACACATTAGAACTGGGGAACACTGTCCGTACAAAAAGTCCCATGTTAGCACACACCGCTGTGGGACTGAATTTGTCATTCTGTGCATGTGAACTTCAATGTGATGTGTAGCAGTGTGAATATTTCCGGAGACGAGCCAATCCGTATGTGAACCTCCGGGGCCGTGTCTCAGTTTAAACTTTAATGCCTAGCACAGATCGTTTGTTCTCTTACCGTGTGAACTCCAGGATGACTCCAGGCACTGGTTGTACTTTAGTGCTGTGTTGTACAATGTTTTCATAGCTTGCTTAGCTGTTTCTGACAAAGTGAAACCATCTTTATTTGATTGATTGTCAAGCTCTCAATTAATTAATAACAAATGAATAAATTTGTATTCATTTGAGGTTAAGATATCCATTTCTAGTTATTGTTTAAAAGAGATTAGTGCCGAACCACACTCAGAGGGATGCTCCCATTTCCTTAAGTATACATTAACTCATACACGTCCATGATTAGCTAGTGTTGACAGGGGAGAGAGTGCATGGTGTCCTTCCCACACAGAAAGTACAGTCAGTTTAGCTCTCCTTGCTCGCTTTGGTGGCTATGGAACATAACGGAGAATGCAAGCGTGCCAGAATGAATCACACTAAACAATCGGTTCATCACCCCAAAATGATTCATTAACTCATTAAAATCATCCACAGACTCCATTTTAATAATAAATATGAAATGTAGTAGTTATTTACAGGCATGTTTTTTTATTGTGTTTGTTTTGTAAGCATTAAAGAAGTAATCTGACCTTGCTATATGTTTTAGTATTGAATAATATTCACTTCTCCACGGTGAAGGAATCTTTTTTCCCTCTCTGCGATTACAAATGCAGGATGACACGTAATCAAGAGAATATTGACAAACTGATAGAATAAAATCATATGTTCCGGTGCAAGTGTTTGCAGCTGTGCTGCTCATACTGTTCAGTCCATGCAAAAAAACACATGTTAAAAGGATAGACTCACTGGTTTGCTGGGTTGAATACAGTTCTGCATTTGGGGAATTTTTACCCCATGGCTGTGTGGGAATATGTGTTAAAGATTCCAGTCTCATCCATTACCATGCCACTGAGCCACAGCCTCTCTTTCTTCGTCTCTTAGTCTTCCTCACTCCAGTTGCTCGGTTCCTGTGTAATCTCATGCGGATTGCCATTCATTCAACCCTAACTCCAATATGCACACAGCAAAAAAACACATTAGCATAGCCACTTAAGCACACTCCGAGCACCCCATACATCTTAATGATTTCCTTCACACCTTCTCACCACCTCCTGCTGTCCAATTCACTGAAAAATCAGAGCATTAGGAAATGCCCAAACTGGGACTCTCTGTTAGACATTAAAATAAAGTTGGCTGCCCTTTAACCCTTGGCGATGGATTATAAGAAATGCAAACTGCTTAACTAGCTTAATTTTAACCAAATTCCTGACCATTTGATTGTGGCATATTATAATGCAGACAAAACAATAAAATTCAATAATACCATTAACAATTCAATTATAACCTATAATTATAACATATTGATATATAAATAAATATTTTAATTTAAATTTTTATAAAATCTTAGAAAGGTTCCAGGCCATCACCTTCTTCAATAATGCATCCTTGGCAATAATTCTACGTCTTAAGAAATGGATTAAAGTTTAAACATGATTTTTACAAAAGGTATTTCTTCCACTGGTGTTTTAATGATGACTGTCACACAACAGCACCATCTGCCTGAAATCCACCTCAAGTTCCTGCCTTCAAAATAAGTTGTGTATGAGCCCTATACTCCGACAGCTCATTGGTCAGACAAATTACTACCCAGTGGCCCGACGGCCCTAACCCTAACCCGAATAAACTGAGTAGGGTGCTCAACGAGTGCCCTTCTTATATGTGTAGGACTGTTATACCAATGGGCAGTCGGCACATAGAACCGTCCCCAATAAGTCGAAATCCAGGGAAACCATAGTATGCCATCATCAAATAATTCAATGAGCCATTGTACAATGTATACCTCTCACATCAGAAATATTCTGTCTTGGGCTGGAAATGATCAGACGCTCCTTTCTAAAAGGACAAGTGGTCACAAGCCACAGCAGTGTATCAGAGCTACTGTGTTTCTAATCTTTGATCACTCTTGTCCATTTCTTTTCTCTGCAGCATTGGCTTTTTAATCCTGACTGCGCTGATTAAATAGGACACGGCATATGCACTGGCTTTTCATCTGCTCTTAAACCCTTTTGAACAAGATTCCCTATTGTTGCCGTTTTCATTTTCATTCAAAATCTGTTTTTGTGATTTGACAAGCTGTGCTTACATCACTGTCGCTCATTTTGTCTGCCCTGTTCTAATCTTCATGGTAGATAAGAAGAGAAAATTCTCTGTGCTAAAAAAAAAATATATATCAGAGAGATCATAAATACAGTGGAACACCTAAACATCTTTCATTTGAAAGATCTTCATGTCATAAAGCAAGGCTGAACATATATTCACTTATGGATGCAGTTCGATCCAAACAGGATTTTAATGACAAAGGCACAGATTGCATCCATTGCAGAATTCATCAGTTTTTTAGCTATTGATCATGCGTAATTTCAAGGAAGGACAAAAGCCATGAAAAAAACCCAGAGAAGCTTCTGAAGCATCCATAATTGAAAATGCAGCCAGTATCAGCGTTTTATACATGCAAGGATTTTTTTTTAGCTTTTTGTTTGGCGATATAGAATACATTTATTTAAACCTACACATTAGCAGGTGGCTAATTTTAATTCAGCATATCAAGCCTCACAAATGACAGCCTCACAAATAGCAACTTGGATTGCTGATCAATAAATCAGGGCTTTGAGCCCTGCCACCACCAGGCCGCTTCTGCTGGATCCTCAGGCAAGGCCCTTACCCCACCTGCTCAACCCTATCCGCCTGAACTCTACATTAAGAGATATAGTTAACCAATCTAACATTTGGATGCATGTTCCTGAGTTCAATCATTTTTAAATGTTTTTTCACTGGAAATCTTTGTTTTATCTCAACAAGTTATTCTGCATGCATTTATTCTTTAACATTACGTTTAACATTCTTAACAAGTTATAATTAAGGGGAAAATATTATCTCATATCTATATAATCTCATATTGCTTGCTTGTTAAACATTGGCAATTAAACTAATCCACTTATATAGATAAACACAAGGCATACTTACATGCATGATTTTTGAAGTATTGGTGAACAACACACATATATGGCCCAAAATAGGTCAGTCAGTCAGTCTGATCTGAAAATAGATCTTTTCCAGCATAATAAAGTGTTAAAGATGACTGCTCGAGTTAATATTTCTCTGCTTAAATGTAGGAACTGTGCATAATACATGCAAATAGATTTCCGGTCCTGTGGTTCACAAGAACGTAAAAACATCCCAAAAAGGTTTTTATTAAATAAATATTGAGAAGATTTATTTATTATAATAAAGAATAAAGTGGGGAAAGGGGGTTGCAGAACCTAATGCTTATGTTAGATAAGAAAGGTTAATGTACCATCTACTTATCAAATCCCTGCATGCATTGAAATGGGTGTATAAACGCAGGAAAGTTCTATACAACACAATATTAAAGTATGCATACTTTACCACAGGCTGCTTCTTCAGCTTCAGTAGTGTGGCTCCTGCTCCCCAAAAGCTGCATGTACCAACCCAAAATATTTTCAACATTAATATCAGTAGGGTTTCAACAGCTGTTGTTATTGAAACCGTCCCAGTAAATATATCCAGTATACAGTTATTACACGAGTAAGGCTCATGAATATTTACCCACCCAGTTTCAGAAGTGAAAATGATGTTTTGATAACTTGAAATCAGTACTTTTTATGTAAAATGAATTGTGTTGAGGATCCATGTCTAAAAAAACATGGAATCCAATGGGCAATAGTTTTTCTGTAGTGGGTTCTTGAATAAAGGCATATCATTTAGTGATTTTTGGCCCTGAAATTTATGTTATTCAATGATATAACCTTGTGTAAAACAGCCCTTTTAGAAACAAATTTATAGTTTAGCATATTTAAACCTTTTTTCCGCTAAGATCACATTCCTAATGTTAATGGTATAAATACACGATGCCTGAACCTGATTTAGAGTTTGTGCCAGACAGAAGTAGCAATAATGACATGCTGAAACTTCATAAGATGATTGTTCACCAGCTTAAACCATATTCCCAGATCCTTATTTTGGATTTTTTTTTAACATGACACTATTTTCGATTTTTTTTATTTAGATTTAGTCTAAGAGCATTGTATTATGTCAGTTTTAAATATGGTATGGATTATAGTATGTCAGTAGTGTAAATGATACAATAACATGGACATTTTATCAGGCCTATGTCATCATAACATAGGCTGCAGCAAGATTAGGAAATTTAGTATGTACTTATAGCTAACCATGTATAGTATATAAGGAAACTTAAAAAAATAAGTTATGATTGGTCTGAATGCTCAAACATACCTCTAAAATGGCTGTGGAAAAAAATGAAACTGTGAGGTTTTGGGTCATTTTGATAGGTTTTTAGAGAGAGTAATATTGGTGACAGGCCTAGATAAGTGTGCATGCCTGAGTATCTCTGGTCAGGCTCTTTCAAAAGAAACTTAAATAACCAATATATTACCATTATTAACAGATGGTATATTCAAGATGGTATATACAACTATTGGACCCATATTTATACTCTGGAGTTGTTTTTGTGAGCTTTACCCTTATTTACCTTAATGTGCCTTATTTACGATATGTTGTGCGTTCTTTAATATAACGTCTCACTGATTTTACTTTTTCTACCCCTTACCAGAGAAAGAAACATTTCTGGAGCCTTTTGTTCTAAGAGACCTGTTGCCATCCACTATTGGGAGTTATTACAGATACGTTGGCTCTCTCACTACTCCACCCTGCAGTAAAGTAGTGGAGTGGATCATCTTCAGTCGGCCAGTCTTCCTGTCCTACAGACAGGTGAGTGCGTGCATGTGTCTTTTGCAACATGAAAATGATTTGTGTGTTTATATTTAGCAGCTCCTGGCCACCTCGCACCAAAATCTAACACCGGGCGAGCTAGCCAGGAGGTCCCACACACACAAATGCACAAAGGTTTGTAGAAACTGACAGGAATATGTGTAAACATACACATGTTTATGTGTGTTCTCAAAATTAGGCTCCCGGGCTTCTGGCTGGTTTACTTATTGTTAGAAGTGTGAGAAGTAAACAACAAATCAAACCTGTTACTGAGAATTTTTTTACAGTGGTTTATTTATTAAACAGAGAAGT
The DNA here is from genome assembly GCA_039654305.1 of Porochilus rendahli. NCBI lineage: Eukaryota > Metazoa > Chordata > Actinopteri > Siluriformes > Plotosidae > Porochilus > Porochilus rendahli. The sequence continues at coordinate 18,921,522 of JBCNYG010000021.1, forward strand.
TCACAAAGTTAATATGGCAAATTTATGCATAAATTAAAAAAGGCTGAGTCGGTTATGGGGTTTTTGTGTGTGTGTGTGTGGGGGGGGGGTATTAGACTTGCCTAATGTGCAAGAATTCAAGACAAAATATATGGTTCATTTCTTTATTGAGCAGAGATGTTCACAAAATTAGGCTGAAAAATATTTTGCCGGTTAGATTTTAGGGTGCTAGCCATGAGAAGCCAGGACGTTAAGAGAAAAAGGTTTAGTGAGGTTATTCCTGTATTCAGCTGAGATATTCACAAAATTACGCTCACCTAAGCTGAAAAAGTCTGAGTTGAGTTTCTCTTTTGTCACTCCTGGCTGGCTCGCCAGTTGCTAGATTTTGAAGCAAGTATATGAAAAGAGTTTAAGATGTCAATTAAGACAAAAGCATGAAGGGGTCATTTGGCAAACTAGGATGTTCACACAATTAGGCTTTCATAAATGGGAAAAAAGTCTGTGTGTGATTGCATTTTGCAGAAGCAAACTGACTCGCCAGTTTTTAGATTCAGATGCGTGAAAAGTGTGTGAGAAGTCTATTAAACTGATCAGATAATTTAAGGCAGAGAATCATAAAAGATCATCCGATAGTGAGAAAAGAAAAGAGAAAAGAGGTGTCTAACCCAAATGCGCTGCCCTGATGAGTATTGTTTCCAACACTTATTACACAAACCTTACTTATCGTACAACATTAGGTGTGTTCGCTGAGGTTGCAACAAAATTCTGCAGGATAGGAAATGTCTTACGAAATGAATAGCACTTTAGAATAAGAGGCACGCTGTGCTGTGGATCTTTCTAATTATCTCTGATCACAAACACAATCTCAAACTCATTCTCAAACTCATTTCATTCTCTTTCATCTGCTTCTTTTTCGCTTTATTTTTCACTCGTTCAATTCTCTCCAGTGAGCTTCTCGCATCCACATCAAGGATGTACATAAAAATGGAGGTTGGTAGATAATCCTATACTCCTGCACTTGTTAATTGACGCAGGCAGCTCACATAGTGAGCTGTACACCGCTCTGTAATAATGGAAACAAACAGCTGAAGGAAGCTGTGTGACGGTGCGTTAACTAGACGACCTGGGGCCTCCACCCACCCAACCACCCTCCTCTCCTCCACTGCTCCCCCCCTCCCCCTATCTTCTCCAGCATACAGTGTTTGGCTTAAACCCTAATGAGCTGAAATGAGTTTGCTTAGGGAGCGCGACGAAAGCAGGCCAAGTGTGGATGACGAATTCAGCTGATTTGTATGAGCATGGCGAGAAAGGCAAAGACAAGGAGAAGGAGGAGGCTACCAGGGCGGTCCAGCATCACACACTCATCCTTGGAAAGAAGAAAAGATAGAGACAGTCTATCAGCTAGACAGCTAGTGTCAGCAAAAGGGGGAAGGAGAGGAGAAACTGAGAGGACAGAAAGATAGAGTAAATGTAATAAAAATAAACAGCATAAAAAAGTATCTTGTATGGATCGGGATTACAATTTATTCATGTATAAATATGTTACTACAATAACAAGCAGAAATAACAGGTTAGGCCGGGACCATATTTCCATATTGCATTCACTTCAGTGTTATTTAACTATAGAACATAAGATTGTTGTTGTAGTTGTTGCTGCTGCTGTTTTTGTTGTCTAAAAAATAGATTCAGTGGACAAAAGAATAGTCCATAGGAGGATATTTCTGAACAGCTGTGAGGCTGTGAGACAATCCGGTGAATAGTCATTCATATTCGGTGCTGTGTGTCAGGTTGACAATGTTGAGTCAGAACTGGCCAAAAATTTCACACACCAACTCAAATACGTCAAACATCAACGTCAGGCAAAGCATATGTGACCATATGTTAGAACGAGGAAATGGATTCAGGCGTGATGGATATTTTCTTTATCCTTGTCATACTTTGTATCCATATCAAGTTGATAAGTTAGATAACTTACACAACCATTTGCCGAACCGATTAATTCTATTAGGGTCACGGGCAGTTGAGCATAGCTTAGTCTACACTGGGCGAAGGCGGAGTACATCCTTAACGGCTCACTAACACACACACACACACACACACACACACACACACACACACACACACACACACACACACACACACACACACACACACAAAACCATTTACAGCAACTCTTACACTCAGGGGCAATTTAGAATAGCCAATTAGCCTAAAACCGGTGTACCCGGAGTACCGGAGTACCACGCAAAACCGGAGTACCACGCAAGCATGAGGAGAACAGTCAAACTCCACACAGATACGCTCTCACCAAACATGGGACTCGAACCCAGGACCGTCTTTCTTTGATGCAGAAGTCCATACCTTCACTTATTCATTCATCACTCATTTGCAAATGATTTATTAGGGAAGACTAGAGCCTATCTCAGCCGACTTTAGGTGAGGGTGAGATACACCCTGAAAAGCTTGCCAGAGCATCGCAGGGCAACACACAAACAACCATTCAGACTCACACTCACACCTAGGGGCTATTTGAAACAGCCAATTAGCCTAATGTGCATGTCTTAGGACTGTGGGAGGAAACCGGAGTACCAGGAGGAAACCCACACAAGCATGGGGAGAACATGCGGACTCTCACAGAGATGCCCAAGCCAAGGACTCAAACCCAGGACCTTCTTGCTGTGAGGCGGACAACATAACCACTATGCTACCATGCTACATTCATTTTAGTAGAAATGCAGCAGTAATGTGTTGAATCAGTGCGGGGTCTTCATTAGAACAACAGCCATCCTCAGAGCACATCCTCCCAGAGGTGATGCCTCACATAATGTGACAATGTGAAGCTTCCTGACAGTTGGCTTTGTCGGTGGTTGGATGTCGGTATCAGATGATCATTTAGAGTTTTGATATGATATTGGTATTGTATTAAAAATGTATACGGTATATAATATATCACTGTATGTAATGTAATAGGAAGTACGGCAGGCTCAATCATTTTAAGAGACACACGTTTAAAAAAATAATTGCTGCCAGAATAAGAGAGTGCTGTTACAAACATGTCAGAGTTCCTGTATACTTCACCAATTAGCCATAACATTAAAACCACCTGCATATTATTCTGTAGGTATACTGTACTTGCATCACTAAAATGGTTCTAACCCATCCAAGCACGGACTCCACAAGACCTCTGATTGAGTGCTGGGATATCTGGCACCAAGCAGTTCTTGGCAAACCCTTAAATTATTATTTTGAGTACTCAAGCTGTAACCAGGGGCAGCACGGTGGCGTAGTGGTTAGCACGTCCGCCTCACAGCAAGAAGGTCCTGGGTTCGATTCCCAGCTCGGGC
>JBCNYG010000021.1:18933669-18954090 GCA_039654305.1 Porochilus rendahli
ATCATGTAAATGGGTGCTAAGTGTGTGTGTGTGTGTGTGTGTGTGTGTGTGTGTGTGTGTGTGTGTGTGTGTGTGTGTGTGCCTTTCTCACGCAGCTGGAGGCATTCTACTCAATCTTCACCACTGAGCAGCAGGACCATGTGAAGTCAGTGGAGTACCTGCGCAATAACGTCCGCCCACTGCAGAGTCTGGACAACCGGGAAGTGTACAAATCCGCCATCAAAGACGCCTGGCTGCCCTATCTGACTGACCCCTATGGCACTGAATCCTCTAAAGGTGTGGTAACGTTTGAACCACTGTGTATGTGTGTGTGTATGTGTGTGAGAGAGAGAGACAGAGAGAGAGAGAGATTTTGCAAATAGTGTGTTTGTGTGTGTGTGTGTGTGTGTGTGCGCGCAGGCACATTGCCCTTGAAAAGCTGCAGTCTAGTGCCTTTCCTGTGAGAGTGTAGTACCGTGTCACACGGGGAGGGAGAGAGAAAGACACCGGCTGGGTTAAGATGGAGTGCATAACAACACACCATATGCCCACATACACACCATCTCCCTCTCTCTCTCTCCCTCGCTGTGTACACACAAAAAAACACAGTTGCATTCACATCTGGTAATGAGACTACATGTACCATATTGTATGAACAGGACGAGGCATGTACATGCATACACACGTGTATGGGTGAACACACACCTCTATAACATATAAAGAGGAATAAAGCAGAGGAACAGGAACGGTGTACATCACAAATGTGTGTGTTCTCAATCTCTCAGACACACACAAGAATACAAGCAGAAATACAGCACATTAAAGTGTGTGTGTGTGTGTGTGTGTGTGTGTGTGTGTGTGTGTGTGTGTGTGTGAGTATTCATGTTCTTTGTAGTTCTCTCACGTTTTTCATCGCTTGCAGCCGCTTCATGGCGAGATAACGATTACTAAGTCCCTCACGGCTCCTCCGTCCATCACCTCAAACACACTGTATGCTTTTTTCTTCCCTCATTCCTTACTGTGTTATGATTTATGTCCCTCACTGTTTTCAGAGTTCCTCAGCCTAATTTCTCACACTGATACTAGCTTATCTCTGATTATAATGGTCAAAGTTTTCTCTTTATAGTGAAGAAATTGACTCGATATTCAGTTATAATCGAAGTCGAAGGGCAGTTGTTGGTAAACACACTTAAAGATAAGGTTATGGAAAACTCAGGAGTGTCCTTTTAAGTTTTTCCTCTTTGAGTCTGATTAATTCATATTCTTATTTTCTGCCTTTACCATGAAGATATCAGACAAATCAGAGTTTGGGTGGTCATGACCCAGAATAAGCATAATCATTCTGCATGCTTGAACTCAACTCAAGGCACGTTTCCCCCGCCTCATCTTCAGCACTCACCCAGGAGTTTCCACAACATGCTTTAAAATCACACCAACATGGCCTGGAGCAACCTCAAGGCTCTAATCAGACTCAGAATTAATTTCAGCGCTCAGAAATAATTCACGAACAGAAGTAAAAAGAAAAGGAGCCTTTTTTTATCCTTGTCATGTGATTGTTTCATCTTGGCAGCATGTCAGAAGCATTTTGGATGTGATTCAGGAAGCGTGGGGGGCGATGGTATGAAGGGGTGCAAGTTCATAAGCAGGCGGTGTAAAGGAGAATACATGGAGGCGTATCAAGGGAGACCTGGAGGCTGAGGTGGATCGCTCAAGTTATATGTCAAGGCGTATAATCAGATCAGAAAACAGAGCAGAGTGTGTTGTGTTCATGGTGCATATGCTTGTGTCTATATCCATGTCTTATCAGTATAACTATACACACGTCTCATTACTGCTATTGAAGTGATATTTCAACTTCAAACCAGATATTAAAAATCTCTAAAAATCACTTCCCGTGCCCACCCTTCCAGGAATTGGCACTTTTTGATGCCTCAACTCCCACAAGTGTGACAAGATTTTATTAAAACTGAGACAGCAGCAAGGATTTTATTAAAACTGAATAAGGCTCAAGCTGTGAAAGTGAAATACTTGAAAATACCCCAGAACATGTTATTTTACACTGTTATACATACAGTAGAGTGAAGTAAAGATTATACACAACCATTTTTGTCTCCTAATAAAAAGAAGTAAAAGATTACTTCTCTATCATTTTTTGGTGAAAATGTATTGAACAATGCTATTGTAGGCAACGAGAACCAAAAAAATAATTCCGACATGTATCTTTAGGTAAAAGTATTGCTAATAAACAAAAACACTGAAAATACCAATTTTTTTTGAAAAATTAAAAGGTGTCGCAAATTTTATTTTATTTTTGTGACGTTCGCATAGCACGACTGAACTTCTAACCATACGGAATGGTTTAGCGAGCGAAGAAATATGTGAACACTATGTCTGAAAGGTTAAATGTTGTAATCAAAGTAAAGGGTGTTCACACAGACTTTTTTCTCCAAAAAGAAACTGTTATTTTTGATATTACTAATATTGTTGTTTGTTTAATTATTCTGATCAATATGATCCAATATTGCATGAAATAAATACTTAAATAGTACTTGGTTTCTGACTTATCTTCATTTTGTTAAATTGTAAGTAATTTTTTAATTTCTTCACTCGCAAACCATTCCATATGGTTTGAAGTTCATTAATGCTTAGCAAAAGTCAAACTTTTCAATTTTTCTGAAAGAGTGGTATCTTCATTGTTTTTGTTTATTAGCCATACTTTTACCTCAATATACTTGGAATTATTTTTTCTTTCTCGCTGCCTACAATAGCATTGTTCAATACATTTCCAATAAAAATTATAGAGAAGTAATTTTTTACTTCTTTTTATTAGGAGGGCTTGAAACAAAAGTGGTGGAGTATAATCTTCACTGCACTCTACTGTAATCTGTCGAAATAATAATTGTATATGTAAATTAGTAACATTAATAATAACACACTGCCTAAAAGTAACCTTAAGATGTCTAAAATGACCATTTCTTTACTATCATTATAAACTCCAAGATCTATGAATTTGCAAAAATGAAATTTGCCTCTTGGTATGGCAGAGAGCTAGCTACATCTACTTAACAGCTAACAACATTTAGTATATTCTACACAGGAATGGCATGTTCTGCTCCACTATCTGGAGACTTAAAGATATTATCCATTGATATCATCAAACAGTTTATCACGGTAACTTGTAGCAGACAGGGTCATTGTCATGCTTTAGAATGGAAAAATAAACCATAAAAATCTTGTTTTAGTTTGTTTTTCTTGTGTTTGTGCATAGAGTATACTAAAGCATTGAGTGAGTATAAAACACACAATTATGGAGCTCATTTTACTTATATTTCTGTGTAGTATAATACTAAACCCTGAGTGAGTAATGTAGTTGGCTACACAGCTCTTAGCTCTTCTCGCCGTTCTGTCTCTGGGACTACTCAATGACATACACCTTGCCATTAGTGCATAAATGTTAATTATCCATTGCAAATGCTGGAGAATGCTGAAATAAATTAAAAGACATAAAAATAAACTTTATATAAAAATACATATAAGATACTTTAATTTATTCAAATTTTACTTTGTTTTTTTTTTCTGTTCCCATGTAGAATATACTAAAACAATTTACCTCAGGCTTGGTGGATATCACTGACCCTTAACATTCCATCTCAGATCTGATATTTCAGTATCAAAGTTTGGATTTTCATAATAATAGTCACAGCTGTATTTCATAACAACTAAGTTCATGCATTCATTCATGGGCAGGGATAGAAAAATAGAAAAGGCGGGGATAGAAAAATGCATGTACTGTTTGGAAAAACAACAGTCTGTCTGATTATATTCACTTTTAATCTAAAATGTATTTGGTAAATTCCGAAACAGGATCCACTCCAATCCAAACCTCAAGCCGTAACAACCTCAGGAAAAAGGCACCGGGGCAATACTGACCACTTGAATTTAAAACAACCCTGCACCCCTACAATCACAGATATTTTCTTCCTTTTCCCCATTTTGCTCACGCTAATGATCTCCACTTCTTTTGTGTTCTCTTTGCATCACTTCCTCAAGGCTTCGGCTAATTGACTGCATCGCCAGAACAATCTGTACTTAACGTGGCTCTTCAAGGTTTTTAGAATATCGGTGTTTGGTTTTTCTTCATGCTTTTAGGTGCAAAAACACACGCACACACATTAATCATCTACCATTTTGTACGGTCAAACAGCCACAGGGTCAAGAATGGGCTTATTAAATGCCTTTTTGCACATCTCCTAAAAGTAGTGCTTTCTTAACACATTCACCACTCCTCTTTGGACTGGAGATTACAGGAAGAAAGGAAAATGTCAAAAAAAAATCAGAGGGACCTTCATGATAATCTTCATGTGACCCTGTTTCCCATATTTGTTGCTGTTGCTGCTGGTGTTTTCTGTGTTACTGTGTACGTTACTAGTGCTGTGTGTGTGTGTGTGTGTGTGTGTGTGTGTGTGTGTGTGTGTGTGTGTGTGTGCGCGTGCGTGCTCACTTGTGTAGTGCAGTACTTTCCACCCAACTGCCTGCTGTCTACATTTTATCACCATTAGTTCAGTGGGTTGAAGCAACACGAACATCGTCTCTCACACCAAACTCCAGTCAGCTTTAGGATGTATGTTCTCCCCAAAACACACCTCATTAGAGCAACGGGACGTCTGCACCCTAGGCCTGGTTTACAGCAGGTTTTGGGGATTAGGAAAGGAGCCACATTCGTGTCTAAGTGCTCTGAGTAAAGCCTTCACTAAGCCCAGTAGTTGAGCACACACTGTGTGACTCTTAGCATTAACTAACCTGCAAGCACACCATGGCACAACTCTTTGTTTTTATTTTTGTCTTAACTGGGTGGCACACTTTCTTTTGAGACTACACATTAAATCTGGGTTAGATAATAGTCCCACCGCTATACTCAACCATATGCTAGTACCAAATATGCTAATCTCTTTAACATTAAGCATTCATTTTTGTCTTGGAATCAAATTAGGGCTGATATGCAAACCTGAAAAAAACACACACAATAGTGCCAGAGTAAAATCTGCATGGCACTTAAACCCTCAAAGCAATGAAATGAAAATAGCAACTAGGCTAATAAATATATATTATAAATATATGAGGTGTTATTGCATCTTCTCCCACAGCCTCTGGTATTTCTGAGTTGTCTTTACTTTTGATATTGGAAAGAAAAGGTTCTTTAAGTGTAATATCCAGCCTGGCAGGCGAGCATTAAATTACATTATCATGTCAGGAAACCTGGCTTTTCTGACATAACATTATTACTAAGACTAAGACTTAGGATTTATTTTTATTTGACTTACACAATGTAAAAACAATTTATATCTTCATTATTACAAAGAGAGAACATGCAAGCACTTAATGCACAAAATATTTGCCAATATGCGTCAAGAGAATGTAATAAAGAATGTAATATTCTTTTTTATGATTAATAGAGGTTTCTGCTCTTATTTATGCTTCATGTCATGCCTAGCATTCTGCTTGTAATACATAAAAAAATGTATTTTGTAAATATTGAATTTGTTACTCTGTTAAAAACATCTTGTCTTGAATATTTTACCTCGGATTTCTGTTTAAGTAACCAAGTTACTAGCTAGCATGATGTACTCTTCCGTGGATACTAGCCAGTTCTCTGTATCTGAATATAATATAGTATATATAATAGATAATGTAAGTATCTGACTATCTTTACAGCATTCTTTAATGGCAGAACTCCTGCACGTAAATATGAAGCTGCAAGACATTTCTGCAATTTCATGAAAATTGGGTTGCTGTCTAGATGAGCTGGCGTACTCTGACACTTTCCATTCCTTTATTTCTCTCATTAAGTTTGTTATCTCATCAAGAGCTATCTTATGTGAGCTAGCTAACTATTATTACAGTACATTTGAGCTAAATCCAAGGAAGATTGCTCGCTAATAGCAAAAACCCTGAACTCCTGCATTTCAAACTTTCCTTCCTGCCTCTATATTAAAGACTACACGCAGTGTAAGTCAATCGTTTCTGATTTTACTAGTTTAATTTTAATATAGCGCTCTAGTAATTGAAGCGCTCATAATTAGCTTAACTTGCTTTGAGACATTTACCCTGAGCTAGTCTCCATTCTGTATACACATTATAGGTGTTGTATTAACATTAGCATTAGCATTTTTGGTGCAGCTGGACATTTTCCTAATGTTAGTGTTGGCAGGACAGCATTGCCTTCGTCATGGCCAGCCAGAAGAGGACGACGCGCGCTGTCCTACCCTCTGCTAAAACATTTCAGAAGCTACTAGTTTATAGACACGTATGGGTGGGTGGATCATGACCATTGAGGCATGTTACAAATGAAAGTCATCTCACGCATTACCATAGGCATTATAGTGTGCGGTTGTGCCTGCATATTTATTAGCCCTCTTCTCCATTAGCGTTGGTAATAGGAGCCTCTTCAACATCACAAGTATCAGTAGAATTAGTTTAATTAGTGTCGTTTTGCATGCAGTGGTTCCCCTGTGGCTGTGTGTGTGTGTGTGTGTGTGTGTGTGTGTGTATAGGTGAGTGGTGGGTGTCTGAAACAGGAAGGGAAGGGGGGTGTGTGTGCGTATGTGCAAGTGTGTGTGTGTGTGTGTGTGTGTGTGTGTGTGTGTGGAAGGTGACCATGGTGATCTGAGAGAGCTGGGCAGAGGAGGGGCAACATGGAGGCATGGTTTGAGGGAGGCATGATGCAATTCACAAAGAGAGAGAGAGAGAGAGAAGGAGTGGACACTCTGGTCAAACAGAGCCATCTACTGGCCATTCAGTGAGGAGTTTTGTGTGGTTGTGAACGAGAGTTGGAGAGAAGAATAGCCAGATAAGAAGAATAAAAAAAAAGAAAATGTGTATCAGACACAGCAGTGTTATTTGTACTGACCACTGATCTAGTGAATTAAGATTAAAATTAGGGGGGGGGGGGTTGCTGGGCGTTAGTTGTCACTGTTGAGGAGCGGAGACATTTTGCATAGCGCACAAGTTTGTGACTTGAAGCCGAAGCAGTGGAAAATGAGTGTACCTCATTTTACCATACAGTGAGACGAAGGCGTGGCCTCTTCCATTTAGTTCCAGAAAAAATGCGGGGCCTCTTGCCTGTTTGTCTAGAAGGCATGACCTTTGAATCTGTCGTAGTAAAGTACACATGGCCAATATGCCAGTCAGTGACTTTTGTTCTTATCATCACTGAAGGAGTAGTGGCTTTGGCCCTTTCAATGTGAATGTGAAGGAGGTGGGTCATTTGTTTTCAGCCTCCCTGATTTGTCTGTTGTAAGAAGGTGGGATCATTTGTTTGTCAGTCCCAGTGATGGCGTGGTCTTTGTGCTTATCAAATTTAGTGATGGAGGTGTGGCCTTTGTTCATGTCAGTCCCATTAATTAAGGTGTGATTTTTTTTCTGTGTCGGTGGCATTGATGGAGGTGGGAGTGACCTTTGTCAGTGTCAGTCACAGTGATGGACGTGTGGCTTTTGTTTGTGTCAATCATAGTGATGGAGGTGTGCTCTCTGTGTCTGTTAGTCCCAGTGATGGCGATGTGGTTTTTGAGACTGTTAGTCGAAGTGATGGAGGCGTGGCCTTTGTTTGTGTCAATCCCAGTGAAAGAGATGTGGCCTCTGTGTCTGTTAGTCTCAGTGAAGGCCAAGTGGTTTCTGTGTCTGTCATTCCCAGTGTCAAACCGAGACAGATTGATTTGAACAATTTGGAGAAATGGAATTATCAAACTCCCACTGGTGTCAGTGTCAAGTAAATATAGCTCATGTGCATGATAACGGTAAATAAACACATTAGTCACAGAGCTCCAGTCATAAACACATCATTGCAAATTGGTTCCAGAACTAAAGGCAACAACCAAAGCTTTATTCAGTATCAACAAACAAACAATAACAAATAATCAGTGTTCCAAATAAAACGAAGAAGGAGATAAGAGTAAGGTAATCTTATTACTGTTATACAGAAGATGGATTATTTTACTCAGCTGGTGGTGCATAGTGGACATGTCAGCAGTAATGCTTTGTTAGTATAATGGATTTCTTATTAAAAGGGAAATTTATAATATTGTGTTATAGTTACACATCTCCATTCACTACATACTTCCTTCTCTCTATCCGTTTAAAAAAAGATTATATGGATTTAAAAGGCACTTATAGAAAAGACTTTGGAAAGATGAACTGCTGGTGTTCTGTGTTTTCTGATATAATTTGCACTGTATTTACTCAGATGAAGCAATAATCACTGTGTGCATCTCACACAAATGTAGACAATTTTGTCTCTTTGTCTCTCTCGCTCTCATTTACAGTTGTTCATCAGTGTTTGCGGGAGAAAAACACATCTTGCTCACACACACCGACACAAAAACATACACTGGCAGTACGAATGACCTGCAGGCAGGTATATATGAGTTTGTGAATTATATTATTCACAATAGGGCCATGGGGAGCCATGACTAACACTCACAAAATCACAACTCTTTTTCTCTACATGATCACTTTCTCTCACTTCTGCTGCGCATTTTTTTGTCTGTTTGTCATTCAAAGCAGCAAATAGACAGCTGTGTTATCAAAGCTTCTGTTATTAAACAACACCCGTCTCTGTCTCTGTCTCTGTCTCTCTCTCTCTCTTTCTCTAGCCTGCAGCAGTGCTCCTATCAACATGCAAGTTCAGCCTGTAAATAAAACAGCCTTGGTGGTGCGATGGTCCCGCCCCGAAATCACCTATGACCCACCCATCATCAGCTACCTCATCTCCTACAGCTGGATCCGAAATGACGAGGGATATGAGGAGACTTATGTTAAAGGCAGCGACCAAAAGCTGGTGAGCCACAGTCTACATTTTGTTTATGAAAAACAAGCTAATTTGGTCAAGCAATAAGTATGTAATAATAAACAATTTAATTTTCCACAACAAATAACTTGGTCAGTTAGACAAAGGCGAAACTTTTCCTCGCCTTATCTTTGCGTGCACTCACTTTGCAAAAGAGATCATAAGTTGAATTAATTAAAATGTGTTATGCGAGGATCTACATAACCAGTGTGTGCATAAATTAAACAGGATGAATTGCAGTTGTTCCTGTACAAATTCCATTTAATGTATTTCATATTAGAAATGCATATGCTAATTTTCCAGTTGAAAAAAATGAGCTTGCTCTTTTAAGTCCCTGACACTGTATATTGTATCATATTTTACCCCTTTCTTGGTTGGTTCTTTTATTTTACCTCACAAGATCTGCTTAGGCCAGATAAATTTATTTTTTAATGAGCTCGAAGGGGAATTAAACCCAAAACTTAAAATCTTATATCCATCGTCTTTTCACATCAAAACACGCTATAGTTATTAAAATAAATAAAATTGCGATATAGATATTTTTTAAAATAAAAATTAATAAATAGATATGACTAGTGTTATTTTGTTCAGAAGTTCATTGGTTTATATCTGATTTGTTTGTTTAATATCTGTATACTGTTATTATTGCCGTAATCTTGGCTTAAATGAACTGATGCCTATTCTAGCGACCTACGTGGAACATGAAAGAGCAAGACACAGAGGGTTCACTTTCAATATAGAGATTCAACAAATATACATCCTGCTGGAATACTAACTAGCTAATGTGAGCTAGGGTGCTGCAGCCAGGTCCTTGTAAAGAAAGACAGGACAACAAACGAAGCAAAAGAGGCATGATGTCGAAAAATATAGCCAACAGTAACAAATATACAAGATTTAAGAACTCCGTCCCTGTACGAATATTCATGGTCATATCCAGTCTAGTAGAGCAACCTTCCAGCATGCCCACAGTCTCAATCAGTCCCAGAAATTGGTGTGTGCTTGTGTGTGACTTCACTGAAAGTGAATGACTTTTAGTTCGGTGCCATCTGTCTGAAGCAGTGAAAAGGTGACCTAAGGGATTGGTAAGGTTGCCATCAGTGAGCAACAGCTGCTATGTACATGTGTTGCACCCGTGAAGAACTTGGCATGCATCGCTGCAGCTGAATTCTGGTAAAAAAATTTAATAATATACTTTGACACTTCATCTTTTTGAGCCAAAAATATATTTCACCAAAATGCCACCAAGATGTTTTGACTTTCTTGGTAACATTGTGTAGGCTATCTACCTGCAATGATCATGATGGGTTTTCAGGCTATATGTAGTGAGATTTGTATTATGTGGCCTGTATGCAGTAAGTCTTGGGAGTGTTGAACAGATTTCATTCATTCATTCATTTAATGAACTCATGGCGAGGGCGGAGTACAGTCCTGGACAGCTCACCAGTCCATCGCAGGGCCAAAACATGCTGATGGCTATTTAGCCTACTAAAATCACCAATGGTTCTTTTACATGCCTCTCACCACAGACAGTGAGAGACATGGCCAGCATATGATAACCCAGCTTGCACTGGGGGGGACGGCAGTGACAACCCGTTGATAGTGGGGCTTGAACTCCGAACTTGGGATCAGTAATCCAGCACCCTACCTCCAGGCCAGAAACAGATTTTATTTGATTACCTCAGTTTCCAATTTTAAATGAATTTCACTTTTAGTCTTTGGCGTGATTTAATTACGGAGAGAGTTTCAGGAACACTAGGTGCTGTATGTGTGTAGGGTGGGTGTATTTGTATATTAATCTCATCTACATGTACATTATATCTTCCCACTGTACCAGAGATCAATGACTAAACACTGCTTGTGCCGAGTCGCTCTACTTTGATTCCATTAATCTTACAGTCGCCGCTGCTATAGAATAAATTACAATAATGCAGACCTTATAGGCATTCAGACACGAATACTGTATTCATCCTGCTTCTCTCCGTCCCCATAATTTTAGTAGAAGTAGTACATTAGGTGCATACACAATAGCCCTCTCCCACCTGCGGCCACACCCGTAGTCATTTGAACTCTGCTGTAATTATCAAATGAAGCGTTCTTTCTGTCTCTGCTCTGTTGAGCTAAAACGCTTCAATCAGTCCAGCGGTGGATTATCGAGTACATTTCTGGACATTAGCATGGAGGGGGGCTCGACAGGAGCAACTGACCTTGATGATCTGCGTTTGGAAACACTAATGCAGCATTCACAGGCCTCCAAGCACTTAAGAAGCAAGTCTGGGTTTTACTGGTTCTCTGCACGAGGTTGTGTTTTGTAGCAGTCGGGGTGGGGAGCTTGGTTGGGGGCGGGAATTAATGAGGGGACGTGACTGCCGATTCCCTGCTTGAGGGTGATGCGAGGTAGAAATGTTTTCTTTCTTTTCTTTCTTAAGCTTTCCTCTGCGTGATTGGTAATGAAATCACAAGCACCACAGAGGCCTTCTCCCCATCCACATCTGCCCACAATCCACATCCCTTCTGTCGTTCTGCCTTTCACTGCCTCTCTCTCTCTCCTTCTCCTTCTCCTTTTCTCTCTTTCGTTTCTTTTTCAGAGCTTCATTTCCATTTTTATTCTCAATTTCCTCCCAAGACACTGCAGTTATCTGGGTCACATTAGGGACCGCTGTGGCTTTATGAAGGGAGAAAAATCTTCAACCAAATCAACGGAGAATCCACTCCTGACCTGACGGCTTTTCCAGCACCATCACTCGAGGTGGATAATCCGATTTTAGAAGGGGGAGGAAAAACAGCCTCTTTAGCAGTGTTAAACTAAGCAAGACTCATATGGAGCAGAGCAGGAGGGGAGATGAAAATGAAATTTGGATTAGGTGTTACTCCTCACCATGGCACCTTGGTCACTGCTCATACATGAGGGAAGAGAAGTGAGGTCTGTGCAGTTTCAGGCAAATACTCAACAATAACGATGCCCCAAATTGTTATTCCTCCCATACCATTGCATACCAACGTCAATGCTAACCATGTTTTATTAAAGAATGGTTAGGATCTGTTATTGCTTATGACGTAGTGTAGCTCAGGAGTGACAAACTCATTTTCACTGAGGGCCACATCATTAAATTTAAAGGTGTTCGAGGGCCGAATAATCACTGAACCTGTATTCATAAAGGATAACCATGAAATGATGGCAAAATGATTGAAAATCTTGGCAAAATGATTTTAGGCATTAGGCATTTGTCCTCTTTTCTTTTATTCACTTGCATTTTCCGCTAACACTTAGAGGTGATCATACTAGAGGTGCAATAGAAAAGCGACTGGCACAACTGACTCACAACAGGAGATTCACTTTTTTTTTGTCAGACATCTGCAAACCAATTGCAAATTATTTGGAAATCAGTCCTAAAAATTGTTGACTGAGCTCCTCACAACCTTCACGCAATATACAGATTTAAGTCGAAAAATATGCGCTTACATGTGGAGTTGCGTAACATCTTAACGAAAATTTCAAAATTTGAAAAAAAAAAATCCATTTGCATCAGTCACTTTTCTATTGCACCTCTAGTGTGATCAGCCTCTTAACAGCCACAAGCTAGCATGAATTTTTTCTTGTGTCATGAATGACTAGCTGTTTACTTTAAACATGCTGCCGCCACCTAGTAGAAGGATGATGTTATTTCTGATACCAACAATTATGGGTTTACTTTTGTTAAATTACAGCATATTTTAAAGCTGGGTTTACTGTTTTTTTCCTATTATGTTTAAGTTCAGTAAAAATATAATTTCTCCAAAAACAGTATTCATTTCACTAAATAAACTGATAAACTGCTATATGGCTGCAGCATGTCCATGAAAACCTTGCTTTTAAACATTAATCTTATGTTCCTCCTGAAAGGTCACATGACCAGATAAGCAAACATTGGCGTTGATAGTAAGCTTGTACGTGACATTTTGCAAAGTCAATATTGGCTCATTCATAATGTGCAGAAACAGTACAGAGCAAAAGGAGTGCATCGTGTCAGTTTTATAATTTGAATTTAATCAGATTTTTGAGTTAAATCAGCAGCATTTATTGCTTTACATAACATAAGTTGTTTCCCATAAACTATAATTAAATTATAAATAAATTCCGGAGCTGTGTTTTGAATTACTTTTGTCGAAACATTTTATTAGTATTAAATAATTGACATGGCACAGGTGAGGCTTGAACCCCAGCAGTGTGAGGTGTGTTTCTTGAAATATGGGTTAATTGCCTGGAAGCGACTGGGTGTGTAAATGTACAGCCCACTCAGCATGGGGTCCAGTCGTCATCCCCCCTGAGAGCCTATGAAGGCTACATGAACAGAGAAAGAAAGATGGACAGAAAACACTAGTGATATGTGATAGGCTCCAAATCAGAACAGACAGATTAAAACCTTCCACATGTTGATGCATGTCATATAGTGACACGTATCAAAACAAAATTAAATCAAGCAAGCTAGCAATGTTTAACCATGACAGGATCATGCTAGCAAAGCATGAATAGCTACCTAGTTAACAATACCATTATATAATATGTGAAACCGAACCAGATTTACCCTGAATTCCTCCAGGATTTTCATTAGCAAGGAATGAATGCAAGTAATACCGGCTGAACATTTTATCTCACAGCTAGCTCAAACACTGTACTCAGTAGGTGATGATGAGAAAGCCGATATTGATGATCGAAGTTGCGGAGCAGGCCTCAAAATGCTGCACATCTTTACACAGCCCTTTAAAGTACATACCGGTGAAAGTTGTTTTGATAAAATAGTTAAAGTCTCCGTGGATGTTAGCTTGTTGCGCCTCTCCTCCTTTTGTGCTGTGAATCAAACGTACCCTGTGCCTGTGTGAAGATAACACGCTCACATCACACACTCCTCTTACAGGAAGTGCTCCCCTGCTCTGCCTCAGAGCCCCGGGAGAGCCCAACACTGCTCTTATTTCAAGTGTGTGTGTGTGTGTGTGTGTGTGTGTGTTTCAGGAGGCTGTTATCAAGCCAGTTTCACCAGATGTGCTGTATCTCTTCCGAGTCCAGGCAGTATGCTTGAACGACAAGCGCAGCGACTTCAGCCAGAGCATGCTGTTCAGAGGTACACACATACACACACACACACATATATTTGTGCTGGTCTACTGTATCCATTTGTCACATCTGTGTGTTTGCTTTGTCATTACAGCAAATACCACCAGGATATTCGAAGGGACAAGGATTGTGAAAACAGGAATGGTAGGTCCATTTCTGTCCAGCAGGGTGCAGGCCTGTTTATTACACTTACAGACACACAAAGATGTGATGAGTTTAGAGTTCCTCAACCTGGAGTTTAAGGTCCAATCAATTTTTCAGCACACAGAACATAAACAACATTTTTGTTTGTGATCAGTGCACAGAGTACAACTGAAATAAAATTTAATTTGAAGTATCCTGCAATGTTACTTTACCATGAGACTTGAATAACTCGATCTTTAAAAATGTGTAAAATCATCAAAGAATGAAAGTTCAAGCACAAATGAGGTAATAAAAAATACCAAGGATATTTTAATAATGCTTTTTTCATCATAATTATATCGGGCCCTGCCATGGACTGGCTAAGGTGTTCAAGGTGTTCCCCACGTTTGCCCAGAGTCAACTGAGCCCACAATTCCAGTCGAATTAAGCAGTTCGGAAAATTATTGAATTCATTATTGCCTCCAACTAGGGGTCTCGAACTCAATTTACCGGGGGCTGCTTGAGGCAAAGTCTGGGTGAGGCTGGGCCGCATCATGTTTTTCACCAGAAAAGCTTTGTTTTTAAATTTTCTCAAATCTCTTCTCAAAATCAAAAATCTTCTCAAATCTCTTTATTTTTTAACACAAAATTAGATGAAAATCCTCGTAGCAGGATAAAAGCCTCGTAGCAGTCTCCTTTCTTTTTACGCTCGATGTTCATGTTTTTCATGATGACATGAACACCATGGCATTTGTAGATGGTAGAAACTACCGGGATATCGATCGCAAAAAAGGCGACTGCTCACGGACTGTCATACGCCGTGCTGCTGTTACAGGAAAAGGCGACCCTATAATTGTTCCGGGTTACCGGGGACTGTTATTGCTGATGGTGTCATGTGACTGCAGACCACATTAGGCTGCATTGAGTTCCTTACTTTTCTTTTATCCTGCCGCGTACACATCACTTTGATTTATTTTGTCAGAGAGAGGGACCTCATATTAACTCTCTAAGTGCCACTGACGTCTGTGTGTATAAATATATATATATATTCATATACATATAATGTCCTGCCGAGCAGCAACTTAAAAATACATTTTTAAGTCTTGTGAACGTGGCGCGTTGGGACGAATGTCTGCAGGAGCCTAATAGAAATGAGGCAGCCAGCCAGACAGGGAAGAAACCTTTCCATGGCAACGCTGCTGTAATTTTGACTCATTGAGAAATGTTTTTCTGCTTGCATCTAACCCGGCAGATGTCCCGCCCGGCCGGGTTTGATGCTTCATTGGGTCAATGAAGAACGGAATAAATTTTGGGCATGAATCCAGATCCAGGAAAGTTTTGAAGGATTCTTTTTTCACTGTGTGATAGGGCAAAGAGATGGAAATCACCCAGAATGTGCTGGGAAAAAAAAACCCAATGAACTCAAAAATAATTTTGGAACAGGACACAAGGGTCACCATAATGCTATATCATCTGGCACTGTAACACGTATGAAGACGAGATTGCATTACCTTGGTGGAGGTCTGCACTCTCTAAGTGCATTTCTAATATTGATATTTTACCAAGAAAAGTATGCTAAGAAATCGTTGGTGAATTTATAGTTTATTATAGTCATTTAACATTTTGTTTAATGTTACTACATTCACAATTACATACACATTTACTTATTTTTCCTTATCAATCCCCTTCAGCCCACAGTGTCTCCCGCGTCTTCAGCCGACATGGCTCCCATTAGCTCTGGCTCATCCACCTGGACCTCCTCAGGCCTGCCCTTTTCATTTGTCTCCATGGCAACTGGCATCGGCCCATCCTCCAGTGGTAGCCAAGCAACGGTGGCATCTGTGGTAACCAGTACTCTCTTGGCAGGGCTGGGCTTCAGCGGCGGCGTTATCTCCTCCTTCCCTAGCTCAGCATGGCCCAGTCTCCGCCCCCCAACCCAAACTCCACCCACCACAGCTGAACAGACTACCCCCACTACCACCACCCCTGAAAACGCCCAGAACCAAGGCTCAGACGACAATGCTGGAGCAGAGAAAAATGTCAAGGCTGAAGGCGAGGAAGGTGAGAGGGACACTGAGGAAGAGGAAGATAAGGATGAAGACGACGATAAAGGGGCAGAGAGCAAAAGTGCGAAGAATGCTCCGGATGACGTTCAGACACAGGTGAACAGTCCAGGAGACCAAGAGCCTCCCACAGCAGCACCTGACTCAACCGCCAAAGAGAAAGGAGGGAGAAGGGTGGACGAAGAAGACAGAGTGAAACCATCCACTGTACCACCGGACACAGAGACAGAGGAGAGAGAGGACAAAGAGAAAGCCACTGTGCGCCCCAGCACGGAACCTGCGATTGTGTGGAATGACACTGTGGTGCTCCAGGCTCCAGAGGCTCCTGCGAAGGGTGGAAAAAGCAGCATGGGGGACAGGAGTCAGTGGCCCTTCTCTTTTCATACAGGTGAGAATTAAAGCAGGATGAATTCACTAGCTCCATCCAGTGGACAAAAAGAAAGCAAAACAACGTAACTGTGTACTACAGGGGTGTTAAACTCATTTTCAATGAGGGTCACCTCAATACATTTCTAGGTCATTTAGGGCTACATAATTACTCAACAACTATTCCATAAATAGACCAGAGGCTTCCACTGAAAGGTGAATTTCATGATAGGGCAATGTCGAACAAGCATAGCAAGTCTGAAAGCCCCAGCTTCAGCATGCGGCATGTAAATGTCCGGAAATCTAATGTACAGGTTTGCCTCTGTAACCTTTAAAAGTAGATCAAGGTCACTCACACGCAAAATCATCCAAGCACTAATAGTAATGAACAGTAATTATCATGTCGAGGCTCTTAGGACGTCAACAACACTTTGAGAAAAGGTTATGAATGTGTGTAAAATCCGAACCACGTCTGGCAGTAATACCAAGTTTGAAAGCCGCAAGTAAATATCCTGAAACTGAAGTGTGACGGACAGACGGATGGAACCCATTCCTATACCCTGATGGGTAGCTAAAAAGGGAAACCTTGTGTTTATAGAAAATGTTCTAAATGTTTATTGTAGATGTTTTTGACACCATTTTATTGGGAATTCAAATTCATTTATTCAAAGGAATAAAACTACTAGGGTGATTTCCCATTCATTTAATTTCCATTAGTGTTTGTCAGAATGCATGCCACAATTTTACGATTGTCCAGCAGTCAGCGGTCCCTAGTCAATGATGCAGTAGAATCTGTAGTGAGGTTATAAGCACAAATAAAAGCTTATTTACATCTTCAGTTCTGTGTACTTATGCTTTGTGCAGCCAAAAGCTAGCTGGCATTCTTTCTTGAGTCATGAATGACTAGCCATTAGGTTGTTGCCTCCTAGTGGATGGATGATGAGTTACAATTCATAGTAATGGTTGATACAAGAAATGTATGATAATCATTGTGGACCACATTAAATGAATTGGGGAGCCTTGAGTTTCACACCTGTGATGTATTTGCTGTTGTAGGGTATCTGGACGAATGTTATTTGCACTATAAGCACTTACTATTAAGTGGAATCACATTTGACCTTCTTTCACTCACTCACACTATTCTTTCTGTCTTTCATTGTCGTATCATAATACAGACAAGCAAAGCTAAATTAGCATCCCACTCATTATAAACAAACAGCAGGAGAGAGCAGTTTAAGAAATGAACTAAAGATAAGACATGGTGCTGGAGCCAAAAGGGCCATGACATAAAAAAGGAAAGGTTGAAAGGCTGGCAATTAAAGGGAACCTGTGGTGAATTATTGATCGTTTACTATTTTAAACGCTCACGTAGGATATCAGTGGTACCTTCCAGCAACAACAGGTAACCATTTACACCCATTTCTTCCACATTGCTGCCATAGTTGCTTCTTGAACAGGGTTTTTTATCACCTAAAATGTCACTTGCTGAATAGATCTGCTTGTTTACTTGTGCTGGACAAAACAAACCAATAAGTTCAATTCACTTTCAGCGTAAGCGCCTGCTATGCTTATGTTGAAATAAGTATCTGGATCACTTGAACGTATTACACACTCACAAATTATGCTGTAAGGATTACCAGTACCGCTACTCTTTAAAGGATCTAGAAGGAAGAAAAAATATTGCCTGAGGGGGGCATTTATTTATTTGAGACTTTTATATATTTGTTAGAAATGGAAGCTAAACTTTGTACATCAAGATCAGAAAAATCATTCAAGCACAGAGCCAGTAAAGTTCAATCAGGGGTCAGTGAGCTAAATAAATATTCTATGTATCATTCTATAAATAAATCATCTTTGGTGCTTCTGCACCATCCTAAAAATTCTCACAAATCAAAATTCCTGGAAACTTTGGCTGACGTTCAGAATGATCAGGTCGATTCCAAGTCCAATCTTTTTCTCGTTTTTTTAAGTGTTGTCTGCAAATGACAGAAACATGTACGACGAGATATAAACATGGTTTCCAGTGCAGATAAAAAAGCGAGCGCAGCGAGGAACCTTGCAGGCATCAAATATTATCAAATATTCCTTGTGTTCTGTTTAAAAGCACTTTTTTTTTACATGAGATAAATTATACAGTCACACAGGAGTTTTACCTTGAACATTTTGAGTCTACAGCCACTAGAGCAGCAGTCTCACACACACACATACACACACACACACACACACACACACACACACGTACGTACACACATCTGCAGCACATAAACCACTGGTGACATCAAGAGCTTATCACCTTCAGATGCATCATATTTCTTTCCCTCCTCTCTTTTTAATTCCCTCCTCATCCTTCTCTTCGCCTCTTTGTACATTTGGGAGATACAATCCTGGCCCAGCGTCTCAGCTGCAGGGGGGGAGGAAAAGAAACTTCTCCATTTTTAGCTCTGGCACAGGAGTTATGTTTGGCTCTGCCATATATGAGTGTGTGTGTGTGTGTGAGTGTGTGTGTTGTAGTAGTAGTGTGTGTGCATTCTCTCTCATCTCATATAGCAGCACTGGGTTTTTGTTTTGGTTTTTTTTGGCTAAAGAGGCAGAGAGCAAACAGCATCAGCAGCTTGTTAGCGTAGTGCGGTAGTGGCAGGGTTTCATGGAGCTCGTAAGGTTTGGGATCTGCAGCACTGCAGGGTTCAGGCCAGTCACGGTCGTCTCTGAATCACTAACATGAGCTACAGGAATGATTCTGCAGTCTGGAGCTCTGGTAGGCTCAGTGTGTGTGTGTATGTATGCATGTGTGTATGTGTGCGTGTGCGTGTGCGTGTGTATATATATATATATATATATATATATATATGTGTATGTATGTGTGTGTGTGTGTGTGCGCGCGTGTGCAGGTGTGTTCATAGAAGCTGCATAGAGCAACCGTGCGTTTATCAGAAAGACACGATAAGAAATCATTGTCTCTCATTTGATGGATTCAGAGCATCAGTATTAAAATATTCTCTTTCAGATCGAAGACAGTGAAGAACAGTAACAGGGAAATGTGTGTGTGTGTTCAGCACGTGTTTATAAGAGTGTACATGGAGTGCAGTGTTGCATGAGCAAATGGAGCTGAGTATCACTCTCTCTCTCACTCTCTCTCTCTCTCACACACACACACACAAGCGAGACTGTATGGTAAATTCTTAGCAGCTAGCAGCACTGATGGAAAACTCTTGAAGTGCAAATAATAAAATACTAACAGCTAGTAAGATCAAATAAAGTTAATTGTAAATAATAAATAAATGTAATTCTATCTGGCTTTTTTGGATTGTAGGTTGACTTATTATTTGTCTATTATCTTCTTTTTAAAGCACAAGATGATGATATTATTAATTTTAATTATTATAATTATTGTTATTATCAGTAGTAAATATTTTTCTTAAACCTCAGAGAGATCATAAAAGATCTAAGTTTATCGCGTCTACCACAAGCATTGATCGACTCTTTTCATTCCTGAGAATTTCTGACATCACAGCATGTGTGATGTACAAATATAACCTCCTAAAAAAAAGAGAGAGAGAAAACGATAGTCGAGACGTTTGTTAACATCAGAGTGAGGTATTGGATTCATCGTTTTATTTCTGCAAATATCATTCCTGTCATTCTTTACTCATCAGTAATGTTCTGTAGTTCAGCTTTCAGCTCGCAGCACTTTCTGTCTAAGAATAAACCAGTGAAAGCTGTTAAATAGGAGCCAGGTAAATATTAGCTGTCCTTTTGGTCACTGTATCTGTTTAAAAAGGGTGAGCTTACAGATGACCCTCTCATAGAGGAACACCTTAAATGTTTTTTCCTTTGATAAATATTTTATAGTTCATGTAGCAATATTGTTCCTCTGTATTTCACCATGACTGCTTCTTTATAATTTTTTCTGCAAGTAGTGATGTTTATAATAAAGGTGTGTGTGTGTGTGTGTGTGTGTG
>JBCNYG010000021.1:18954231-18969792 GCA_039654305.1 Porochilus rendahli
CTCGCTGTGCTCGTCTACTGGAGGTGAGAGAAAGAAAGAGAGAAAGAGGATTAAGGATGCCTGAGGATACTCATTTATCCCAAATGTACTCATTCAACCAAGAATTAAGTTACCAGTACAATGGACTCATGACTAAAGGCAGCAGATAGTGAATGTCTAATTCGTCACACACTCACCTTAAACTTGCGTCAGATTGTTTAATGGAAAGCTAAAGAAACAAACATGGAGCATGTCTTGGTTGATTAACTACATTTGAGAAGTTGTTTTCAGCTGCTGAACAGATTCACTTTTCAATTGATTCACTGCTGAAGGGATGAATCACTTGGTCAGTTTCCTGTCTCATTCCTACACCTTTGGTCTTCTGATCTTTGGAGCTTCTGCTGTGTGCGTGTGTCAGTGTGCATGCGCCCATGTGTGTGTGTGTGTGTGTGTGTGTGTGTGATTTCAGAACTAGTCGTTTATCATGTCGAGGCTCTTAGGACCTCTACCACACTTTGAGAAAAGGTTGTGAGTGTGTGTATGTGTGTAAAGTCCGAACCACGTCTGGCGGTAAGTAAGATGAAGAGGGTCTGCAGTCTACCCTAAGGACATGGCCGTGAAGATACAGGTGCCATAAAAGTGGTTACCAAGGACCTTCTGTCATGGCCTTCACTCAAGCTTAGTGAAAGAGGATCCTAAAGAGCTTTCAAAGAGAGAGGGGGAGAGGATAGAGAGACAGATACGATGAGAAAACAGCAAGACTAAGATGGAGGAGAGTGAGAGAGTGACCAAGAGGGAGAGAGAGAAAGTTAGTTAGACGGAATTGAAATTGATGGAGAATGAGAGGTGGAAAGAGAGAGAGAGTAGAGAAAAACTAAGTAAAGAGAAATATGAAGAGGTATGGAAGTTAGACAGAGAAAAATCCCATTGCTTTCATTATGTATGATCACATCCTCACTTTTAAAGGTATAATTTTTCATTCTTTTTAACACTTTTCCTTTTTTTCTAAACTAATACTAATGGTATCATTTTAAAGATTCATTACAGGGGAAATCAGATTTACAGTATTTCCATGTATTTGAGCTGGATAGTTTAATCATTCCTGTCTTTTATGTTTTCTGGCCCAGAAATGGTTCCCGCCCTAATTCAAAACAAAGCAGCTCACCCTATCTTTGTCTTTGAAAGGCAACATACATGGACTGTGTTAAGTCATTCTGTTAGATTAAGGTGGAAAGCAGGTTACCTCTCAGACAGCTGAAGCTTTTAAAAATTATGCACTGCTCCTTTAAAACGTGTTTCTCGTTTGTGTTTTGTGTAGATTTAGGACAGTCTTTTCTTTTCACTTTCCTTTCATTAGGAATAAACAACCTTTTTTTTTTTCGCTATCATGAATCAAACAATTAGCATGCACTGCCAACAAAACAACATTTCCTTTTTAATTAAACAATGTCCTTTTGTTTAAAATCACAGCCTGTACCCACTCAATGAGGAACACAGATTCCCCACATGTCTAACAGTGCCTATGGGAAATGTGGGAAAGGCTTTTTTTTTTGCGAATTAGACCAAGGTTTGTGTATGGTCTCTCTCTGTTTCTGGGAATTTCTTTCCCCACAGCTGTGCAGTCCATCTCCCAGAAGTGTGTCGTGTGCTCACGGGTGTTGGTGTGTTTACTAAACAGCTCTGACTCACACGGCAACTCGTCTCCAGGTCACAGCTCTTTCCCCTGAGCTCACACGCTCACCCATCTGCCCCCCCCCCCCCACACTCAGCTGGAGACCAGAGCCCTCGGTCCATGCACTGGGATACGTACATGCATGTGTGTATAATGATGATGTGTGTGCATGAGTCAGTAGGATGGTGCAATTGTGGTTGTGAGCTCCATCTTTATCGTCCCAAGGGACTCACGCACACGCACACAGACATCTCTGTGCACGGAGAAAGATCAGCCTTATTTAACATCGTTCTTACTGCTAAAGGCCAACTGCATCACGTTACATGACCCTTAACATCTCACCCGCTAAAGTGTGGGTGCTTTACTGCACTCTCATAATAGTTTATTAATTCAGATATTACTATATGAATTTTGTGATTTTCATCGCAATACATTATTTCAAGCTCAAGTGTCAGGCATGACTTCCATTCTTAGTTTTGAGGGGTTTAAATAATAGACAAAAACATTTCACAGTAAAAATTGAACTACACGGCATTTAAGAGCAAAGTCAGTTAAAATATTATATTCAAACTTATACTTTAACAACTTTTTATTTTTTCATTCATTTTCATTTATTTTATATCTATTTTAATCAATCTGAAAAAATGTAGCTAAAAAAAGTAAGAAGAAAATTGTTCTTACAGTAAGTATTGATATAATAATAATATGATGATGATGATAGAAGCAATACATAAGAAATAATATATAAAAAGCACCCTTTTGAAATTGATTTTATTCAGGAAAAAAAAACATTTATACCTAGGCCTTTAAATATATGTTTATATATACTGTACCAGTCAAATGTCCATACACACCCACTCATCCTAACTGTAATAGGAGGTGTGGCCTGACTTTTGACTGCTGCTGTATGTTACTGCTGTATTATTTGGACTTTTAAAATTGCTTCAGGTTTTTAAATATATTCGGGTTGGCTGGAAGAAATTCTGATTTTGTGACGCATGTGAATTATGATTATATAATATTGATTATATTACATGTACACGTGTGTGTGTGTGTATGTGAGAAAGAGAGAGAGATAGAGGCTGCAGTCTCCATGACAGAATAACTAATCAGACTGAGAAAGCCATTCATCAGTCTATCTCTCTCTCTCTCTCTCTCTCTCTCTCTCTCTCTCCCTCTCTCTTGCCCGCTCACCCACCTGCCCATCCTCTCTGCTCTTTCTCTCCCTCCATCTTTTCTGCTCTGTAATTGTGTGTGGAGATCAGGAGATTCCTCTGTGGTGTGATGGACAGGGTTGGGCTTTACTGAGGACTGCGTCTCGACATTAAAAGCCTTCAGGCTGTCAGCGGTCCATTTAGAGGCAGTTGATGAGCTCTTTATGTGCCAAGAGACGAACAAACGCTCTTTATTGGACAGATTCAGTGCATCAGCAGTGATACTTACATAATCTGTTTACTTTGCATTGTGGTTCAGTGTTAACATGTTGTCTTTGTATGAACTCGTGGTTTCTTAATTCTTGAATTGGATTAGTTAGAAAGTCCCATAACAGGACATTTATATTAATGCTCTTGTTCTAATAAATTGTGGTTTCCATAGCAGCCACTAACTTGTTGAGTAAACACTACACTTAATGTAACCAAGTAAATTATTTTTAACTGTGGCTGTTTTAACAAATAAAATTTGTGTAAAATCTTAGAAGATTATATTTACTCATCAGTTTCAAAAAACACTCAACAAGTTCACTGATCCAGTTTCGCTGCTTGTTTATCATTCAAAGAAAAATTATCATGTACTGCAAAGGGGTTTTCAAGGACTGAAAGGTTTGCCCTTTAATGTTTCTTGGTAACATTTTTTTTATATTTAAAATATAAAACGTCACTCCTACAGCTAGTATCTCACAGCGCACCAAATGCTGATGAATGTAGAAAATTTTGGATTCCATCAGGACTCATAAAAAGTTATAAACAGTTCGCTAACAGTTTTTCTTTTCACAAAGAATTCTTGAATACGTTTAATGATTAAAATTTCTTTGTCAATTTATATTTCGCAAATGTTTCAAAACAGTTTTTAGCATTTTCAAACACTTGTAACACAGGTCGCTTAAGTTATTTTGGTCCCCCAAGTATTTAACTTAATGTTGCGAAGGGTTTACTTACCTTTTTCTATAAGGTTGGATCCATCAATCATTCTTTTTCTTACTTTTCTTTCCTACTCTTGTCAGTAGTCATACATAGCAATTCTTCCTCAAGGGCAGCAGCACGCTGGGCTTCTTTCTGACAGAAATGCATTTCAATATTCTGGAAGTCCATCTTCTATATCCTGGGAGGGTTTGCTCACCTTTTTCAATCCTGGGAGGGTTTGCTCACCCTTTTAAGATTCGCCTTACATTCACCTGGTATATTATCAGGAGTTGGGAAAAGGTCCCAAATATTCTCATACAGGCTCACTAACATTTGCTGACAGTTGCTAATGTTCCCCAACTGTCTTTCACAAACACTTGGTGCGAATGTTGCTTATGTTGATAAACATTGCTAAAGGTCACAAATGACAAGTGGTGAACCCTGATTTTCATCAGCGTTTGTCAGAAAAGTTGCTGAATCAAAAATTTGCTATCTTTTCTTTAGCATTTACTGCTCCATGAGATACAGGCTTCAGAGATTTAAGAAACTGTTGAAAAATATATTAAGGATTGTTGTCATTCGTGTACGAATAAAGTTTTTCAGGTCAGGGAAATCAGTGGCTGTCATGTCATTAAATATTTCCTTCATACACACTGTGGTAATGTTGTTTAAGCTATAGATAATAATTACAGATTTATCCAGTTAAATAGTATTGTTTAAACTATAAAAAACTAAGTGTGATATTTTATATCAGTACCATTTGTGGGTGGCACAGTGGCCTAGTGGTTAGCATGTCCGCTTCAAAGTAAAAAGGTCATGGGTTTGGTTTTTAGGCGTTTCTGTGTGGTTTCTATGCACTGCAATGGTGTTGCAAGCTGTTCAGGGTGCACCCTACTTACGCCCAGTGTCAGCTGTGATAGGCGCCAGCCTCCCTGCGACCCTAATAGGATTAAATGATTCTGAGAACGGATGAATTGCACTTGCCTGTAACTTGTACAGTACATTTTGTTAATGTGATTATCATAAACTCTCATTTTCTTAAGACTGCAGTAGTGAGTATTTACACACTTCGACGAGTTTGTGCTTTCAAATCAATTCAACCAAAACCAAATAATGTAATATCTACTCTGCCACTGTAGTCATTTAATGTGGTCTTTTGTGAAGCTGTGTATTTATATATGCATAACGAGGTGTACTGAACACTGTAATACTGAGTCATGTGGCTATCATCTGAATTTCTCATACTGTTCTGCCTCTTATACAAACCAAATGAAGTCAGTTGACCTTTTCACTGTAAATGATTTATAAATTGTTCTGCATCCTGCCAGAAACTTTGCACATATACTTTTCACAGCTATAAAATCAGCCTCCCGCTCCGATATACTGGTTAAAATCTTCTGCAGTTCTACATGCTAATTAATGCTCGGCTCTGGCTTCCCATGCTGTAGCTTGGCCTTTGTTCAGCAGCGCAGGCGTGCGGAGCAGAGAGGCTCTCGACGGTGCACATGAAATTCAGCACATGAAAGAAAAGACCAGGGGAGTCCTGAAGAAACTTTAAGACTGGTCTTTCTGGCACGGCTGGGTGCAGGTTCATGTACTGACTTCTGTAGTTGATTTTTTTTCTTCGTTTAGTGACCACAAAGTATAGAAAGGGGAATAAAGGAGTGTCCACCCAGGAGGGTGTGTGTGTGTGTGTGTGTGTGTGTGAGAGACAGAGCAAGCAGCAGGTGTTGGGGGTGGAGGCAGAATGTTGTGCAAAGTTAATCTCATTGCCCAGTCTTAGGACTGCCTCTGTAACCTCCCTTCACTTCAACAGATCCGAGATCATCTGAGCAGCGCGTCAGGTCAGGGACACACATGCAAGGCTGTTTCAGGGTCAGTGTTTACGCAACGCCGTGTGGCTCTGACCCCAAGAGTTAAATGAGCGTGACACAAGAGGGACCCTCCCTCTTGAGAGTCCTCTTCTCTCTCCGTCTCTGTCGTCCTGTCAGTCATCAGCAGCATGCCAAAGCTTCTGCCTTTCTCCTACTTTTCTCCTCAGACTGCTCATTCTCTCGGAGGATGAACAGATTGTGTTCTCTCCTGTGTGTGAGGTACAGGTAGGAAGACAAACCTGCTCTCTTCCAGTCAGGACACTTCATGACTACAACTTGTCTCTCTGGGTTTTTCTTGATCCTTCGTTCTCTCTTTGTTTTTGCTCCCCTTTTTTTCTCTCAGAAGTGTTATCAGCATTGTTTTGTTTTTGCGTGAGCCAAAGAAGAAAAACCAGTTTTCTCACGCTCTGCTTTTAGAACTGGAGCAGATTCTTCTTGACACTCTTGGTGTTGTTTTCTTTCCGCTGAGAGCTGTATTCTAGAGCGCCTGCCTGTGTCATTTTTCTCACTGGATCGGTGTAGACTTAGCTCTCTCTGAGGTCTATCATACTGCCATATTGTGTTTGTTTTGGAAAAGGCTTTTCGGAGATAATGTTTCCTCCTGTAGTCGTAAGAGTATGTGCAAGCTAGTGTGTGTGTGTGTGTGTGTGTGTGTGTGTTTAGTTACTGTTTGCTCTTTGGATATGGGTGGAAAGTTCACTTTGATCTTGGCCTGAATACTTCACCACTATATGATGATCAATCCCCAAAGCGGATGTTACTCACTGTGACTAATCCATCACCCTGCAAACTTTTACTTCCATTTCTCTGAAATCTGTGCATCACTTTGTGTTCTGTTATCAAAGAAGATCAGAAAAAAGATAATACGATTATAATTGTTTTTCTCTTTGGAGGACCTGTGAAGTAAGTCAGGGCTGTGTTTATATGATTCTCATGTACTGCTGAATTGTTTATTTTAGCACTTATTAACAAGCTGTCTCTCTACTCATCTACGTGTGTGCGTTTGTGTGTGTGGGTGTGTGTTAGGAGGTGTTTCCAGACTGCCCATTTCTATGTGGAAGACAGCAGCTCTCCGCGTGTAGTGCCCAATGAGAGTATTCCAGTCATTCCCATCCCAGGTGAGTTTCTTCCTGTTTATGAGCACATTCTGCTTAAACAATACAACTTCGATGTCTTGTTGTTAAATGTCGATACCTGTGGTCAGCTTAGTTATGATGCTTTAAAAGCGTGTGTGTGTGTGGGTGTTTGTGTGTGTGTGTGAATGTGTGTCCTTATCAATACAAACACAGCTGCTGAGTCTAATGGCCTTCCAAACCCTATATCTGTAATATCATGCCTATATGCATCCTTCATAAAAGGCGCAGAAGAAACCGGTTTTTTATTTTGTTTAATGTGGTTTAGTGACTTTTCACTCGGTTCAGACACGAGCAAAAAAATGTGAACTAAGTTTCTTTTGGTAGCCAATACTGACAGCTGTAAAGAACTGTTCATTTTGGTAAAAACATCTGATGATTATTAACATGAATATTTAATCAGTAAGTATTGTATTTTAGTATCAAATTAATTTTAAACTAAGGTCCATAGCAAAACATGGACTTTGTCACTGCTCCGCAAAGGGCTTGTTACCGTTAAACCGCAACTCTTTTTACATCTGTGAATGGATTTTTAATAACTTTCACAGAGTCTCCAGAACATATGGCCATTGTGCACCTCCTATATTATTACCTCTGCCAAAAGGTTGCTTTCACCGTTGTTGGTATTTTAGTTAGTTGTTTGTTAGTTTCTGTGCAGTAGGCTCAAAATGTTATGCATGGATTTGGGTTTATTTCTACAGTAGTGTGTGGTACAAATAAAAACTATAAAGGTTTGGAGCTGATTGGAGCGTGAGGTAATGTTTAAAAAAAAATCAATTAGTCAATAAGTAACAATAATGTTTGAATGAATCTTAATCAGAAGCACACTTGGGGGATAGATTTCATTATTTACAAATGCTAACTTATAATAAAAACTTGCAGTCCTAGGCAGATTTTTCAGGTTAATCAATGCACTGGCACCATAATTAATTTGTGCCTAGTGGAGGTAACTTACACTCTAGAGTTACCCTTTAGATTTTGTATTACACCAATTATTGGCGTTTCCTATACAAACACACACCCTTCATCATTACTCAACAGGGGCTTGCCATTGATAATGAATAAGCAGTGCAGCTGACGCAAATCTTCCCCGGAAGACTCAGTGGTTAGCACTGTGTCTGTGTTATCCCTACAATAGACTGTGATTGACTCAGGTTTTCCAGCGACCCTGACAGAAAAGTGGTATAGATAATGGAAGGATGGATGGATGAATACATAATTGCTTGTCTTTATATTTTCACAATTAACATCAGTCTTTCCTTGAAGAAGTTAGATTGAATGTGTGTTTAAAACAGGGATGTGTATGTTAGTGTACCAGTGTATGAGCCTCAGGAATGTTTACTTCCATAGAACAGTGTTTTCCTGTTAGTTTTAAGTTGAATAAACCCTGGTGTATACATTACACTGGCTGTACAAATAGTTTATAAACATGGCCACAGGACTAAACACGAACGGTGTTCATTAATGAAAACAGGTCAGTGGACGTGTTTTTATTTTTGCCATCCTTCTGACAATAATTAATTCTAGGACATTAATATCATGAGCCAGTGGCTATCTTTCAAGAGCATATTTGACTGTAAGCTAAGAACATGAGGTGTGTTTATGGTTGCGCACTAACCCGTAGCCTGGTGCTGTTTACACTGTTTGGGTTTGTGGATTTTAGCCTGGTAGCTTAGAGGTTGATGCTATTATTCATACTCCACCTCACACACTTGCTCATATATTACCCAGCGCTCTCATTGGATCTCTCTGCCCTTTCGCACTCTGTGTGGAAATAATTGGAGCTGTCTTATGGAGTGAAGAGTGTGTGTATTAGTGTGTAACTGTGTAATAAGAGATGGAGTAGAGCCGAGCTTACTTTACTGCCTGCTCCAGACTACTCCTCTGCTAGATTAGGGTAATGACCCTTGGACGTAAAAATCCATCATGGCATTGATTTGAACATGAACAGGGAGTGATGAGCTTTTTACCCAGCTAATAAAGATGGGTAAAGGATGTTAGCTCCACTCTGCTATAGTTTCTGCATAACCGTTCTGGTTTTATAACAGTTATAGTTATTAAAGGAATCAATACAACTTGGGACAAAACAAATTAAATACCTGACTCAGCAAATTTATTAAGGTAAATAATCCGTAGACTACAGTGTCCTGGGGGGAATGAATGCACTACGCACACAGGTACGGCTGGTCGATAAGGGGACAATTCTCACGATTATTTTTTTCATATCAGACATTCTTGATATGCATCACTATATAAATCAAATCACTGGAAGGTTCTGCTTAAAGTTCAAGCTTAAAGGTTCTGTTCGACTTCTGAGTGAAATATGGGTATATCATAAGTTTAATTTTGTTTTCAGTTACAGCTTATTGATATTTATTGTTACCAATATTTATCACAGCATATCATTTGGTAATTTTTCCAGGTTGAGGAGTATGTTCATAATACCTGAAGCTAGGGCTAGCCGGTATGATTGGAAAAAAAGCGAAATTTCTTCTAAATCGCAATATTCACAATGTGAATCGTCAGATGCTCAACCACACGCTCAAATAATAGATTTATTTGAACTCCACCTGCTTCTTACTCTCTCACTTCATTGCATGTGTCTGAGAGGAATGAGTTTTGAACCCCTAATGTTTTCCTGGCAGGCAAAAACCGTCAGACTTCTGCCTGTATCTGGTTAACACTGGAGATTTGTTTTCATTTTGGAATATTTAATAAAATTGGTATTTAAGAAAGTTCTAATAGATTAGAGCAAGTAATTTTTTTTTTTCAGGAAGCGTCCTCTCATGTGGAGTAAAATAACAGTTTATGTCATCATATTAAAAGATATCTTCGCCTCAAATCTCCTTTTTATTCCAAAACTCATGTGTTTGAATGTCAGCGGGAAACTAATGCATGGATGGATGGATGGAGGAAGGGATGGATGAGATGGAGGAAGGGAGGGAGGGGGGTATGGATGAAGGAAGAGAGGGGAGGGACAGAGTGATCGAGACTCTGAGACACAGTTATCCTGTTCATTACACAACTATTTACAGATGTAAGAGCTATGTAAGAAATATGATTAAAATTAATCTATTCATTTGGTGAGTCAGTGAAAGTAACAACCACCAACAAAGGGCCTCAAAGGGTCACAGGGAGGCTGGAACCCATCTCAGCCAACACTGGGCAATGGCGTAGTCCAGCTTGAACAGATTGCCAGACCAATCCAGAGCCAACATGCACACAACCATTCACAATTAGGGTCAATTTGGCATGTTCTCCCCATACTTTGGGCTTTTCCAGATTGCTCCTAGGTGTGAATGGTATTGTGAATGGTTGTGTGTGTGTGGCCCTGCTAAGGTCTGGCGGCTGTTCAGGGTGTACCCTGCCTTCTCCCAGTGTCAGCTGAGGTGGGCGCAAGCCTCACCACAGCCTTAGTAGTGAGGATTAAGTGATTAGGAAAATGAGTGAAGATAATTTGAAGGCGGTGGCTGTGCTTCAGTGAATAATCTGACAATCAACACACTTTCTTCTACTCCTATATACTGTAATTATTTATAGTCCCACAACTCAGTGTTTCCTCTCAAGTTTTCTTCCTCATGTCATCTCAGAGTTTTTTAAGTCACTGTTAAGGCCAGAATTCTTTTACTGGCACTGAATACAAAGGAAGCAAGAATGAATTGAACGTCAGTCTTTTTTTCCTCACTCTAAATGTTTCTGTTCTCTGACTGGGTTGCAGACGATATGGAGGCCATCCCTGTCAAACAGTTTATCAAGCACATAACAGACCTGTATGCCAACAACCAGCATGGATTCTCTGAAGACTTTGAGGTGAGATGTCATGTGTTTCACACACACATACAGGCTCTCTGTCCTCTAATGGCTTTTGCCTATGACATTTCATCTCTGTCTATGAACAGCTGGCATGTAGATCCCATGAGTGTGTGTGTGTCTTTATATGTCCACAGGCTTGCATGTGTGTGTTAAGCATTTCTGGCAGGATGACATTATAGGCCAGACTGGCAACACTCTGTCAATGTGTCAGTAAATAGGGATTTATAGCCCCTCTCTGTATGTGTGTGTGTGTGTGTGTGTGTGTGAACCAGATGGTCTTGGACATGACCAGCCCTCGGTTGTAGCCTGCCTTGCCCAGGCCAGGAAATCATGTCACATCTGCGCTAAGCTGTCAGACCCTTCTGGCTGTATTAATATTAATCTGCAGTCAAATCACAAATGATCAGTAATCCACAGAGGCACAGGACCACACATCTCATATTATCCAACCGTCTGCTGCTTTATACCCAATGATAAAAGGTGTCAGAACTTTTTTTGAGACAGGACGTGTTTGACATTTTCAGTCGCTCGGGTCATGTTGTATATCATGTAGATTGGACTTCCTGTGTATTCAAACATTGTGTAAAATTCACACCTGTTATAGCAGGACATTGATATGATACTCTAGTTCTGGAGGTGTGAATTAAATATTGGCGAATGGGTGAAGGGTGCGATGAGATGGAAATACGGTATGTATGTTTGTTCCGAAACAGCTGGTCCTGTGTGACATACAGAAGGTCCATTTTAATAATGCCAGAATGTAAGCATATAGAAATTAGTTTTATAATAGTATATGTATTTTTATGAAAATGTCATCTAAATTTTACTGGAACTTCCAGTTTAACTTGGATTTTTTTTTTTAACAGTACAGTGCAAAAAAGATTTCTCAAGTATTTACAGCATCCTTTAAAAGGATCATCAAAATCGCATGAGGCCAAATATTTCCTGTTCAGCTTTCCACCTCTGTGTTGTTCCCTCTGTTATATCAGTAACTCTTACATCTTGCTGAGCTTTGAGAACGAGCTTAAAGAAAAACTCCTGACTCAGATCACTCCACTGAGTAATATTAATATGCCATCTCGGGATTTAATAGCTGTGAATTACACAGTAGTTAAAAATTCCCTAATTTATTCAGTAATGAAGCTCTTTTAATAAACAGCAAAATCATATGATTATATTAAAATTGATGTGCCATTCATGTATTCATTAATTTGCTGAACCCCTTTCTTATTAATCTTATTATGGTCATTAGGAGGCTGGAGCCTATCTCAGCCGACTCTGGGCAAAGGCTGGGTACACCCTGAGCAGCTCGACAGTCCATCATAGGGCCACTGCACACCATTCACGCTAGCAGCAGGGGCAAATTAAAACAGCCTGTTAGCCTAATCTGCATGTCTCAGGACTATGGGAGGAAACTGGAGTACCTGGAGGAAACTCACGCAAGCATGTGAAGAACATTTCAGCTCCACATAGAAATGTCCTTGCCGGGCACATGGCTCGAACACACAACCTTCTTGCTGTGAGGCAGGCATGCTAACCACTACTCCACCGAAGAAGTCCAATTTATTTTAAATAGTTTGGAAACACATCCAGAAGCATTTTCCTCAGTGAGAAGTGTTTTTTCCCCCCTTTAATTCTACTTCCCTCTTTTATTCACTCGCTGAGAAAACGTCTGGGATTTAAACCCAGACTTGGTCTTAATCTCAGAGTCTCTGATGTGATTGTTATACACTGTGCTGGCCTCGAGCTTCAGAATCTTCATTGTTGTAATCTAATTGGCTGTCAGGTGGAAAAAACTATTTTAACTTTATTTATTTTTGAGAGTTGCTTTGAGTCTAATACATGCTAGACTGGCATTCGATCTGTTATTAAGATAGTGAGTAAAGATACTGTAGATATAATGTAAGACATATTCCCACAAAACCCTATGGCCTACAAACATGTCCGCCAAGGACTCCAATTCTCACACACTGTATAAACTCGAATTTACCTGAATTCATTACACATCCAGGGTATATAAGCACACTTTTTCACTCCACAAACTGTGAAGTATGAACTTTATGATACATTTGTTCCAGTTTGTTGCCAAGCCCATTTATTGTTTCTATTGCCTCTGTGGGCCTCTTCGGCTTCCTGGTTACTGAATACTGCCTTGTTTGCTAATATGGTTTGCTCATTGCAGGATTTCTGCCTGTTTACTGACCATGGTTCTGCACTCCTATTTGAATTTGTTTGCATTTATTATTAAAACTGTTTTTAGCC
Organism: Porochilus rendahli; assembly: GCA_039654305.1. Classification (NCBI taxonomy): domain Eukaryota; kingdom Metazoa; phylum Chordata; class Actinopteri; order Siluriformes; family Plotosidae; genus Porochilus; species Porochilus rendahli. Next base: position 18,967,085 of record JBCNYG010000021.1, read on the forward strand.
GAGGTGAATGTCACTGAATAGTATTCAGTATTTAATTCAGTGACTTCCACTGAGCCTGGAGTGTAATAATCTAGAATCTATCAAATTCCTGTTTTAGTTTGCTTTTCTCTGTTTCCATGTAGTATATACAAAAAAATTTGAAAGCTGGCTGAGTTCCTTTCCTCATCTTCCTCACGACCTTGAATCATATCATTAGCATTATTCCTGATTTTGTTTGTTTTGCAAAAGCTTTCATGTAATTTTCCTCAAAAAACAGCTTTCTGTTAGTTAAACCACTCTGGTTCTTAGCCCTTCAGTTGTTTTTTAGTATTTACTACATGGAAACATAAAGAAACGCAAACTAAAACAAGACCACACCAGAGCTAAGCACTGTGCAGCTAAAATATTTTTTATTAGAATATGCTACCATGGAAATGACCGTGATGTCTTCTTAAAGTCCTTTGTAGTATATACAAGATGAAAGGACAATAAAAGCAAACTAAAATGAGCCTTTTGTTAGTTATTTTTCTATTTTTAAAACTGGACAATAATGACATCACCTGCTCAAAGTGACTGTATCAAACAGTGAACGTCCTCCTATTGATTCAAGCACTATTTACTCAGGATAAATTGTTTTATTAATCCCCACATGGCAATCCAGTCAGCTTGCTCTGTTCCCTTGTGGTATATACTAATAAAAGGTAAACTGGTATTAGAGGAGATGTGTCTTAGACAGACAGAGCAAAGTAATTTAGGAGCAAGAGTCTGTAAATTTGCATGTGTGTGTGTGGTAACTATAAGCAGCAATATAATGAGGACAAAGACTGAAGGTGAGTGTGTGGAACGAGTGTTTACATGTTCATACTTCTCTTTATACGCTCATAGAAGTGGTGTCAGGGAGGCGGTCATTTCTTACAATAGCCTCTTCGTCTCTGCCTCTTCCTTTCTTCCCCCTGTACCTCTCTATCCAGTACAGCAGAAAAGGACAGAGCCAGACCTCCCTTTTAGAGAGGGCCCCTAGGGCCCCGAACAAGTGGCTTTGTGCTGCTTTGGCCAGAGAAGGGGGGGCGTGCAAGAATGCAGGGTTGTGCGCATTCCAAGTAGGAGATTTAAAAGGAATTCCTGGGGAAAGAAGAGGGCTTTAGCAGAGGGAGCCAGAAAGATTGGGGGCGTTTGGAGTTCGCCATTTTGAATTGGCATTCTGGCAGTGTGTGCTGAGAGATAGAGGGAGGGGGAGCAATTATCGATGAATAGGTAAAACACGACAAAGTCCAAGGGCTTAAGGAGACAGAAATGATTTGCGATGATTTGGTGCAGTAGTCAGACTCGCCTCAGTTGATCAAGTTTCACCTTTGTACTATCCAAATATGGACTTGAGGTCTTTCGGTTTCAGATTAGTTACATCACATACAAAGTTTATAGATAAATAGTTATACTGCATCTACTTTTCTGCATGCGTGCATTTCTTGCCAATTTTATGCTTCTGATCATATCGAGCACACTCAAACACTAGGAATGAGACACAGGCCAGCCTCTGTAGTTACAGGTGCAAGTTTTTGATGTGACTATTATATAGTTGCTTTCCATCATTTTAGATGGCACTGCCAATGTCTGAACCAATTAATTTAAGCAAAATGTTCATCTTTTAAACATGAAGCTATATATTCATGCACGTGGGTGTGACATTCTGCATCTGTCAGGGCGGTGATACTTTTAGTCCTATTTTGTCCCACATTTGGCTATTACCACATAATAAAAACAAATCCACTTAATAGAGGTGCAAAACCAAAATACTGTTTCCTTGACTTGATGCACAGCCTTAAAAATCCCCAGCCTATTTTTAACAACTTTTAATGCCACCACATTTTCAACATTACTAGGCTTATAAGATTTAAGCAATCTGATAACTAACTACATATGATTAAACCAAGTTCTTTTTAGCAATTAGGTTTAATCCCAAATTAAATGTCAGAGTAGCCACTTTTTAATGCCATCAGCGAGATGAGGAATAAATGAGCCCTAATAAAATAAGCATGAGAATAAAAAGAACATATTTAATGTATGTTTGGTCAGAAAGATGGTTTAACCTGAAATGAATACCCTGTTTAATTTTCAAAAGGACGACAGCTGTTTATAATGCATTCAAATGAATCCTGCCCCTTTTACACATACCCTGCTTTTCCCCTGGTTACCCCCCACGATCATGATAAATAACTGTACCAAGAAAATAATCCCCAGAACACACACACACACACACACACTGTACTGATTCTCACACCCTCCTATAAAACAGTAGTCTGATTGCTCTACAGCATTTAAATGCTGATGGGTTTATAAAAGGATCCTTTATAGTGATCTAAGCAATATTTGATGTTTGTGCTGATGCTCACAGATTCAGTGCTGGTGCTCAACAATAAGTTTAATCATTTAAAACTTAAAACATTAGTTGAAAGTCAAACATTCAGAAAAGGCTCTGGCTGCATAGCTTACATTTTTTTGTGTTGTGTGTACACAAGAGTGGCTGGGCCGCATTGCATTTTAAATGCTTTTACAGATACGACTGATCAACTGATGTTCGATGTGTAGATTGAGGCACCTACAATGTCATGTTAAATTGTAAAAATGTACCTGTAATAACTACCGTGTACAATCCTTCATTCATTCATTTTCTGAACCGCTTATTCCTAATTAGAGTCGCGGGGAGGCTGGCGCCCATCTCAGCCGACTCT
>JBCNYG010000021.1:18998029-19013965 GCA_039654305.1 Porochilus rendahli
AGCTGTCCAGGGTGTACCCCGCCCTCGCCCAGAGTCGGCTGAGATGGGCGCCAGCCTTCCCGTGACCCTAATAAGGAATAAGCGATTTAGAAAATGAATGAATGAATAATTGTTAAGTTCTGGTATCCACTACAGAGAATACACCTCTCCACTTGATGATTTATGATTTTTACATTTATATTTAAACTGGGAGTCCAGCTCAGGGCTTTAAACGGAACAACAGGAAAGAAAAGCAATTACCAGCACAGTCATCTGTAGGAAAAGTTTTATTATGGCGTCATCTTGTGGTTAGACTTCCACCAACATGTGATATGCTAAGAACTGTAATGTATATAAATATAAAAAGCCGTATACAGGTAACTTATTTCCTGTTTTTGAAAGTGACAGGACGGGGGGTTTAATTTTTATTTATATTATACTAAATATATCATTATAACATCAGGCCCCCAAAACGTGCAGAACGTGGTGTTAAACAAAAAAAGTGCGTTGATATCTTTCTATGTGCACTACTTAGGGAACGAGTGAACTCTTTATTATACTTACTATACTATTATGCTCTTTATTATACTCTCCGGCACCCTATCTATCGGTGCTGCCCTGTGTCGCGATGCGCATGCGCGAAATCGTGACCGCGCATTTGTGTGAGGCTTTTGAACGCGGGTGAAGTTTGTGCGAGCATCGCTCCGGCCGCCGCTAATCACAGCAAGCACTTCCTTCAGACGCGCACGGTGAGCAAATATATACTTTTTACGGTCTTCGATCGTTGAGGGGACTATTAATCGTTTATATTTTCAAAAAAATCCACTCTTCAAGTGTTGAAACTCCACGCGAAAGCCGTGCTAGAAGTTAGCCGACGGTTTGAAAGGTGGAAGCTAACGGTAGCTGTTTAGCTCAAGCACACGGTGCTAAATAAGCAGCGTTGTTAGCTAACCTTTCAATTTCAACACGTTTCTTCTTCGCATGTTTATATTATTTCTAGATTAAATTCCGGATTATGTAGAAAACTTCTGTGCGCTGTAGGAACATGTGTAAAGGCTTTTTTCATCGATTCAGATAAGCTACAGGGAGTGTTAGCTAGCTTATGTAGCCTAGCTGTACTCATGGCTGCTTTGCGGATGAATTAGCAAGAAATTGTTTTTGGAGACAGACGGTTAGTTTGGTAAATAAAGAGTTCAGGGCAGGCTGATGTGGACATGTTAGGCTGCTGGGGTGCTGGCTTTTCCCGGGAGAATGAAGCTTGATGGGGTTGAGACACTAAACCAGCAGGGTGGAGGAGTTCAGGGCCCTGATCATGGCGTGAAGCTTTAATTACATTTAGATTTTAATTTGTCTGAAATAGTCCTTTAGTGGTTTTTAACGTGTTAACTAGTGAATTGTAGTGTCAGTAATTCCTAATTGATGGTGTGGGGGGGGGAACTAAACATGGCTGTCTTTAGATGTTGATTCATTGCTATCAAGTTGATAAACAAAACTTATGAAGCTTTTTGTCTTCTTCCAGATACCATGGAGCTTAACGACGCCAACCTCCAAACTCTGACTGAGTACCTGCGGAAAACACTAAGCCCTGATCCACTCGTCAGACGGCCGGGTATGATTTCTGTAAATGTGAAGCTGAAAGTTGTAAAAAAATAAATAAAATAATAAAAAGAAATTCATCTTCCTTACAGCCGAGAAGTTCCTAGAGTCGGTGGAGGCGAGCCAGAACTACCCCATCCTGTTACTCACGACGCTCGAGAAGTCCCAAGACGACGTGATTCGAGTTTGTGCAGCCGTCACCTTTAAGAACTACATTAAGAGGAACTGGCGTATAGTGAGTCTGAGTTTTACAGCTTCTGAGTCGACAGACTCCGAGGAGAATGTTTAGAGCGTTAATCTGTTTTTTTTTTTTTTTAGGTTGAAGATGAACCAAACAAAATTTCTGAATCTGATCGGACAGCTATCAAGCAAAACATCATAAATTTGATGCTCACCAGTCCAGAGCAAATACAGAAACAGGTATCAGTTTTATATAGCGTGCATTTAATTCCTTCTTATTGCTGGAATTTGTGTTGGGTTTGTTTTTTTAAGCCTGAATCCAAAAACAAATCTTAACTCTCTGCAGTCGTGTCTGATGTGTGAAGTTTGCTTTCTGAGTTTTACCCAAAGGCTGAGATGTTAATGTTAGTGAGGTACAGTGTGGTGTAAAGAGGAAAACAGACCATTATGCAAATGATGTGCTTCAAACTTGATGCTCGTTATCAATACATTTTGTAAAAACTTGCTTGAATGGTTCGGACTCACATATTCGGCACAAAATAAATTCTTTAGTGAGCCCAAAAGTCAAGTGACGTTCTGGTGTGTTTGTTAAAGTGACAACAACCACCATTCTACAGTCTCTCTGCCAATACTGACTTTGACAAGAAGTGAATAACTGTGAAGGGTTGCGAGCTGACGGTGCTGCTGGGTGGTAAAAAAAAAAATAAGCTGTCGACCCACAGCCAAAATGTCTAACCTTCACCAAAAGCACTCACGGACACTCTTATTTGTTAATACTTTGCAAAACACTCACTGTGGTGTTTTGCAAAGTATTAAACAAATTGTTGCACAATGTGCAGGACTGATTGTGGTCACAGGATGTGTATGATTACTGTGACTGTGGAAATATTTAAGAGAAATCTATTATCTATACCGCTTACTGCTGAATTACGATGAGCGTGGGAGGTTGTGGGATGGAATCTTGAGCGAGCTTGTTGGGATTATGACAATTTTGACGGTCAAATTTTTTTTTACCACGATTATGATTTGATGCCAATCATGATGGAATTTTGGAGTCGTACTAGAAATTAACAGAGTATAACAAACCTTGATGCGCCATAGTAGGGAATCTTGATGAACTTGAAACCCAATTTCTTCAACTTTTATCTCTTGGATGCAGCCTGCCTCCTTTTTGTACCCCAATTGTGCTGAAAGCGTGCCCATAAATTATGGCGCTCTGTGCTTATTTGGAATCATAGAGATCGTGGACGTTGTGGCCACGTTTATGCTTTGAGCCTAGAGCTAATCCGAGCAACACACTAATCAGAACACCAATCCATCGCAGGACAAATTCAGATCCAACCAACTACTCACCCTCTCACCTTCACACCTGAGGGCAATCTAGTGATACCAGTTTGACTCTTCCGTAGGCACAGGGAGAACGTGCAGACCTCACACACAAGTCTCCAGTTGACTGTTAGATTTGCAACGCGATTATGCAAAGCCACAGTTATCAATTCAACTCAATGTTTAGTGAAACCAGTTAACCTGGGTGTTAAAGCTGGCTGGAAAAATGAGAGCAATTTTTGAGAAGGGTGATTTCATGTACCCGAAGTTTTGATCCTCTTCTGATGATGTCATTAGTGATCGGGCATAGTGTTTGTATTCTGGACAGAAATGCTGAAATGTTTTGTCTCTGTGTGGTTGTACCATCTGAAAAGCAGCTATTTGAGTCTGAAATCTTAATTTTGGCTTGATGGTGCATTCAGAGGCCGCATGTTGTGCTAGCCTTGTATTATGTAGCAGCTTTTGTGATGTGCTGTGGGATCAGTGGCGAGGGTCTTGGGGTGGTGATTGAGAGGTCATTGATTCAAATTTCCCTTAGACCCCTTCATGCACAGATCCCTGGGCAAGGTCTTAAACAGGAGTGTGCCTGTCCACCCAGCAGTATAAATAGGTAGCAGTAAAAATATTTGGAAGGTAATTTCGATGAACTAGCATCTGGTCTGGGAGGAGTTGAACTAGTTATGTGCTGTGCTTATCTCACTCTCAGATTTCAAATCCTTTATACTGATTAAAAAGTAATAGGTTATAAGTGTGGATTGGTTATAATATATATTAATGCTGTTTTTCAAAAAACCTTTACGCTTCTTCCCTCAAAGTAGCTCGGGAGCTATAGGAATGGGTTCTGTCTGTCTGTCACCCTTTAATTTCTGGACATTTACTTGCCGCGCACTGGAGCTGGGGGTTTCAGATCTGCTATGCTTGTTCTATATTGGCCTATTATGGAACAGTCCTTTCAGCGGGAGCATCTTGACCCCTCTGTTCTATTTTTCATCTTCATGTTTCTGTCATAAAATTATTTCTGGAAATGTACATTTTTGGCATTTTCAGATGCTTTTACTTCGAGCAACTCATGTTTATCATTTTTATACAATGGAGTAATTGAGCGATGAGGGCTTTGCTCAAGAGCCCAACAGTGAAATCAGGGTGGTACTGGGAATTAAACGCCTGACATTTGGATTAGTATTTGGAGCCTTAACTTCTGAGCCATTACAGACTGGAAATGAGTGCTTACTGTGCAAAACTATTTTCAATTGACCCCTTTTTACATACACACAAATTATTCTGTAAGCTTGACCTGTAAGCTGTTCAATATTCTCAAAATTGTTGTGTGAGAAAATTGATAGTGCATTTCAGGGGTGCAAGGGGTTCATTATGCTGCTAAAATATCACTTCCTCTGTCCTTTCTACTGCTTTTCTTTCTGAGGAAGCTAATATGAGTAAAAGCAATAAATTAAAACCAGTCACTGCTTCATTTTCATATTTATAACAAACGCAGAAAAGAGTGTGTTAATGGAGATTAATTTTAATTTACACCAGTCCAAGTGCTGCGAGTGGGACAGACAAAATACAGAGAAGTTGGAACAAAGTCGTATTTGCTGTGGGTGGTACGCTGTTTCAGATTATAGAATTACAAAGAATAGGGGATGGATAGATGAATGAATGGACCTTGTGATTGCCAACTGACCAACCACTGTTCTGAGTACAGTTTAAATTGAGTTTAAAAATGTTTTTGTTTTTTCCATATATTAAAAAAAAAGACTTGCTGTTTTTATGCCACAGACTCAGAGATCCTGGCTAAGAAACGCTGCTTTAATGTTACTGCATCTGGAAATATTGCTCAAATTCAATTCAAGCTAATTAATATACTTATCAAAAGTATTGCAACAGCCAGAACACATCCTCGGATCACATGGGTACTGCAGTGGGATTAGGAAACGATAAACACACAAACACTGATGGATGGGTGATGGATGATTTTTATAATATTGTACCTGCTTTTTTTCTTATGAGGCAGTTTTGCATATAAACCAAACCCAGCAGACCAGATATGAAACCTGCTTGTCTAAGATGATCTGGCTCATGATTTATCCACTACTACGATTTCTGACACAGAAGGGGCTGACCCGCTGTATTGTGTCCCATCTTATCAACGCCTCATGGTCAAACGTTCCTTCTGAGATATTTTTAATGTTGTCAACGAGGATACACTATTGAACCATTCATCAGCCTTTTCAAAGCTATTGTAATACGGGACGGTACTGACAATGCACTGATTTTTAGCCTTAGGTCTAAATATCCTGATGTCATGTGCAGCTTTTTGATGTCTCATTTTCCATCAGTTGTGATAAGGCAGAAATATCGCCGAAAGCGACTTTAAACCCTTAAACTCAACTCGGTTTCCGATACCGTTTCCCAGACCTGAGTATCGGTGGTGACTTGTATGATGTACTAATGATGGACATGCTTCATGTAATTAAATCAGCCTTAAGATTGATTAAGACATTATTTTTAGCTTGTGTTTTTAACATGTAGCAGCTCAAAAACTTCTGGTTGTGGTTGTATTTCACTGTGACTAGCGGTAGGTTTGAACCTGTTGCTTTTCCTCAGCTGAGCGACGCTATCAGTATTATTGGGCGAGAAGATTTCCCTCAGAAGTGGCCTGATCTCCTGACAGAGATGATAACACGCTTCCAGAGTGGAGATTTCCACATTATCAACGGCGTGCTTCGCACCGCTCACTCGCTTTTCAAAAGGTGCGTTGGGAACTCTGAAATGCACTTATTTAAATACTGATGAACAGCCATGACTTGGAAAAGCCAGAAACACTAATGAGATGGGAAGTCTGTCTCTATTACTTCAGGCTTTTATCTGATGGCTGTTGCTGTTATTCGCCAGAAGATATTTAATCGACTCATTTTAGTGACTTGCCTGATGCGTAACTGCATCTGTTTAATGTCTTTCTCCTTCAGGTATCGGCATGAGTTTAAGTCTAATGAGCTGTGGCAAGAGATCAAACTGGTTTTGGACACGTTCGCCCAGCCTCTTACTGAGCTCTTTAAGGTAAATACTCTGTGCTTAGCTGGAGCTCTAGCTGCCGTGTTAAAGAGGAAATCATTACGGGACTCACTCTCCACCCCTCCACCTTTAGGCTACGATCGACCTTTGTCAAACTCATGCTACAGATGTTAATGCCCTGAAGGTCCTCTTCTCCTCCCTTACACTCATCTCAAAACTGTTCTACAGTCTTAATTTCCAGGTATGGCTTCTTTCTAATGCACAGAACTGTATTAAAGATGATATAGGATTACTTTTTCTTAGATATATCAGATGCAGCAGTCTTGTATTTGTGCTGTCTTGCTCTGCATTTTGTTCAGGATCTTCCAGAGTTCTTCGAAGACAACATGGAGACTTGGATGACTCACTTTCATAATTTATTAACATTGGATAACAAACTCTTACAGACTGATGTAAGTCCATGTTTCTCATCTAGATAAGAACACTGATATCATAGTACTTTAGAGATTTCATTACTAGGGGTGAGCACCCAAAAGCTAGGTGTCCATCATGAGTAGCTGTAGTACCTGCAGCATGCACCCGGGAAGACTTGGTGTGAAAATGGATGGGATACTAGAAATACAGGCACTCATCACACCTAGGACCAATTTAGAGTAGCTAATCTGATTAGCAGCATATTTTGGAGGGGGTAGTATAAGGGAGCCATACCCAAGTTTACATGCTGTGCACTGTTTTGGTCATTCTTAAAGCTCTGTGTTACTGGTTTTGGAAAAAATGTGTTTATTTCGTCCTGTTTGTGGTCCAGGACGAGGAGGAAGCCGGTCTCTTGGAGCTGCTGAAATCCCAGATCTGCGATAATGCAGCTCTTTACGCTCAGAAGTACGACGAGGAGTTTCAGCCCTACCTGCCTCGCTTCGTCACGGCAATCTGGAACCTGCTGGTAACCACGGGGCAAGAGGTCAAATATGATTTGGTGAGTTACAGCTTTAGACCATCTGTCATGCCAAAGCAAATTTTTCAGATTGATTAGACGGCGCTGGACAGATCAGGAAAAACACAGAATTTAAAGAATTTGTCCTGAAGCAAAACTTTCTCATCGGTTCTAATGTTTGCTCTCACAGCTAGTGAGCAATGCCATCCAGTTCCTGGCATCAGTGTGTGAGAGGCCACACTACAAGCATCTGTTTGAGGATCAGAACACACTCACCAGCATCTGCGAAAAGGTCATCATCCCCAACATGGAGTTCAGAAGTATGTGCAGTGTTTTGGATCAGATTTTTTGCCCGTTTTTGACTTGTGCAGATATTTTTGGTATGTTGCTTTATTTTTGTTAATCAGTGTGTTGATTATTTGTGTGGTCAGGTGCGGATGAAGAAGCATTTGAGGACAATTCAGAAGAGTATATTGTAAGAGATCTTGAAGGCTCGGGTATGGATTTGATTGGTTCCCATTTTCCATGAGCAAAAACGATAAATTGATGAGTACTGTTTGAAGTTCTTACTTTAGCTATGCTGTTGCTACCTGTTTAAATTTTAAATATTGCTATATATAGCAGTGTAATATTACACTGTTTTTTTTTTTGTTTGTTTTTTTTTAATGGTGTCACCCCCTTCACCTCAGACATTGACACAAGGCGACGAGCTGCCTGTGACCTGGTGCGAGGACTGTGTAAGTTTTTTGAGGGCCCCGTGACGGCCATTTTCTCCGGCTACGTAAACTCCATGCTAACTGAATACGCCAAGAACCCAGCAGTGAACTGGAAACATAAAGATGCCGCCATCTACCTAGTGACATCACTAGCCTCCAAAGCCCAGACACAGAAGGTTAGTACTTGTCCCTCTCTTTAAACTGAGCATCAGTCAATGGAGGACTCCATGATTTATTGACAAAGTTTGGCGGGATGTATCGGAATCGCCCCGTACCTGGAAGCTTGTAAACCACTTTGAAACTTTAAACAAATATAGTGCACCACCTGAAGATGCGCATGGAGTAAAATTATCCGGGTCTGATGTTTTGAAGGGGCTATGTTTTTTTTTTTTTGACTATGGTTTGTTTTTTTTTGTTTGACTATGGTTTGTTTTTGAGCAGCATGGGATCACACAAGCCAACGAGCTGGTGAACTTGACAGAGTTCTTTGTGAACCACATTCAGCCTGATCTGAGGTCTCCCACTGGTAAACACAGATTCACATATTAATCCAGATTAATATCCTGTATCTGCACTGCCTTAGGTAAAATTACTAAGGTCGGTTCTCTTTACAGTTAATGAGTTTCCCGTCTTAAAATCAGATGCCATCAAGTATGTCATGACCTTCAGAAGTCAGGTAAATACCTTTCCCCTTTCTCATATATATATAATATATTCATTTAATTCTGTTTTATTGTCTTTGAGTTGCTACAGTGAAAACTGTATCTTTTGCAAGTTAAATGGACCCTTATTGAGTTGTTCAACTCGCACTGTGTTTAAAGAAACTGATTTTAATGACATGCTGATCATTGAGGGACGTCACTACTCATGTATATATAGCCATAAACTGTTAGACTGCTGCACTACAGTGGCTCACTCCTGCTTGCACAAGAACTGTGGCAAGTCAGAATATCAGCATCTCCGATTCCATAATGAGGCACTTCAGTGGCTTCCATGCATGTCTGTGCATGAGCCGAGTTCATTGGCTAAATACAGACGCTACGTAATAAAAATCCACTGAATATTAAAAGTGATGGTTGTTACTGAGATTATACTTGCAGTGTGTCTTTAATTATTCAATAGTGTTACGTAGACGTCATTCAGATTTACATTACAATGGAGAACATAGCAGGGAAACAGAATGATTACAATATCTCAATAGAAATGGAGGGATTATTTGACTTCATTTCTACCTGTATTTGCTCTGGATTTGTCTCAGCTTCCTAAGCAGCAACTGCTAGAGACCGTTCCTCTGCTGGTTACTCATTTACGGGCTGAGAGCACAGTGCAGCATACCTATGCAGCTCATGCGCTGGAGCGCCTGTTTACTATGAGAGGATCCAGCAACTCCACGCTGTGAGTACGACTACATTCAGCACTACATTCTTGGTCTTCAAACTGAGGTACACTGTAGTCTGTCTTGTATGATGAAACCTTGTTTTTATTTTTTTTTTTTTTTGTTTTTTAAATGTAGGTGATGTAAGACAACAAATTAAATCTTATGTGTTTTATGTCATCCAGCAAGAATCAAATGCTTTGTATAACCATCCCCAACAGACTCTTTAGTGTGTGTGTGGGCTTCTTTAAGGATTTGCTGTTCTTAGACTATGCATTTGTATTAATCAGTGTTTGTGTGACCGGCTGTTATACTGAACAAATCAACACCGGTACTTATGAGAGTAAATATCACTGACTATTACAGCCATTTTCGGAAGAATCAGATGCTATAATTGAAGGTCCGTGTAACTCATTCACGGTCCCAAACTAATTCATTTGCTTGTCGTCGTCCCCTTCATGCTTTAGCTTCTCAGTTGCTGAGATTGCACCTTTCACAGAACAACTCCTCAACAACTTGTTTAATGCTCTGGCAATACCTGGTTCTTCAGAGAACGAATACATCATGAAAGGTATTGCATGGCAATTTTATATATTTTACAATAAATCTGCCACATTTGCTTACCCTTGTTTATAATCTGTGTAATTCTTGTCTTCATTAAACTTCCTCAGCTAACAAAGTGGGTGTGGGTGGGGTATATAATCTGTCTGTCTATGGTAGCTTGGAAGCACAACTCCTGGAAGTAGTGTAGCACCTAAAGATGAGCATGAAATGAAGTACTCTGGGTCCGATGTTTTGAAGGGGCAATAATTAGTTATTTGATGTTGCAGGTGGGAGTATTCTCTAGTGAGTTTACTCACAATTCTTTTTCTTTTTTAATTGTGTTTTCCAGCCATCATGCGAAGCTTCTCGCTTCTCCAGGAAGCCATTGTTCCTTACATCCCTACACTGATTGGTCAACTCACTCAGAAGCTCCTCCTAGTCAGTAAGGTAAGGAAATTGTGTATTCCTGGAATAGAGACACTCCCTGATCATGATTTAAAAACTTGTCCAGTCTGATGGCTCCTGTCTTCAGCTGTGGCAGTGGACACAGACAGGACACAGATCAACAGCCATCCATTAAAGGGGACATTTCCCAAAGAGGACTTGATCCTAAAGGCAGGATGGGACATTGATTTAAGGTTTTTCTGGGTAAAGTCGATTAATTAAGGTCCAACATTGTCAGTTTTAACTTGATAACCCATAAACTCAGCTCCTTGCTCCTAATATTAATAAAGTGTACAATTTATAACTCTGAGAATGTAGTGGAATTTTTTGTTTGTTAACTTTTAATTATTTTTAAATGTATCTTATCTTTTAATGCGTCAGCCTGATATTTGTTTACCCAGAATCCCAGCAAGCCCCATTTCAATCACTATCTGTTTGAGTCACTGTGCTTGTCCATCCGGATCACCTGTAAGGCGAACCCTGTGACTGTGGGCAGCTTTGAGGAGGCCCTCTTCCCCGTGTTCACAGAGATTCTTCAGAACGATGTGCAGGGTGTGTAGACCTTACTTCATCGGCCAACACTTTCACTTTTAAATCTAACCGAGCACTGTATTTTTAACCCTGATTTTCTTACCATCAGCAAGCAACCCCCTTGTGCTTGTTTTTGTTCTCCTATTAACCAAATGTTGCTGAGTTTTGTTGGAGTTCACAGCCTAGAAAGTATGGACAAAACTCAGTGTTTGTTTTATTGAATTAATCTGCAACAGTCTTACACTTAAACAGTCTTGTGCACAGCTTTAAGTGAATTTTATTATTAATAATAACAATAAACTCTCTTGCCCCCTGCAGAGTTTGTGCCGTACGTGTTCCAGGTGATGTCGTTACTGCTGGAGATCCACACTAATGCTATTCCTTCCAGCTACATGGCTCTGTTCCCTCACCTGCTGCAGCCTGTACTGTGGGAGCGCACCGGTAACATCCCTCCGCTGGTGCGCCTCCTGCAGGCTTACCTGGAGAAGGGAGGGGGATCCATCGCCAGCTCAGCTGCCGATAAAATTGTGAGTGCCTTATTGAATGCTTTTAGTTTCCAAACAGGTGTGAAACCATAGGGAAAATGTACAACTGTATAATAAGGATTTGCTGAAGGTGACGTGAACATCACTAATCCCAGAGAATGAATGTCAACAAGAGACTATTCACCGATATTCACTGAGCCCCATGATTTATTGAGCACTACATGTGAGTCTAGGAAGTAAGCTTAAAGAATTATTTTTCCAGTTTTGATTTGCGATAAAGACGTGCCTGAACTTTTCCTGGCTGATTGACTTCCAGTTTTTCTCTAAGTGTGAGTTTAAAATATAGATTTTCACTCATTTAGATTTTTGGCGTGACTTGGTTTTGATTTTATTTTGAGAAGCATAGTTTTCATATTTTTTGGGAGTTGAAATTTTATCAAAATTATTTCAGAGTCTAGTTTTTCCAGATTGAGCCAATCCCTTGTAGTATATATTAAAGCCCAATATTCTCATCTTGGTACATCGCTGTACTTGCATGAATGTCATTAAGTGCGTTCAACAATTAACTTGCTGGAACATTTTAAAACTAAAGTCAATACTGTAATATTAATGGTATAGTTCAGTGTTTAAATCCTGTAACTGGATGGGCTCTACAAACACAGCATGTCACGTATTGGATTTAATTACTAAAACAGAATATCAGTAACACATTACCTACACATTGATCTTGTTAGAGATTACAGGAAGTACAAGACACTGTAAAGTGCAGTAAGCTTTCACAGTAGTAAACATGATGTGAGCTGACATTCAGTGCAGATCCAGTTTAGTAGTATTGTACAATCTGCATTAAAACCCTGGAGCTTGGAAGCCAGCAACTTGATTAGCATTCTTAGCTTTTGAAACATCCAGTAGGTCTCTGAATAAAGTTATATATTAATTCCTGATCTTCTGCTTGCGGTGCATCTCTAGCCTGGTCTCCTCGGCGTGTTCCAGAAGCTCATTGCCTCCAAGGCTAATGACCACCAGGGATTTTACCTGCTGAACAGCATAGTGGAACACATGCCCCCGTAAGCAATCACTAACTCTAACATGGTGCTTGGTTCAGAATTTTTATTTATTTTGTCCTAATCATCTTGTGTTCTCTCCAGAGAATCTATTAGTCAGTACAGAAAGCAGATTTTCATCCTGCTCTTCCAAAGACTGCAGAGCTCCAAAACCACCAAGTTCATCAAGAGTAAGTCAAGAGAACACCACTCGATTCTTAATTCTCCTTAAACTAGACCGACAAGGACCACAGACTCTGGACATCTGACGGAGTCTTCACTTCTCATTACCTCTCACCCCATTTCCCTTTCTCTGCAGGTTTCCTTGTATTTATTAACCTCTACTGTGTGAAATATGGGGCGATTGCCTTGCAGGAGATGTTTGATGACATCCAGCCAAAGTGAGCAATAAAGCTTTGACATTTCAAGACTGTTAATTAATGTATTCATACATGTCAGGTTAAACCACACTGATGTTCTCTGTTCACACTAACTGTGCTCATTATACTGTGCTCTGTAGAAAGATTATCAGTCTAATCTTCATTTTAATTGGCTGTGTGTTGGATTGTTAGGATGTTTGGCATGGTGTTGGAGAAGATTGTTATCCCGGAGGTACAGAAAGTGTCAGGACCTGTGGAGAAGAAGATTTGTGCGGTAGGCATCACCAAAATCCTCACTGAGTGCCCAGCCATGATGGACACAGAGTACACCAAGCTCTGGTAAGATCACAGAATGGTGTACGATATGCAAACATATTAATCAGGGGCTAAAAAGCTGTGAACACATGCTATACACATCGATTCCTGATGTTTTATTCTTATTTTTTCACCCATCCTGTAGTATTATAAGCACTCAGTGTGAAATTTGAAAATTCAGGAGTTCCTCTACCTTTGTGATGTCTTGTCCTGCTTTAGGCCGCTTGTGCTCCAGGCGCTCATCGGTTTGTTTGAGTTGCCAGAGGACGACAGCATCCCTGATGATGAACATTTCATTGACATTGAGGACACACCAGGTTACCAGACCGCTTTCTCCCAGCTGGCCTTTGCTGGAAAGAAGGAGCACGACCCGATCGGAGATGCTGTCAACAACCCTAAAATCCTGCTGGCCCAGTCTTTACACAAACTATCCACAGCCTGCCCTGGACGGGTGAGGACACAACACACACAATATGGGACTGATTTTATTATTGTTAGCACAACGAAGATGTGAATGAAGAAGTAGCTGTTAGTCATTTTATTTTAAACTGATGGGCATGAAAGAAATGATGTGGATAGTCACATTCCATCAGTCATGATGTCTGGTTTTCTCCACTTTTCATTAATGTGATTCAATTCTGTGTGAATGCAGACCGAGCAACACATCTGACTTTATATATAAACTTTCATCATGGACTAAATTTGAAATGAAGTAATTTTGAACTTGTTATTCAGTGTGGTGGTATGAATGAATGAATTTATTTATTTTTGGCCAGGTTCCCTCCATGCTGAGCACAAGTCTAAACGCTGATGCGTTGCAGTTTCTGCAGGGTTACCTCCAGGCAGCTTCAGTCCAGCTCATCTAAGATGGATACCATCTTCACTTCCTCTCTGGAGACTGCATTCAGACTGACGTACTAAGACACCAACCAACAGATGATCGGTCAACAACATTTTTCACCCGCAGGCATCAAAGCTGCGAATACATTGTGAACAAGCAGGAAACAGTGAAGTTATACAAGTTATACATCTGCTGCTTTGGCTACATGGTTCCTGGCTACAGATTTGTGATCTACTATTTTGATCCGACTGCATCTAACAGTCCACAGACTTAAGGTACAGGACATCCAAAATGATCTGTATCCATGGTAATTTGGAGCAGAACTGACGTGTTGGACAAAACTAATGGAAGGACAGTCAGTGGCTTACAGTGGGAGTTTTTTTTTTTTTCATGTAGCTCCAGGAGTGGTTTTTACTGTATAAATAAGGGCTGATGATGTGGCACTTAAAAGAAAAAAGAAAGAAAAAGCTTTTTCCTTGTTGCATGTATATGTTGTATTTGTCTGGTCTTAGTTTTAAGGCTTTGTCTAATTGTTAATAAAGAGGCACTTGTATAATTGTCATGACTTCTTTCCCTTTCTATTGTAAAGTCTACATAAATTAATGCTATTGATGGCTGTGCAACTGATTGTGACATGGTCATCTCTTCAATTCTATACCATGATGCAAGTGAATGCTAGAATCCGATTGGTCAGATGTTGTGCATTGTTTTCATGCAGTAGCACAGTGGTTGTAATAGTGATCACAGGTTAATGCTAATTATCTCTGTGCCTTGTGCTGTCACACCCCTTGAGCATTAATCGTTTTCATCTAATGGCATGCTTAATCATAAATAATTCCTGACATGATGTAACTTATCCATTTGATGCTCCAGCACATTACATCAAAATTAAGGTGAGAAATTGTTTGAAACCTGATTTGTAGTGGACACCATCCCTAAAGCTCTCCCCTCAGTTTGGGGTCTTGATTAAGAGGTAACATGGCTTAGAGATCTATAGAGTGTAAAAGCACTGATCACTGTAGCCAAGATCAGACTGTATTGATCACGATAGAGATGTTTTGTCAGCACAGTTTCTAGTCCCTGGGCCTGGGCTTGCCTGTCAGATATTTTACTCATTTACTGAACTGCTTAATCCTGTCAGGGTTGCTGGTGTCTATTTCAGCCGACACTGGCGAAGGCAAAGTACACCCCGAACAGCTTACCAGTCCTTCACATGGGAACACTCAGACTCACACCTCTGGTCAATTTGGAACAGCCACTTAGCTTAAAATGCATGTCTTCAGGCTGTGGAAGGAAACCCATGCAAGCAAGGGGATAACCCAGGACCTTTTTGCTGTGTGGTACACGTACTGACCTCTTCACCACCATGGCACCCCTCAGACACTTTAGTGTTGCTTATAACAATTATTTCCTGACTAAACAACTGCACACATTTTAGCTAGACATGGTTAATATGTTACCCCACCTGAGTCCTGGAAATAATTTTGAACATTAAGATGTTCATAAGCTGCCCACTAGAGGGAGACATTTCATTATAAGTGCAAAGCTAGACTGCAACCTGCAGTCATGGATTTTTCAGGTTGGGTTTGCGCTTCTCACCCTTATCCATATGTGCCTGGTGGAGATACCCTGTGTTAAACGAGTGCCCCTCTAGTTATTACTGCCACCTATCATTTTCTTTTGTAATAATTGCTAGTGGGATGACAATCAGATTCGTGTGTATTTTTCACTCACCCCACCTCTTGGGGCCAGCCATAGCCTAATGGTTATAGAAGTGGCTTAGGGACCGAATGGTCTTGGACCAGCAGGAAAAAATGTGTGGTGGTGGGGGACTGAGCTGCAAGTGGCACGAAGAGCAAGGCACCGAACAGCTCTCCGGTTGCCCCAATCTGTCCAACTGTGTGTGCACTTCGGATGGGTTAAATGCAGAGGCAATAATTTCCTTTGTGGGATTAATACAGTAGATTGGAAAAATAAATCACAAATGGAAACTAAAAAGCCATTCCACTTATGCCACCAAGATAGGGAAATGGGGTTAATATTAAATTATTTGTAGAACTACTACCAGCAATTAACACATCGACAGAACGAGACCCAAGTGTAAATACTGTGAGGATCAAAAGCGGCAAAAGAATTTGTAGTTGTTGAATTTTTTTGAGGGGGGCAGTGGTGGCCTGGTGGTTAAGGTGCTGGATTACTGATCCCAAGGTTGGGGGTTCAAGCCCCACTCTCAGCG
>JBCNYG010000021.1:19021258-19035735 GCA_039654305.1 Porochilus rendahli
AGAAACGCCCGAGCTGGGAATCGAACCCAGGTCCTTCTTGCTGTGAGGCGGACGTGCTAACCACTACGCCACTGTGCCGCCCAGGTATGGATTATTGATTCAGTAAAAATGTGACTTATATGTATGTATTAGTATACATGTACAGTTGTGTTCAAAATGATAGCAGTGTGTTTAAAAAATTGGGTAAAGTCCAAGACCCTTATTCTAGCTTTTATTTTCATACCCGATTGGTCTGAAACCAAGATGCTGCTCGCTTACTGGTGTGTTTTGGGTCACTGTCTTGTTGAAACACCCATTTTAATGGCATTTCCTCTTCAGCATAAGGCAACATGACCGCTTCAAGTATTGTGATGTATCCAAACTGATCCATGGTCCCTCGTACTATAAACATCCCCCTATCATGATGCTTATGCCACCATGTCTTTATGTCTTTAAAGAGTATTGTAGCTTGAACTCAGTGTTGGGGGGGGGGGGGGGGGGTCTTCCCACAAACTTTCTTTGGCCTCTAGACCCAAAAAGAACAAATTTGCTTTCATCAGTCCACAAAATGTAGCTCTTGTTCCCTTTAGGCCAGGCAATGTGTTCTTCGGCAAATTGTAACCTCTTGAGTACATGTTGTTTTTGCAACAGTGGAACTTTGTGGGGGCTTCTTGCTGATCGCTGGGCCTCACACAGGCGTCTTCCTAGTGATAGAGAACTCACAAGTAAATTTAGATGATCTTGGATCTTCATAGAGCTGATCAGTGGGCGAGTCTTCACCAATTTGGCTATTCTTTGATCCATTTGAATGGTAGCTTGCCGTTTTCTGCCATGTCCTTCTGGCTTTAGTTGGCATTATAAAGCCTTCGAGATCATTTTTGCTGAGCAGTCTATAATTTTCAGCACTTCTTTATATGTATTTCCCTCTCCAATCAATGTTTTAATCAAAGTACGCTGTTCTTCTGAACAATGTCTGAAACAACCCATTTTGCTGAGTTGTAGAGAGCAATGCACTATTACCAGCATGTACAACATTCGCTGCCTTTGTCCTTAAATAAGGGTCACCTGTTTGATGTTGTTTTGGCATTGTGATGGCATTCATAGCTCTGGGAAAGAAGCAGTTTTTGAGTCTGGTTGTGCTGGTCTTAATGTACTTTTACCGCTTTCCTGAAGGAAGCGTTAATTTCCCGTGTAGGTGGGATCCGCCGCAATGTGGCTAGCCTTTTGGGCCTGGACAGCATATATCCGTCTTTGTCAGTCACGTGAACGAAACACCCCCTGGCACCACTTTGGATGGTTTCCAAAAGGTAAACATAACATGAGCAAATGACAGGAGCGCGTTCCGTTGTTTAACAGTCATCTTAAGGTGAAAAATGCAGAAAAACCAAGACAAACTAAGCAAAGATGCCAGGGACAGGTACTTGGCCAAGTTGGTCACCATAAATAATACCGATCTGTATGACCTGAGAGCAAACAGCTGGAGCGGCAACTCAGAACTGCTGCCTTCAACTTCTTCCCTGGACATCACGAACTAACTGGTTTATGGTACCAGTGCTTATGCTTCGAAAGAGTTAAAAATATGATAAATCTCTAAAAGCTCACGGAAACTTCTCAACCGGCTGGGTGAGGATCTGTTCTCATTTCGAACAGAGGGCTGTGCACAAACACAGTTATTACAGCAAAGGTAAGAAAACTGTAAACAAGGAAACTTGTAGTCAGCGTATCAGCCTAGAAACCGTGGTTATATGATTTTATATCCTTTGTAATGACCATATACCAGTGTTAACAGAGAAATCATCACATATTCTGAATGAAATATATGTGGAATAGCAGTAATAAAAATGTGACGTTTTTCCTTAACAAACGTATTACAATAATCAGTGATTATAATATTATAATTAGTCATTATTAAATGGTTTGGTGCTGTCGTAAATCGTTGTTCTCTATCTCATTTGTCTTGTCTGCAGGTCTTGCATTTCCCAGCGTCTGAACGATAGGCTTGTCAGCGTGTTGAACAGTAGTCAGAAACACCACGGTTATGTAAAATGTTATGTAGACACTGTATTTTTAAAGCAGATGCAAAAGCATTTTTACACTTCCAACTCAAAACACTGCAGTTGCACTATACAAAACTAAACAATGCACAGTATGCTGCCCGTACATATATGCACATAGATACAGTTAAATAAGATTTAAACAAGGAGAGGGCCGTTCCCTTAATTTCAACATTTTCTAGTCTATCAAGGAGAATCATATCAATCGTGCCAAAGGCTGCACTAAGGTCAAGTAAGACAAACAGGGACACATTTACCATCTTACTAAGTGCTGTCTCTGTGCTATGATGGGGCCTAAATCCTGAATGATACATTTCATGAATGTTATTCTTACAAAGATAGGAACATAACTGCTGTGCTACAGCTTTTTCTAAGATCTTGGAGATAAGAGAGGTTTAATATTGGTCTATAGACAGCTGATATTGGTCGAGGTCAGGATTTTTAAATCAGGGGTTTGATAACTACTAGTTTAAAGGTGTTAGGTAAATTTTTCTTTGTATTTTATTTAGATAATTTTTGTTTTGATTCTTTTCTATATTCAAATACATATATTTTTCATCTTTATCAGACAGAAACAGTGTTTTTTCTGTATATCATGCACATGGAGACAATCAACAATAAAACCTTGAATTATCTTTTTTTTCTAAACTAGAAGAGTTTGTGGCGAGCTGAACGGTTTATAAAGCACCTGGACTACAGGGTGGATGACTGACACCTGTGACTACCTTAAGCCTTTCAGAACCATCATCAGAGTGAAGGTGATTTATGTTTACTAATCCATAAATTTGATTTTTTTCCACTAACCTGTGTTTCTTCAGGGAAGGTGTGTACATGTTACTGTATATTTTTATTTAACCCCTCAACCATCTGTCGGGGTATTATCATGGCCTGAATCTGTGTCCAGCTTATTTTATCTTGGCTTTTTCTCAAGAATTGCTTAGCAGATGCTAAATTTTTGATGCACGTCCCTTGGAATATGGGATAACAGTAACATCAGTTTGTCTGACCTTTGACCTTGTCCTGATAAATTTTGTCTGGGTTATTTCTCAAGAACTGCTGACACCCTAAAATTCTGCATGCAGGTTTTGTATGGTGTGTAGGTATACACAGACCGTGACGCAATTACCTCCACCTTGGCTCATTTTTAAGAACTAGAGTGTTTGAAGGGTTTTGTGATCGCTGATGGTTTTTTCTGCATATCTCTCTACAGCTGAGAATGGCTGCTCCAGAGTATTCACCCACTCTTCTGATCCCTGCCAGAAATCACCCAGGGCTACACCCAGAGTCAGGTCTGATCACACACTCATTAGTCTTTATCATACACTGTGGATCTTCCAACCTACTGAAAAAAAATTTTTTTTAAGTGCAAAGTAATATCTCAAACCACAAGAAACAATTTGGGCAATTGTAGATATAAGTCATACTCTTACTCAACACCCACCCACCATCATCCCTCTGCTGCACTGTGCGCCTGAAAGAAAACTAAATATTTGGGGTTTCTTTCATAAATGTGTAAATAACTCAGATATACAGTAACAGTAAAAGTGCCACCGCATAAACAACTAACCTTAATGTTAATCAGCTTTTCAAATTAAAAATAGTTTGTCAGTTCCGATCCTTCACCGTCAGTATTTTCTTTGAGTGAAACAAAATCACCACATGCATCAACAAATTACAAACCATCACCACCATCTGTTTGCTGAACTGATTAATCCCACTAGGGTCATGGGGAGGCTGCATCCTATATCAGCCAACTCTAAGCAAAGACAGGGTACAACCTGAACCACCTGGTCCATTGTAGGGCCAACACACACTAAACCGTCAACATGTACAAACCATCTTCCAGTAATCACATGAACCTTTAAACAGTGCTTTGGTGTAAATATATTTCCAGCCCAGTAATCTAAAAGCTTAATTTGTGTTAATCAGCTCAGAAATCAGGCAGAAGATCAGTCCCAGTGTAAAACCATACATGAACAAGATGGTGTACATAAGATCACTTTAATAGAACATTTAGAAATAACAAGTGTTCTAGTCTACATACATAAAATATAACAGAGTGCAGAACCACATGTAATGGTCATTATGATAAGACAGACTCAATTTCTTCGTACAAAAGAAAAAAACCCAGACAAGCATTTTTACACACTAGAGGAAAGCCTGCCTATATGAAGAACTGTTATCTGGGTCACAATCACATGACTGGCAGTGGCAACGTGCCCTCCATTTTGAAATGGGGAAAGAAACCATATGAATCACTATTCAGTAATAAACAAATGAAATCAAAAGCATGATCCATCCCCTTTTCTGTGGTGCTTGGATGCGACAAACTGGTAGTCTCTTAATCATTATTTCACAGATCTCATCTGGTTAAGTACAGCAATCCAAGATACACCTGAAATAAAGAAAGCGCATTAGAACTCAAACCTCAAGATTAAGAGTCAGAATTACTCAATGATGTGCATCAGAAATCTTTGGCTTAAATTCACAGGCAGTCAACACGGTCGCTCTGCCGGGGAAAAAAAATTAGTCATCACAGAAGCACAGGATATGCAGAAAAGTAACCTGACCAAGATTCAGAAACGTACCTCGTTTTTACTTCATGTAAGATGATCGAGTGCATTCCAGCTTCATCAGGCACTTCCCTAAAGATAGGAGATATGCATTTTAGGATAATTGCAGCAGCACATTTTTTAAAAACTGCACTAAAGGGTGTATCAAAGTTGTGCTTAAACATGGAGCAGTCAGAGTCGATCTGCTGGGGAAAAAGTTTAGTCACCATTTACACGATAAATAGGACGGATCACACAAAAAGCAAACTCACCTGTTTCAGACACTGGGAAAGCTGAGTGGTGGTAACACACACGGTAAGTCCCAGGATCTACAGTAATAACAAGGAAGGGGGTGTTAGATGGGCCCTTGAAAGATGGTTAAATGTTTGTGCGCAGGATAATGGTTCAGACAGTTTGGCTTAATTTTGGAAAAGTCAACAGAGTCGATCTGCTGGGGAAAAAAGCTTGGTCATCATGTGCACCATTATACCAATACAACAGTGTAAACT
The DNA here is from genome assembly GCA_039654305.1 of Porochilus rendahli. Taxonomy (NCBI): domain Eukaryota; kingdom Metazoa; phylum Chordata; class Actinopteri; order Siluriformes; family Plotosidae; genus Porochilus; species Porochilus rendahli. Next base: position 19,026,353 of record JBCNYG010000021.1, read on the forward strand.
TATTATGGGAATAGCAAGTGGGACATACCAGTTTTAGATCCTTAAACGAACTCCACGAATCATTCAGCCAGTCACTGACCCCAAAGTTCTAAAGGGGGAGGTTCATATCTTTAATGATACATTCACAGAGGCTGGTACACTAAACAACTGTACACTGACAACAGCTCAGACAATTTGGCTTAAATTGTTAGGAGGTCAACAGAGTCGATCTGCTGGGGAAAAAAGTTCAGTCATCACAGCCATGTCGGATGAAAATCCATACACAGGAGGGGTGTGTGTGTCAGGGCGCTCACCATGATCCTCAAGACCCCGATGGTGCGTGGCTTAATTTCAGGGAATGGAAGTTTCCATCTGAACAAGCAGGTGTGTGGCAACCTTGAGCCTCCATATTCACCCCTCAGATGGATGGTCACACCTGGAAAACAATTATCCCAAATCAAGAGAGAAAGACGCAAAAACTTCGTGAAATACAATTCCAAACTGGACTCATGACACGACAGAAAAAAGGCGGGGACAACAACCACGTGGTCCAAAACCGGAAGTGGAGCTATCGGGTTGCATTACTCAGCACGTGGTACCTTTAAAAAGGACATTTTATATAGCAGTCCGTATACAGTTATATTTTTCTACAGTAGTCACACAAGCTCCTTGTGTAAAGTATTTGGGTCACCTCCATTTCACTCAATATAAAGTGAATAATTCCACAGTTAAAGTTCAGTATTTTTAAAATGTAGCTAAATTTATAAATGATCACTGTGCAATTCAGAAACTCACTAATCCAGACAAGTTTATTTTACATAAAACACGAATGAAATAAAGACGGCTACAGGAGCTCCGGCCTCCTCCAGAACCGCACTTTCTTCCCTCAAACCCGCTTTAAACATTCGGTAACTTAGAACAATACTGAATAAACACCCATACTACCATTACAGAAACACAAATAATCACAGCAGCGACACCGAACATACATCTCATATCATATCATAAAACCGAACCGCCTTCTTACCTCTGCACTACAACCCGCCGCAAGAATGGCCGTGCGCGTGAGGACAGACTTTTAAGGAGAGCAATGCGCATGCGTCGTTCTAGTGTGTGTAGTACGCATGCGCGGTGGCATACGTAACGCATTGTTTCCGCTAATTCGACTGGAAACTTGTCTCGTTCAATTTCCGACCAGAGACTAAATGAAATCAAAGGGAATTAAATCCACTCACGAACTTCTTCTGAACTCGGACTTCACCTCGTGACGTAATTTCCACATGGCTAATCCCACCGCCAACAGTAAATAAAGTACCACTTCTCTCCTTTAAATAAGATGACAGTAGTGTTTACGGTTTATTTACTAACAGACACATTATTTAGACAAATCTTTTCTGTTTATTGTACTGTTTACTGGTATGAAAAGAAAACACATTACGAACTTTATGTAGCTGTTTTTTTAGACCTTGAGCATTTTTGGGACAGGATGTTTTTCCAACTTTGCAATTCGAACTAATGATGTGTCATTTGCCACCGAGTCGGTTCTTTGAGTCGGCTCTTTAATTCGGCTCTTTTAAGTGAATGTTGATTATGTTGTCATATAAATTGATTAAAATATTTAGCGTAATATTATTTTGACAAACAGGTTCAACAGATTTTTTTTGTAATGCAGTAAGTCGAATTATTAGGAACTTGAGTCAAATTATTTGACTCACTGAACCGAGTCAATTAACTATGATTAATTTTTTCTACAAATGCAATACTACAATATTACAAGTATACCATTTTATTAATGTAGTCATTATTGTAATTTATACATTAATGTAGTGCAGTAGTCTTGCATGAATAATGATTTCATTCAGACTACAGAGGGGAAAGCAGGACTGTCTTGCTCGGTTTAAACCACTAGGGGGCAGTATCGACTCTTTCACTTATTTTACAATTTAAACACATTTTTTAAATGTACCAAAAATACTGTGAATAACTGATATTTACTGTTCAGAACATCGCCATAAATAATAATAATAATAATAATAATAATAGAAAACTCACATATAAGCAACCAGTCACTTACTAAGCTCAGGGAGAACAGGCAAAAACCCTATATGCTAACCATTACGCTGAACACACACACACGCGCGCGCGCACACACACACAGACACACACACACAACTTTAAGAAAGTACATACATTTAGCTGTAACTGTAAGAGCAACGAATTTTCTAAGAACATTTTTATGTTTAAACTTGCACCAGTTTAAAAAAACAAAACATTTTTCCCAAAGCCCACTTAATTTAAATCACACACACCTTCTTATACACATTATCGCACCTCTCTGTAGACCAATTAGCACCTAGTTTGTGAGCATTATCCCTGGCCTGTGCTGTATGTTGAGGTGATGCTGGCATGATCGGGATGTGTGTAAATTCTTTGTGTTGTAGTTCACACACTCCTGGCATGAATAAGGGATTATCCTTTGATACAGAGAAGTAGACAGTGACGATTCCTTCCCCCCTTCTTTTTTCATGTTTCTCAAACACTAGAAACTAAAAATACTTGCTTTGAGATCAGATGTGGTTTTTCAGTAGCTCTTTAATGCACATGTATACCACAGGAATCAAGATGTCCCTCATGGGCTCTTTGAATAATAGAAAAATAGATAGATAGTTAGATAGATAGAAAGTTTCAGCTTCACTCCAATAGATGCACAAAAAACTCTCATTAGTAAGAAAAAAGAGTAATAAATAAATAGTAATTATGTTATTATTAGAAAAGTGAAAGTCAATAAAAAAGGAAAACTTTGTAGCTTCTTTGTTCTTAAAGTAGTTAAAGTTCCCAGAGAGGTTATTCTAAGAACAATTAAAGATTCAACATGTAAATATTTTCCTTGTAATTATATATCATTTATTTTATTACAGTGTTATTATAAGAATCTATATAGTAATCCATGTAGTCATTATGATTGCTGTCAAGCCACTATACACTTATTGCTTTTTCAGATGAATGTTGTCCATGATGAGAAGAGAAAAAGTTCTGAACGGGTTTTCCTGGAGTTTTCAGGGAAGGCGGAGAATCTGAACAAATAATTAGTTTTTGCTTCACCTCTGGCAAAAAATGTTCTCAGACTTTATTAATCATTTAATAATTAATACCATGCTGCGATAGAGAGGGACTTTAATAAAAGTCCTTTTATAAAGAAAGATCTTTGGCATAGGTTTGCACTTTCTGAGTGCTTCTAATTAAATTTCTAGTTCTAAAATTGTTGGAAACTCCCTGTAGTATAAGAGGAATGAAATGTTTATAGGTAAATATTCCGCTTCGGGGTTGTAACAGTAATGTAATTTTCCAGTAAATACTATGTTGAAATCCCATCTCTAAATACTACCTAAAAATGTAAGTTAGCAATAGCCATGGTATAGCAATATATATTTTGTAAAATGCAGAGCTTTAAGTGATTACCTAACTTTTACTCAGCTGCCATTAGTCTTGTATATGCAGTGCAAAATTGAAGACGCCTACCTGAGACAGTAAACATGTCTTGTTTTGGATTAATAATAAACCTAATCACATGTAAGAGTTGTACAAAGTATTAATCTAAGCTTTAGGATACTATCTATAATCCCGTATCATCCATGTGTGAAGAGGGTGATCATGATCAGCGGTGATTAATCCGTGCACATGATAGGATTACTTATAGATCACTAGATAATTGTGTCGCTTTTACTCTCACTTTAAATATTTGCATTCCTCTGATCAGGAGTCCTCATGTGCATGCTTTACCCAAACCATTAGAATCTGTGTAACTGAGAATGAATGAAATAAAGCAGATGAGGGTTGCGGCGTGTGAGAACCAGTGCTCGAAACTCATGGTTTGGTCAGAAACACTCTGATAGATGACGGTGATCTTAGAACATGTATGAGGTAACCAGGGTGTGGGACACATTTGACCTTTAGACCTGTTCCGGAAGAGGAATGAGGGCGGCGATGATTGCCAGGTTGCTGTCTCTAGGTTACGGTCGCCGCGGCAGTGGGAAACGGGGCGCAGGCACAGCAGGTGGGAAGCAGTAGAGCACTGGAGATGTCACTTGTGATCTTTGCCGCGTCCCCATAACTGGACAAAGGACAATTAGAGACTTGTCATCACTTGTCAGAGGCTAAGCTGGGTCAGTGCTGGATCAAAATGAAAGCAGTGGTGAAGCTTTTCTTTGGCCATTCTGGGAGTTATGGAGCTGAACCTAGATTAAAGGAACAGTTTAACCAAAATTAACTTTACAACATATATTTTATTTTGACATAAACTTGCTGCAATGTGTTTTATTTACCAAAGAAGCAAACATTTTAGACACGAAACACAACTTGATGGCATCATTTATTTTAGTCTTTATACCTCAAGCTTGTTTGCTATATAGTTATAGTACACTGACACAAATGGCAGGGTGTAAACAATCTGATGGAAAAATCCGCTAAGCAAATAGTCAGGGCCCGGTTTGAACCACTTTGGAGTGGTGTTTCTGCTCAAACACACCTGAAAACTTACCGCTTAATGACCAGATCTTTAGGTTTGTTAGTTCAAGGTTTCTCAGTTTCTATCCTGGACACCCAGTGCACTCTGTAGATTAAACCTTTCCATAAATACACCAAACCTGTTGATCAGTTAATTATCAAACCCATTCTGAGTATCAGGTCAGTTAGGAGAAGCGTGAGCTGTCGTAAATCACATCGTTATGTCTATTTGAGTTGAGTATCCATTTATTTTAGCATATGGCGTTTACAATGGAAGGGAACGATTGCATGTTGCAGATAAAATATTTGCCTCAAAGCCATAGATTAAAACAGGAAATACACATCATACAGCAAACATTGTCAGTTAAGGAAGCAAACTTTTGTCAGTTAGTGCTGAACCAGTGTTTACAACTTTCGTGACTTTTTTAACCCCTTGGTCAAGTTTATTTCAAAAAGGCTAATGGTAAATTTAGTGAGTTTTTAAGCAGACACGAACAACTGTCTCACATGCCATCCAGTTCACACTGTAGCTGCTGTTAATGACTACCAGTAGTACGTAAAGCCAGAGTTGCCTTTATGTGAGCCTATATTGCCAACAACCAATCACAAAAACAATATTGCCAATGACCAATTACAGATCATAATTTTTATTAATGACCAAACACCAATCACCATATTTACCAATCACAGTCACCTTTTTTTTTTTTACCAACAACAATTAACATTTTTGCCAGTGACCAATCACTGTTCATTATCTTTACTAACTACCTATGACTTTACCAATAGTATTGACCAGTTACCAATCACCATATTTACCAATGACATTCCCTATTTTAACCAGTGACTAAAAACATTTGTTAATTTATTCTCTAGGCCACTTAATAATAATTAGGGTCGCAGAGAGGCTGGCATTCATCTCCGCCGATTCTGGGCAAAGGTGAGGTACACCCTCGACAGCTCTCCAGGCCATCACAGGACTAATAACAAGTTTATTACCATTTTTACCTATAACCAATCCCTGATCATGAGTTTAATCAATGACCAATCACTGTTCTCCATTTCTAACAAAAACTAATCACTGATCACAGTTTTTACTAATAAACTGCACACCATAGTTCTTCGTGACCTTCATGAAGTTAATCACAAGTTCATGGGTAACTCTCTTGTTCTTTTTACTTTGCTGTCTTGGTAGAGATTACAATATTTCTGGAATATGTAAATGGTAGGTTAGACTGTTGTTAGACAATATGTCATGCATATTTAAATAGTGAACTATTTTTTTTTGTGAATATGAACGAAGTTTTTTGATTTTTGTGCCATGACAAAATATAACTTTTCTTATTCAGAAAAATCCTTCATATGACCCCTTGATATGACCGATGACACTGCTGACATCATCTGACACCCTCTAGCTAGTTATTTTGGGTTCACATTAGCTACTTTCCCCTCATTAGCACAAGTAAAACTGCATGAAATTATTTTCATTAGATTTTTACATCACTTAACATCATGGTACAAAAAGCTTAGCGTTCAAGTTTAATTGACTTTTCATGTAGAAACCTACATGTTATGTTTTGTGTATCTTCTGTGTGCTACAGTCCACAAAGAAGACACTTTTAAGTATTATGGTTGTAGTATATGATTTAAGACCCAGCACTAAAGTTGAACACCCCTGCTATACCCAAATGTGTCTTAACAGTTACTTTCCTTTCCTGGACAGTTAGGTTCCAGTGCTTTTAAAACACTGATCACATGTGATATAGGTACGCAAGGTCTGCGGGGGCCTCTGAACATTAGAGCAGGTTGTGTTCAAAGTGAACTCTGCAGGGTAGTAGGTGTCCCGCAGTCAGCGCTGAAGCTAAAACATATGGACTGTGGAACAGGGGCCTTTGGGTCTCATGGGGAAAGGGGGAGGGCAATGAGGGTTCGAGACACAAAACGGCTACGTTATAAAACGAAATCCAGACTGCTGTTTAAATAATGGCTGGGTGTTAACCCATTTAATCCTAAATGTGTGACAGCCCTGTGACACAAACTGTGTACTACTTCATAAAAAAATTTAATAGTCACAGCTGCAGAGCCACACATTGCATCAGTACATCAGTTCCACCCGAGTGTGTAAAAGGGCTTCAAACTACAGTAGAGTGCAGTGAAGATTCTACACCACCGCTTTTGTGTAAAAGGGCTCCGAATAAAAAGAAGTAAAGAATTGCTCCTTGATAATTTTTTGGTGAAAATGTATTGAACAATGCTATCGTAGGCAACGAGAACAAAAAAATTATTCTGACAAGTATATTGAGGTAAATGTATTGCTAATAAACAAAAACACTGAAAATACAGGTTATTCAGAAAAATTGAAAGACGTTGTAAATAAAAATGTTTTCACTTTTGTATAGCATGAATGAACTTCAAACCACATGGAATTGTTTAGCAATTAAAAAAAATACACTTAACAAAATGAGGATAAATCAGAAACCAAGTACAATTCAAGTATTTATTTAATGTATTATTGGATCATAATGATGCGAGTAGGTAAACAAACAACATTATATAGTAATAACGAAAATAACAGTCTCTTTTTTGAGAAAAAAGTCAATATTTATTGTGAACACCCTTTACTTTGATTACAGCATTTAACCTTTCAGGCATAGTGTTCACATAATTTTTAACTTCTTCACTCGCTAAACCATTCCATATGTTCATGAAGTTCATTCATGCTATACAAAAGTCAAAAAATAATAATAAACAAATAAAATTGTTATTTTTATGTTTATTAGCCATACTTCAATATACTTGTCTGAATTTTGTTTTTTTTGGTTCTCGTTGCCTACGATAGCATTGTTCAATACATTTTCACCAAAATATTATACAGAAGTAATTTTTTACTTCCTTTTATTAAGAGTTCTTTTAGACAAAAACAGTGGTGTATAATCTTCACTGCACACTACTGTATATACTGTTCTATACATATTAATGTATCAAAAGAGTGTTTGTTCACCTTATATGCCTATGCATTTAAAGTAACAATACTTTCAAATGATTTTTGAATTTGGGGGGTGATCTTACTAGAGGTGCAATAGAAAAGCACATTTCTTTTTAAACATTTTTTTAGATTATTTGCAAATTTTGAAACTCGCATCAAGGTGTTTTGCAACTCCACATGCAAGCAAATATTTTGTTCCTTAAATACATATATGACTCAAAAGTCACAAGAAAGTTGCATGGCAATTTGTGACAGATTTGCGAGTGGTTAGCGGAGGTTAGCGGAGGTTTGGCGATAAAATGCGAATGTCCTGTAGTAAATGAGTCGCTAATTGTTTGCTTTTTGTTCTCACACCATCCACTTTTTATTTGCACGTTATAAACGTGAACAAAATGCTAATAAAATGCGAATGATGACAAAATACACTGAATATGGGAGATGCCAGCCACTCTCAAACTTTTCTCAAACTTTCTGGGTGGAAGTCTCCAGCTTGTGGCTTTTCCTTGCGACCTTTGTGACATGTTTACATTGATAAGGGTCATGCTGGCACAGTGGTTAGCATTGTCACGTCACAGTTCTAGGCTTGAATCTCAGCCAAGGGTCTTTCTGAGTAGAGTTTGGGTTTCATCTGGGTACTCTGGTTTCCTCTCACCATCCAAATACATGCACATTAAGTCAACTGGTTTCTCTAAATTGCCTTTAGTGAATATGTGAATATTTCCAGCCTCCCCTGCAACTAAATAACTTATTCTTGTATCTTACAAAGTAAGTTAAGGTGAGCGAATGTACAGGATGACCCACCTCAGATACAAAACTGTGGCAGTGCAGTGTTAAAGTGCCCTGTTCTGCACATGTTCATATTTGTAGGAAGGATAAAGTTTCCTCAGTTTAAATCTAATAAGGTAAGAAAAAGTAAAGTCGTATGTTTAATGCTAAGGTGCTACAGATGCTGATCATACACACTAGATTTTGGAGTGTTTCTGTGGCCATTTTTTTAAACCCATTCAGCCACGAGAGCATGAGTGAAGTCAGGGTGAGGAGTGCTGGGGTGCAATCAGCATTCCAGTTCATCTTAAAGGTGTTTAGTAGGGTTAGGTCAGGGCTATGTGCAGGCCACTCAAGACAGATCATGTCTTCATAGACCTTGCTTTGTGCATGGTGCAGTGCATTGCTATAAAAGGTTTGGACCTCTTAGTTCCAGTGAAATACATTTTTTGTTTTGTAATTCTACCCGCAGAGAGAGACATTCTGTGCAATAGTGTGTTTCAAGTTTGGACGAACAGTTTGGGGAAGAACCACGTGCAATGGTCAAGTGTGCATGTACCTGTATATGCAGTGCATCTTTAAATGTTTTAACTTTTATAGAGGGTCGGGTGAGCTCTACACACTTCAAGCAGACATAAGCATCTTATAGCAAAAAGACGTCTGTTTAGAACCAAGCCATTTAGTACGACTGTAAGTAAACTGTGCTCGGTAAAAGTGTGTTTTTATGCTCATCTGAAGTCTTTGTATACACTCAAGAAAAACAAAATTCAAATGAGATTTGTTTTTCCATTTTAAATTGGGACAGTGATGACACTTTTTAATAGAGTTTAATGGATAGCCGACCAATCCTTTTGCTCACTCAGATCCTTATGCTTGTGGGCGGCATGCTGGAGTAGGGGTTGACATGTCTGCCTCACAGTAAGAAGGTCCTGGATTCGAGTCCCAGGGTCAGGTGTTTCTGTGTGGCGTTTCTACCCCGTGCTTTCATACGTTTCCCTTTGGTACTCAAGTTTCCTCCTACAGTCAAAAGACATGCACATAAGTCTAATTGGCTGTTCCAAATTCCCCCTAGATGGGTTTTGTGTGTTTGTGTGTGTGTGTGTGTGTGAGTGTGTGTGAAGGTGTGTTGGCCCTGTAATAGTTTAGCGAACTG
>JBCNYG010000021.1:19036170-19049522 GCA_039654305.1 Porochilus rendahli
TGTGTGTGTGTGTGTGTGTGTGTGTGTGTGTGTGTTGGCCCTGCAATGGTCTGACGAGCTGCTCAGGGTGTACCTGCCTTGGCCCAGTGTTGGCTCCAGCTTCCCAGTGACCTACCTACAAAGTGGTTCTGAAAATAAATGAATGAATTATTATTATGATTATTATTACTATTATTATTGCAAATTAAAACTATGATGTTCACTGACTTTGGTCAAAAAACTGGTAATCTTTGAAGATGTCATGCTTTACATGTGAAGATGCAGAACTTTACTTATGATCAGATCAAATATTTTTTTTTTCTGGGTCAGATGTGTCAGTGGTTAGCACTGTAACCTCACATTGTGAAAGCTCTTGGTTTGAACTGTAGCCTGGGGGCTTCCTGTGTGGAGTTTGCATCTTCATGTGCAGAAGTCTCAGCAAACCCCCCCTTGTGTACAAGTTATTATACTTTCTTTTGCACTGACTCAATGCATTATTGAGTCAGTACAAAATATTGCAGAAATCTCAACATCAGTCCTCCAGCACAAAATGAAATGCTGCAGAAAAATGTTTATATTGCTGAAAGCAGCATTTTATAAATTTTATAAAACCCACATTTCAGAAAAAAAAAAAAAGGTTTTGCTGCAAAAATAAGAAACAAGTGCATAAATCAAAGTCTTTAGAAGACCTGTGGCTTAGGCTGTAAGATGCTCAGGAATACCTACAGCTCATTCACTTATAACACAACATCTTTCTTGAGATTTTTAAAGCACTGACTTTGTTTCCTTTATGTTGAAATATAGAAAGATTTGGTTTCATTATTTTTGAAGGTATCTTTTCTCATGAGCATTAAATTGCATTAAAATGTAGACTTCTGGTCCTATACTGTTCAGCTTCTTGTTTCATTCATTCATTTTGTAAGCTGCTTAATACTAATTTGGGCCACGGGGAAGTTGTTGCCCACATAGGTATAAAGACATAGAAACGCAGCGTGCACTATACAAACGTTTGCGAGGTTCGTGATTGGCCTGCCACGCCGCGGCCACCTTTGTGAGGTGAACCAATGTAAACAAACACCGCCCGCATTTCTATATACAGTACGATCCTTAATCACTGGGGTTTATATATATATTATTTAAATATGTTCAAGTTTTAGGGCCACCAAGAAATTGTTCCAATATTGAATGAAATGAGAAAATAAAGATATTAGGTCTATTTGTAGTTAATTTTTTTTTTTTAAGGATACTTACAATCCTAGGCTTATTTATCATTAAAAAGCGACTGCATGCAGTACAGAGCTTTAGCTGACAGTAGGCTATAATCGACTAGACCTGTTTAAAATGAAGTGGACTATACATCAAAAGTTCAAAATATGTGTTGAATCAGATGGACTTGATAAAAATGATTTTGTTCATGTACTGGCTCTGTGTGCTCTGGAGTTGGTTCTCAAAATTAGTTTCATATTAATGTAAGACTAAAAAAAGGAATGTCTATCTATTAGTATCTATAAATAAAAATCATCATTTAAATATAAATATTTATACTGTTTACTGGCCAAGACGGCAAGAATTTAGTCTAAGGATGCTATTGTAAATCGTATACATAATACAAACTGATTTCCTGCATGAGGTATTGCACATTTACTAAACTCTGACTGAAAATTATTTCAGTGTACAATGGCGGACGGAGCGCTTCTGCATGATGTGCCGAAATGGACTAAATTTCGTATCTACGTCTTTATACCTGTGGGTGCCCATCTGAGCCAACACTGGGTGAAAGCCTGTTGGTTCACCCTGAATGGCTCACCCGAAGGTTGCAGGGCCAACAATTCATACATGCACCTAGGGGCAATTAAGAACAGTGGGAGGAAACTGGAGTACCCGGAGGAAACACATGCAGGCGCGGGAGAACATGCAGACTTGACATAGAAACACCCTTGCACTGTGCAAGACTCGTACCCAGGCCTTCCTGCTGTGAGGCAGACGTGCTAACCCCCTGCACCACCCTGTGCCATTCTGCACCCCCAGCTCCTTGTATTATCCTTTAATGATCATTTCTTATTCAGGGTACAAACCCTGCTTTATTTACATGTCGGATGATTTAAAAAAATGTATTTTATTCCATATTATTTCATCCCACTTTCCCTGTCCCTCCCCATCCCCACCCATTTTGACCACACCCCCCTCTCATCACTGATGAGGTCCGCCCCCGAGGTGCAGCGCGCTCCTTAAAGTCAGCGCTCAGTGGAGCGCAACCGGCGGCGCATCGCGTGAGGACAGGAGGGGAAACCCGAGGAGTCACACCGACGACTGAGGATCAAGAGACAGAGAGGGAGGGAGACAGAGAAAGTTCGGAGCTGGTGCACAGACAGAGGAGCAGAACTTCCAGCATGTCGTTGTTGAGGCTGATCATGGTGTGTTGGTGTTTTTGCGCCGCGTTTGTCGCTGCAAACTTCACGATGGAGAACGACCTGGGCTCGGCTTTCGTGCACCGCGCGCTGCGCAGTCAGGAGCGCCGTGAAGTGCAGAGAGAGATCCTGTCCGTGCTCGGTTTGCCCCGGCGGCCGCGACCCCACTCTCCGGAGCGGCGCACGGCGGCCCCCATCTACATGCTGGAGCTGTACAACGCGGCGCTCGAACCCGCCGCTTCCGGTTTCTCGCGCGTCGCGTCTCCGGTTCTGGCTCCGGCTCCGACCCGACGGGATCGGCGCTATCTGAGCGACGCCGACATGGTGATGAGCTTCGTCAATATGGGTGAGTAGAGGACTTTGTGTCTAAAGCTTTGGGAAAGTGAGTGCCTTTTTTGTTGCCACATCAAAGTCACTGGATCTGATCAGTTTGCCCAGATTTCACCTGATAATAAAACTTTATTATTACATTCTTGCAAAGATCCGCCAGAATGCACCTTTACGCACTTTACGCACACTCATAACATGCTAGAAACCCTGACATCAATTGTTATTGTCTCCTTTGGAGAAGAAGCATCGCCACACCCTCCTAACGACTGTTCTTGATAATATTGTGAGTGTTTCTTTAAACATGTGGCCTGGAAAACATGAAAACATTAAAAACACCGCCATGTCTGGAGATAATTATTCTTTTCGTTAGTTTTGTTTGTTTGGTATTTGGCAGCTGGCATTTAAATCAGTGCGCTCACACTCTGGCGACAAGATTACGTTCAACCTTAGAATAAAAAAAATCTTTTTGCATAATGAGATTATAAATCATGAGGGCAAATGAGAGAGTTTTAGATCTCAGGCGGTGAGAGTAAGAAAAACATCTGTACTTAAGGTTTAAGCTCAAGTTTCATTAGGAAAGTAAACTACAACAGAAACCAGAGGACATTACCGTACAGCACTGTCTCCAAGAGCTGTTTCATCAGATGATATAGATCTGTTTGGATCCCTAAAGACATTCTGGTATGTCAATATCCACTGTAATGGCTTGCTTTCTTTTTTGCCAGACGATTCACATGGCTGCTTTCCGTGCCTCTTAGGAGGCTATAAAACGAAGAATTTTTCTTTTGTTCAGAGGTAATGGCTTGCCATTTTGGGAATCCAAATCTGTGCTGTGAAGAGGGCTTTTCACACGGCTTAGTTTGGCATGACTAAAATCTGAGAAGGCATTTTTGACCTCACAGGGGAAAGATAAAGCTGTTAAGAGATAAAGACCAGTTTGGGAGACCCTCGAGTGTGTTTTTCGTATTTGAAAAGTGTGGGATTGAGATGGGATAAACAGCAACTGATGAAAGATAATGGTGCTGCTGCAATACTAGAAATAGTGTCGGTGTTCTCATTCGTAGTCGTAATAAGCTGTGATTGTGAGTGATTACAGGTTTCTGTGTGGATAATGAAGAAGGTTTATGTGTACACAGAGAACTGAGCACGACCGGGGACTTCCCTGGACATTACTGAACTTATCAAACCTGAATTCTGCCTTTGTTTCCTTTGGAAACTATAGCATTGCCTGCGTTTTACTTTTTTCGAGGGGGCATTCCTGTAGTGGACACGAGTCTCCTTCCCCTCTCTGTCCTCCCTTCCTTTTATCCACAAGAGTTTTTTTTCTCAGTAGGAATTTCTTGCCTCTGAGCAAAGAACTAAACGTTTCAGTCCAAATCTCTTTCAATGGCGCATGGTGGCCTGTGGAAAAAGTTCGGCTTTGTTAGCTGAGCCAGCTGTCAGTGTAATCCCTCCAAAAAAAAAAAAAAAGATGAGACACGGATATGATATAGGCTCTAAGTCATTAAAAAAAGCCGAGCCTTTGTTCAGGGGCATTGTTTATATTTACTTATTTAATTTTTTATTCTTTGTGTCATGCTGTTGACTGACAGGATAATTTCCTCCGCTTGTTCAGATGTGTGTTGAGGCAGGCAGGCCTGTGTTTAATACTGGACCACCCTAAAAGACTGTATTAAAGGTATTTCCTTCCCAAAGCACCACAGCGACCAGAGGGAGAGAGTAAAGACACGCACCTCTGAGCCTTTTTTTTTGTTCTGGAGCATGTGGATTTCAGACCATATCGTTTTTGTTAATACAGTATATGAACACTTGAGGTTCAGTTTGAATCCCTAAAATTAGTAAAAAGGGGGAACACATTGGGGGGGGATGTTGTTGTTTTCAACTATTGAGCAAATAATTCAAGAGACAAAGGAAAATAGATAGGAACATCATTGTACATGGTAGAAGCTTAAAACAGTCAAAACAACAGTATAAATAGTACTAAAACCATATAATGTAGCAGTTCACCAGATAAATGGTTTGTAAACTATTTTTATATTGTATATTTATATCTTTGTCCATTTTTCAAAGTATAATGAAAGTGACATAGTGGTTAGCGTGTCCTCCTCACAGCTTAATGGTCCTGGGTTCACACCAAGGCTCGGGCGTTTCTGTGTGCACGTTCTTCCAGTGCATGTGTTGGTTTCCTTCAGGCACTATGGTTTCCTCCCACAGTCCAGAGACATGCACATTAGACTAATTGTCTGTTTGCAAATTGCCTTTGGGTGCGAGTGTACAAGATTGCGTATGTGTCGCCCCGCGATGGTCTGGGAAGTTGTTTAGGGTGTACCTCACCCAGAGTTGGCTGAGCTAGGCTCCAGACCCATGACCCTAAAAGTAGGATTAAGCAGTTTGGCGAGCGAGTGAGTACAAATAACACTCCCCGACAGTCATTGCAGGGAAAAGACCAGAACTTGAGGTCTGACAGAACCTGTGAAGTTCGGACTCCGTCCAGCGCACCAGCTGCAGAGCAGCGCTGAAGCTTCTGCTTGGAGCGGGTCGGCTTTCATTTTTCCCAGCTCGTGTTTTACCTGGGAATGTGCCACAGATTGCTACAGATGTGTCTGAGAGGTTTTGTTTTTTTTCCCAGCAAGAGCCAGCTGTTCCTTGGAAAGGAAAAGACCGTCTGCAGTCTGTTCTTTCTTACGTTAACACACTCCAGCGTCTTAAACATGATCCCGGTCAGTTTCTTACAGGTAATGAATGGTTAAGGCTAAGGTTACCAGGTGGGCTTAGAACTTTTTTTTTTGGTGAACTTTGTTTTTTGCTCGTATAAACTCCGGTGACATTGTTTTCACCCTGGAGATTTGCTACGCGTGAGATCGGATTACTCTCCCTTTTGGTCCCCAGACCTTTTTGTTTTTGCGTGCTGTGATTTCAGTCACGCTTTTAAGTAAATTAAGATTGATATGACTTGAAACATGCTTATTTGTGTGCTTACGTCTTGAGCATTGCTGAGAAATTGAGTGTAAGCACCTGAACTCAAGTTGCAGTTGTTTATCTCCCCCCAAAAAAGTTCGGACTCTGTGAATCCCTACAGCTCTCTGTAACTGGCGGAGAGGCAGTCACGCTCTAAATGTTTATGCTGATAAGCCAGCTCGGCCAAATAACACTGAAATCCGATTATTCCTTAGAATCGAATTCTAAGAAAACCAAAGGCCTTTTTTGCATGGTTGCGGGCGAGGTAATATTCTAAGTAATTGATGTAAAGTTAAAGCTGATGTAACTACCCACTTTGCCCTAAAGCACTGCAGATGCACCAACAAAGTCCTAGGCTGTAGATACTAGGGAAAGATACCTTAGGAGAGATTAGTTGGTTGACAATTTTGACTATGTTTAACAATAAAAATCAGAAAGAAACAACGTCACCTTTATTAAAACAATATATACCAAACAGTGGGTGGAGCACCGCTCCAAGACTTGGGAATTCAAAGTTCGTGTAGATAAATGCTGCGCCTGAATTGCCGAGCTAACAGATCGGTTTTTTTTTAAACCATAAACTAGAAAGTGTGGGATAGACATGGATGCTTCCATGCTTGTCGTTCCTTAGCAACAACCTAGACATTTAATTGTGATGAGATTTATATCCTCCTGAGACCCAAAAATTAATGTTGTGTGTCTTTTCATTTCTTCAGACTGCTTCTGTCCCGCAACACCCAATATTAAAACTTGATCAATGTCTTCGAATAAGGGGAAGAGTAATACCCATTGGTTCTCATATGTGGATCTTAGAAGGACACAGAATTGTGTGGGAAAAAATATGATGTCCTCTCAAGAGGACAGTGAGGTCTCAAGACTCAAGACCCTCCCAAAACTCAACTGGGTGAATGGTGGCGTAGCGGTTAGTATCTTTTCCTTTGCTTGAGTGGGTTTCCTCTGGGTACACAGGTTTCCTCTCACACTCCAAAGAAATACGCATTAGGCTAATTGACTGTTCGAAATTGCCCCTAGTGTGAGTGTGGATGGTTTTGTGTGTACTGGCACAGAATTGGCTGAGATAGACTTCAGCCATCTTGTGACCCTAGCAGACTAAAGCTATTCGGTAAAATGAATGAAAATGAACAGATGAATGATCTGTATGATTAACAATCATTCGACGACAATAAAGTGGGTGTTGTTGAACTGTCCTTGAGACGAAGTGTCTCTTCAAGAGGTTAAGTAAATGCTGTGTGGAAACATAAAGAGAAGGAAACGGAAACAATATGTTTACCCGTTTAAACACAACACTGTACACTTAGCTAACAGAGGTCTTTGAGCCTGCTCATTCAGAATTTCATATAAACTACACAGAAAGTTCCAGAAATGTGTTTTAGTATATACTACACAAGGAAAACAACCATAAACAAGACTTTTATGCTCCCCCCTCATTTTTAAAGTGTGCTAATGATGACACTGCCCGCCCAGTGCGTCAGCAGGTTTAATTCGAGCAGTGTCCACTTTGAATAGGGTTTTATAATCCCGAATCAGTTTACCAATTAGATCGTTCCGTTCCCATGAATGCTGTAGATTATAACAAATGAATATGTCAGTATTCTGACTGATCTAAAATCAGTGCTTGTACAAAACCACATAGCTCATTTAAAAGAGAAGAAACACTGTTTTGTTTCAATGATACATTGCTGTTCGATGTCTTGTTTTGAACTCGTTGTTGGGAAGACTGTACCGAGATTCCGAGCTGGACTTCCAAGGAGATCCCAAAAGATGTAATCTTTGTTTTTCCCTATTTGGAGATAAATAATTCTGAGTTGCTAGTTATAGCAGAGCTCTATACTCATGCAAATGTCGTGAAGCCACAAGCTTGATTTTGTTGTTGCGTCCGTGCTCACGCGGGCTACCCAGTAAATGAAGAAAATTGCGGGGGAATACATCGCGCATGTGCAGTCGGTGCTGAGTGCACTTGCACTTCGCAGAAAATGTTCTTGTTTAATCAGTGGTTTTTCTTTTTGAGGAGAAATACATTTTCAAAAAGCATTAAAAGGATAGTAAGTTATATTATGGAGGTGACTTTACTGAAAATAAATGCTTACTCTATTAATGTTATCCGAATGCACCTATCACACCTTGCCTCTTTTCCTCTTCTGCGATTTGGTTAGCATCTTTATCTGGTGAAAAAAGTCAGTGTGATGCGTTTATTACAGTGAACACATGACGCAGTTTAAAACTTGAACTGTAAGGTGTGTGGATACCCTGCCTTTCCAGTTGTTGAGTGTTGATGTTAATTAGCATGGTTACCGTTCACTGTAATTTCTCATCGTACCAACCTATGGTCTGTGAGCAACGTGTTGAAATATGTGTGTACGAATGAAGCAGGCTGTATATGTTGTACGGTGACCTTTGTCCCTAATGGTCTTTAACATAAACACAGCAAACTCTTACAAGCAATTAATGGCCCCCACAAAATACCGGTGCTTCTATTTCCAGTGTTTAATTGCGGTCAAATAAATAACTCTCTACCTTCAGTATGTTCTCGTCTTACAGAAAGCAACCCAGCACACACACACTACTTTTTTTTTTTCTTACTCACCGCTGGCTATGCATGTTCATTATTGCATGATGATGGAAACAATTTGAGCACGTGCACTGCGGCCGTTCTGTAGGCTATGATGTCATACGTGGCAGCACATGCAGGCAGGATGTGTGTAAAAAGCAGCAGTAATCATGGTTGTCATCATTATTGACTGACCCCCACCAGCACACACACACACACACACACACACTTTACAGGCCTTTTTCCTTTGCACAAAGTACCGGAAACTGGCATCA
This sequence comes from Porochilus rendahli, assembly GCA_039654305.1. NCBI lineage: Eukaryota > Metazoa > Chordata > Actinopteri > Siluriformes > Plotosidae > Porochilus > Porochilus rendahli. Next base: position 19,044,690 of record JBCNYG010000021.1, read on the forward strand.
GAAATCTGGATCTGTGGTTTTTCCATCAGCAACAAGTTCTACTTTTATAGTTTTTGGTACCTGTTCAAGATTCTCCGAGAGGAATTTATGGTTTTGTTCCTGATCTTACATGATAACAAAACAATACACAGAACCTCTGCTCTTATGGATGTGGTACTGGTACTGTTACTGGTACCGGTGCCTGCTCTGTTCCCTACTGTGCCCTATTTAGGTGTAATTTCTTGGCCAACAAATTCGGCTGTGTTCCAAAAGTAAAACACAGCTGGTCTGGAACTGAGAGCTAGTGACATCATGATCAAGGGGGTGGGTATAATTGTCACCATTACACCTATTAAAACATCAAAAATGCAACGTGGCAGGAATTCGGGAAGTACAAAGTTCTCAAGGTGGGGTGCACCCTGAACAGCTCCAGGGTCAACACAAACTCACACACACTTTCACAACTGGGGCGATTTGGAACAGTCAATTAGCCTAGTATGGACGTGTTTGGGCTGTGGGAGGAAACTGGAGAACCGGGAGCAGACTCCACTGGGAGAACATACAAACTCTGCACCCGTGCGGAGCACAGGACTCAAACCCAAATTCTTGCTGCGAGGTGGACGTGCTAATCACAATGCCACCATGGCGCCCACCACTGTGCCACAGTGCCTCCTGCAACGCTGATTATTTTTAAAAGGCGGTGCATTTTATCGTGCTTTTTATACCACTGTTATTTCATAGTAATTACTATTTATGTACTTTTTTATATCAGTTTAAATATCTATTCATATTTACATGGAACGTCAATAAAATAAGCCAATTCTTGTTATTTTTTATAGACTATAATGTAAACAGTGTGACATCTGACTGTTAGGACATACATGTGAAGTGATAAGTGACGCGCAGAACGCTTCACTGCTGAAACTGTCTCCAGGTCTTGTTGCCTAGGTAACCTTCTTGCATGTTTCCCACTCAGTGTTTGGCAGCATCGGTCAATCAACAGTATCTTTTCGCTCTTTCATTAACTTTAGTCGCTTGTCGCTCCTTGCTTTCTGTGTGTATGCCCCTTTACAAAAACCTGGCACTGGAGACTCCTTCCGTCCATGTCAAGCATTCTGAGCAGGCATTCTATTACAAACTTGTAAAAACTTGAAGACGAATTGTATAAAGATCAGCATAGTGATGATCTCATCATCCCTGTCTCTATGAGCTTTCCTGTCTCCTTACATGTTGGGGGTAAACGAAACAGGACTACGCCAACCTCAATGCCTTGACTTGCATCCAGTACTTTGTTTTTGAATGTGCATTGTAAAAACACTCTGGGTGTTGCCTTTCACCTTTTGCACCAGAAAAGCGGGGTGTTTTTTTTTTTTTTTTAACCCCCCATACCAAGGGTAAACGGATTGTGTAGCACTGAGAAAACAGCTTTCCAGAAACCTCCAGGAAAGGTTGAGTGTGTGCCACATGCTGGAAACTCTGAGAGGATCTTAACCGGCCCGGGGTGGGGACAAAGTTTGGCCAACATCTGCCAAGGGTTCATTCTGAAATCATGGCTTTTCCTCAACAAAGTCACTTACTCACATATACACCGGGTTTTTCCCCCCCTGTTCATTGAGTAGTTTTGCTCTTTTATAGGGCGTGTGGATAAACACACTCATAAAATGTCATCCTGTTGCCTAAACGAGACAAACATCACGGCATCTCCTTCTGCAGAGTGCCCCGAGAACGAGCCCGGGATTCATTTGAGGTTGGGAGAAAGTCATCTGGACACAATGTTGCTGTAGAAATGAGCAACGGCTGATCGTGAAACCTCAGCATGGCAGATCTTCATTTCCGAGACTAAATAAAAAAAAGCAGAAGTGTTTAAATCTTCCTCCGTGCATTGTGTTTTCTGACAGTGGGGACATATTCATCAGGCTAATGTCCACGGAAATACACTGAGAAGCTGAGGGCAGAGGGACTTAAAACCAGTTCCTGTTGCTTTAAAAATTTGTGGTTCATGATGCCTCTGAGAATTTGGCTCAATTTGGGACCAGGCATGCTGTCAGAGGCCTTTTCGAGGAGGTTTTTTTTTTTACTTTCATGAACGAGACCAGGATGTTGGTGTGGAGTGCAGCCAAGGTCACTGACGGATTAGTGAGGGATATAAAGGCCATAAGGGTTGGTACTTATAACAAGTAACGGTACAATGCATGTGCACTAATCTGTGTGTGTGTGCGTGCACGTGTACATGCAGGAAAAAAAGGAAGAGAGAGTGTGTGTGTGTGTGTGTCTACATGTGTGTCTGTGCATATGGGGCACCGCAAGTTTCCGGGCCAGGCCTTTTACAGATCTTTTCTTGTGGTCACACATGGGTGTGATTTGAGTCCATAGCCAGGCTCAGTCCAAACCCCTCCAACTCCCTCACCCCTCCCAAACTATGTTCCCATAATTCATGTGGGCCTGAGATCCGACTCGGCTTATGGAAGCAAACATTTCTTTTTTGGCTGCAGTGATGTGGGCGCACCAATCAAGCGTTAGTCCTGCGTGCGATTGCTCAGCCATTCTGACAGAGTGCGGTCTTGCCTTTTTACATGAGGACTTCTGTTCAGTATTGTGTGGTGTGTGATGTGCGGCTTGGCCTAGAAATTCAAACCGGAACGAGGACACACAGACGAGTGAATCGAGGCAAATGAGACAATTACGTCCGCAGGCTTAGGAAGCGTGCATCGTGTTTTCCACTTCCACAGTCCCCGGAAAGAATCTTTTTTTCCCAAACCATGAACTAGAGGAGGAGCTTGTCTCACTGAATAATGACTGATTGGTTCAAATGCATGCTTCTTTGGTCAGAACTTTTAAAAACCTGTGTTTACAAAAGCTTGTTTTATACCGGAGGCACTGCAGCACAAGCGGCAAACCAGAATCTTTCCATGACGTTTTGTTTGTGAACAAGGGACGAGTTCAAAACATTGCAGGAATTTGTTGTGTACTTGCTTCAGCGACCGTGATGCTTATGGAAAAAGCGTGAAAAAAGTCTGCACTAATGCTACGTCAGGTTCACACGCTAAGCAGCAAATCTTCGGAAGATTCACTGAGTTGAAGTGCTTTGATGCCTGCTGGAATGTCACCTCATCACTTCTGTTCTTTGTCCAAGAAACTCGACTAATTCTTTAAGATTTGAAAACTTCACGAACTCCAAAAAAATGTAGAGGTTTAATGACCTAAGCAATTCTTTTTTTTCCCACATTTAGATGATCATGTTTTCAGGATTAATGTCAAAAAATTCAATAAGAATTTTAGGATTTTATCTTGCATGTAGCTTACGGCAGCGGCCTGGTGGCATAGTGTTCAGCAACTTGGTCTCAGGCCTGTTGTAGCCGTGTAGTGGTTCCCATTAAGAAAGAGTTTTGAGTAGAACCTGTTCAACAGGGAGTATTTGATTTCAGGTAATTTCTTCTTCTTTTTTTTTTACCTAACAGCCAAACAAATACCCCACACTCTTCAGTGCACCTTTAGAAGCTCCGTCGTCATTTCATGGAAATGCATTTCCAAGGCGACGACAATATCAACGACACCCCTCCGGCCAATCAGCTACAGGATGCTTGTACCGTGCAGGAGCACAAACCTTAAGCGGACTGGCTGGAATAGTATTGTGTTGCTCATTGCTTTGTTGCTCTGTGCTTTGCTTGTGTTTATGTACAGAGCCAGGGTTGTGTTTGAACCTGAGATTTTTAATAAGCACGCAGTACCGGAAGCCAGCAGATCATGAGGAGATGTTTGCTTAATTTGACAAAAACATTGTCACTAAAGGTGCCTTTCAAGAAAGCTAGCAATTCAAATAAGCCTTTAGGTATTTCCTTTATAAGGAAACCTCTTATTTAAAAAGCTTCCTCACTACACTTTGGAAAATGTGTTTCATAGCACCAAAAGTTTCTTTGATTTGTCATTCTGGTTCCATACCTAAAGGTTAAAGTTAGACCTGGTTTAGAAAGCTACAACTAGAAACCATATAAATATGCCTTACTGGAGAAAATTATAAGGCTCTAAAAAAGTACTTAAAGTTAAAAAGCTTTAAAAAGGTACGTCAACACCGTGATCAGTTCCTTGGTTTGTCTCCTTTGGAACACGATTGTACGTAGAACCTATAAAATATTGCATAATTTATCTGTTCGCTATTAAAAGCCTGAGAAAAAAAGCTTTTTTATATTAAAAGATTGGATATTTATTAGTCCGAAAAACAGTTTCCCACAAACCCGCTTGGTAAACAGGTGCATTTGTCAGAAAGAATGTCTGACAATCACTTTTTCCTGTTCTGGACATTCTTTAATTTGTCACTCTGAAGGAACCCGTGTAGGTTCTGTGTAGAACGAGTTGTGACAGAAACAGTTCAATTCACAAGCAGGAACAATTTATTCAGTCAGAGTGAGACAATCAGCAAAGTGTTTAGCAGTTCAGCGCAGCAGGCGTGATCTCCGAATATCCACCAAACCCCACTCAAGGCCGGGTATTCGTACAGGTATTCTCTCGTTTCTGATAACAATAATTTCTGCCTTGTTTACTCCAGGTGTTGTTGAAGTTATGTGGCAGACCTGGGCCTCCCCCCCCCCACCCCCCGCTCTTCTCAGGCTTCAGCGAAGGCTCACGCACTTCAGTACATAACGTGTTGTTTCGCATTAATCATCATTTAATCATTTATCAGTTCAACTCCAATTTTACCAATCATAAAACAACAATCGGGCGGCACGGTGGCGTAGTGGTTAGCACGTCCGCCTCACAGCAAGAAGGTCCTGGGTTCGATCCCCAGCTCGGGCGTTTCTGTGTGGAGTTTGCATGTTCTCCCCGTGCTTGCGTGGGTTTCCTCCGGGTACTCCGGTT
>JBCNYG010000021.1:19055867-19066477 GCA_039654305.1 Porochilus rendahli
CACCAAGTTACAGTAACGCTGTACACACACACACACACTCCAAGTTACAGTAACGCTGTACACACACACACACACACACACACACACACACCAAGTTACAGTAACGCTGTACACACACACACACCAAGTTACAGTAACGCTGTACACACACCTACATGTTGCAGTATCTTTACACGCAAACACACATCTGGACACACAAAAACATATACACACCTACCTGTGTGTGTGTCTGTGTGTGTGTGTGTGTGTGTGTGTTTTAATGTAAGGCATGGGTTGAATGAAGAAGCTGCTCATATAATGTTAACTGGAGATGGTGCTGATGTAGAGCCACTAAACTAGTGACAGTGCTTCTGCATGCTTTACTCTCTCTCTCTCTCTCTCTCTCTCTCTCTCTCTCTCTTTCTCTTTCTGTCTCTGTACCCAGGACTGGATTATTGCCCCAGAAGGCTATGCTGCATACTACTGTGAGGGCGAATGCGCCTTCCCTTTAAATTCCTACATGAACGCCACCAACCACGCCATTGTACAGACACTGGTATGTTCCCTTCTGAGTGTGTTATATAACCTCTAGGACAAAGCTGTACTAACTCCACATACTCCAGCTCAGCACTTCATAAAAAAATTGCTGAAGGAAAATTGCAGAATGATTGATTGATTAATTTTATTATTATTTTTATTCTTTTCTTGCAGGTCCACTTCATAAACCCAGACTCGGTCCCGAAGCCATGCTGTGCCCCCACTCAGCTCCACAGCATCTCTGTGCTGTATTTCGACGACAGCTCCAACGTCATCCTGAAAAAATATCGCAACATGGTGGTCCGGGCGTGCGGCTGCCACTGACTGACACGCGCGCCCACGTTGGAGGCGATCGAATTGAGGCCAGCCGTACCTTCAGGAGCCGTACGTTTAATAGGACTCGTTACTGGAGGAAAAAGCCGGACCGCTGTGCTGTGCCCACGTGTTTCATGTGTGTCGCAATGGCAGCCAAGTCGAGTGGGAGCTGCTTTCATTATATGCTGTAAAACTGAGAATGGTTCAAAAAAACTGTCCGGCAAAAAAGCAAACAAAGAAAGAGATGTGTTAAATTAGTATTAGGCACACTTTCCTTACTTGAGTCACTGGAGACCGGGTGAAAAACAATATCAGTGTGATGAACAGTGGGGAAATTCTTTTCATATTTGGCATACAGGAATCGAAATGACGTAAAAAAAAAGTGTTTGTTTTTTCCCCCAGTCAGCTCTGAAGATTTACACGGGTGTGATTTATAAATGCAGGTGGATGTGTGTGTGTGTGTGTGTGTGTGTGTGTGAGAGTTTTTCAAACCCCTTGTGACAAACCACCATCCCACATGCTGCATTTATCACACAGCCGAGTGTTCAGCAGTTTAATGCCGGCAACAGGATCATCACTTACTCCGTCCTCTCCTCTGAAGCTGCTCCAAAGCTGCGGGTGGCGGCCCGGACAGCAGCATGTGGTTCTCATCTGCGTTCTCTCTACAGACCGGATGATAAAGCAGCTAAATAGAACTGTCTGGATAGGGACAGGTGCAATTGATTTTTTTTTTATTTTGATTCCCCCCCCCCTCTTCTGCAGAGAACTGGAATTCTCCAGCTGTTCTTGGTCATGCGAACGTTATTATACAACAGAGGTTACGGAGCCTCGCAGTAATGAGGGAATACAACCTTCAAGACCAGATGTTTTGCAGAAATGGGAGATGGGAGGCTTTTTAGAACTTATATTCCCATTTGTCAAGTTGATCATCAAACGCATAACTGTAGTCAGATGGGGATTGACTCTTTTATTGCACAAATCCAACAAATATTTTTGCCGTAGGACATTTGTTTTTTAGAAAAATGACACAATTGATTATTTTATTCAGCTGTTGCTATTATTGTTATTATTATTATTATTATTATTATTATTACTGTTTTTTTTTTTTTTACAAAACACCCAAGTGCAATTTCATAGTAAATAGATGATCTATAGAAAATATGAATGCCCCGTCGTCGTCATTTTCACTGTGTATATAGTTTTTATTATAAAATAAACTCTGTAACTCAGTCATTCTATCCATGCTTTGATATTATTGTACGTTTCTGAGGTCTGGGGCTGAACTGTGTCTCCTTCTCAGTTTACTCGGTTTTGCTCGGTCTGCAGGGTTCAGAAATCTGACGTCATCCATGCCTTTGCCGGGCCGAGTCGGCTCCGTAGGTGGGACAGGTACAGGTGTGAGTGCCAGGCACACGTCCCCCAGGTACAGCTGTTGGCAGCGCAGGCAGCAGAGATTAGCAGTTCTGTCAGGGCTGCATGAAGACCAGCCGCGGCCGCACACAAAGAACGGGTACTCTTCACACACCTCCAGGGAGATCTGTGAAACACACCCAGGCTTTTATTGTTATTGCAGCCAAACACTCACTTAAAGTGGAATGTGATGAATAAAGGCGAACGCACAGCTGTCACATGCGAATTCACGTTTCGTATTAAGTTCCACAAGCTTCGTGGTTGCCAAAGATCACACTTGGAACATGTGCTAGGTTGCTGAACTTAAAGGGAATCAGGCAGAATGTGTTTGCTCTTTGGAAATAGCAGTGTGTGTTGTTTGTTTAAAAACAACCCGGAACATCGAGTTAAAATACAATTTTCTCATGGACAGCCAATGACTCGCTCACAGTACTTTTACATTCAACTAGCATGGTACGGAAACAGAAAAGCGATTTGGAGATTTCCAATGTATAGAGGGAGAAGTCCCTGTACGAAATTTGGTCAGTGTTCAACTTCATTCATTTATTCACTGAACCACGTAATCTTATCAGGGTTGATGGAGCTTGTCTCAGCCGACTCTGGACAGAGTGCACCCTGGACAGCTCGCCAGTCCACTGCAAGGCCAGCACTCACTCACTCATACCAAGGGGGGATTTGGAACTTCCTATTCTTCTAATGTACATGTCTCTGGACTGTACGAGGAAACCGAATTACCCAAAAGGGTAAAAAACGCAAACACAAGGAGAAGTCGCAAACTCCACATGTGCTAACCTCTTCGCCACCACGCCACCCAGTCTACAAACTTGCACAGGAATATTCGACAGTCCTGTGAATACCACTCTCACCCAACGGCGCATAAAAATCCAAATCTTGAAGTTTCTCCATCACTACGGTCTATGGCTACAGTTTTTGGCTTTTCTACAATTATCAAAAAGCATGACATGGGAGATATTAGAGGGCGGCATAGTAGTCTGCCTCACAGCAAGAAAGTCCTGGGTTTGAGTCCTGGGCTCGGCAAGGGTGTTGTGTGGAGTTTGCATGTTCTTCTTGTGCTTTCAAGGGTTTCTTCCGGGTACTCCGGTTTCCTCCTACAGTCCAAAGACACACATTAGGCTAATTGGCTGTTCCACATCGCACCAAGATTGGAATGTGAGTGTGAATGGTTGTGTGTGTGTGTGGGGTCGGTGATGGACTAGTGAGCTGTTCAGGGTGTACCCTGCCTACACCCAGAGTGAGCTCCAGCCCTCTACGATCCTAGCTGAGATTATGTTTGCGTTTGGCGAATGCATGAATGGGAAATGTTTGCCTCTCTAGATCAGGAGATGTGTTTACATGAATACAGTAATATATGTGTTCATCAAAGCTACAGAGATTTCGCTGGACTTGAACACATCAAGTCCAAGCTGGAATTCATGGTCATATTTAAAATGTCTGGTGGAATGGACACAAATGTTCACTGACCTTTCACGTGGCACCAACTGGCATGTGTTATGTCAGATCCTTGTTGATGTATAAATGGGCCTATCGTTTGCTTACGTTACATTACCTGAATGACGTTTTTACACTAATACTACTAAAAACATTATTACTGTCATGACATACGTTACTGTGTCATTAGTGGAGAAATTAGCATCTTCTGACCCACGCGTGCTCTGTCTGTCTACCTTGAAGACGAAGTTGAACTTGTTATTATCTAATTAGTTCCCGGTGTGGACCTATTGGAAAGTTCCTGTCTATGTAAATGTGATGACGTTTGTAATATTACTTTAGTACTATTTCTGTAAGCTTTCCGATGTCTAGTAATAATAACATGAACAATATTACTAGGACTGAGCGTGCATTGGTGGGCTGCAGACGGACAAACAAACAATTTCCTGCGCAACGAAAATTGATACTTCACAGTACCTTCGGCATAGTTCACACGAAAAGTAAAAAAAAAATTTGCTTTAGATCACAATTTGACTTTGTGTGTACCATGTTATACCACAATGTCCAGTGGAAAAGCACTTCTGAGGACCCTTGGGAAGTCTTTATGTCTGTTTTTAAAGATTTTCTAAAGAATTTGTGCGTGTGTTTGTGTGTGTGTGTGTGTGTGTGTGTGTGTGTGTGTGTACCGTAGAATGGAGGTTATCATTAACCTCTACTTCCAAACAGATCAATCCAGGTTTATCAGCACTCATGATGTTCTTCACAGTAAACTTCGTCAGACTCAGCTCTGGGCATGATGCAGTACAGCACTCAAAATCCTTCAGCTGTAAGTCCTCTACACGCTTTAGCCGGCCTCCATCAAGCTCGATCAGAGAGCCCTGAAAAAAGCGCGACAAGAGCTGTGAAGAATTTAACGCAAGTTCTTGTTGTTCCTGGACGTCTGCTGTTTCACTCTTGGCCAGCAGAGGATGCTCATCTCTCATAGTCAATTCTGTCCCTGACTTAAGCTGTTCATTGTTGGAACAAGACTGGTGAAAAACAGGAAACTGCTGGTGCTGGAGATCTTCTGTCTTGGCGGCGTTTGCTTGTGATAAGTCCTTAAACTCGGAATAATATCTGGCTCTGGAAAGATCTGTTCCAAACTCAGCGAACTGACCAGGATTCTGCTTTACAACCTCACTCGCGTAGTTCCTCTTCTTCGACTTCATATCATTTTTAGCGCTCTCATTCTGAAGTCTCGCATCCCACTGAGCACCTCTCATACTCCCCACTTCAAACTGCCCTCTTGGGGCGTCTTTATAAAGAACCCTCCTGGTGTAATGAGACACCAAAGATCGAGGTATAGGCTTTATGATTTTTGGCTTGGGCTGAATGGGGAACCTTCCAGAGTTTTTAAAAAACAAATCTCTTTGTTCTGTAAGAGGCACATAGCTCCAGTAGGAAGAAGGTCCATACAGATCCTGGATGCTCATTGGATCACTCCTGTTATGGCTTGACACACCTAATAGTTGTTCGCTGCTTTCCAAATATGGACCCCATGAAGGGAATGTAGCATTGTCACCTAATGGGTTTAAAAGAACTTGGTTGGTGGCGCAGCCGACATCAGTCCACAGTGGATGATATGTGGCTGCAGAATGAAGATCTATATAGGAGACTGTGGCAGGTTCCCGTGTCCTCCGGGATCTCCGGAAGTTATTCTGATTCCAGAAAGGAGAAGGCGTCTTAAAAACTGGCTCGGCTGGAGCTTCATTTGAGTTCTCTCTTGAATTCCTCTTCTTGGGTGGGAGGGTTTTAGGAATGGAAGGAGAACCCCTCAGGCCATTAGCTGCCATTTTGAGGCCCAGTATTCTACCACACACTTTCAGGGGGTTTGCTTTTCACATGTTGTCGCTAGGTCACAGTGCACAGATTACATGTAAACAGCTATATTTCCATGTGATTTGTGTTGCATCCAATTAAGGGGATTTTATTCAGTCCAGATTTGAAAGGCTGTGGTTTCCAGGTTGACTCATCAGTGTTCCTTGGGTTCTCCTCAGTGTGAAGTCCAAGGCCTGTCTCCTGTTAAAGGACAGATGTGTTATTGCGATCTTTTTCAAAAAATGTCTGAGCATTTTAGAGATAATAAACATTAACAGATAAAAAAATTCCCGGTTTCTCATTAAAACATTTTGAAAACCTGTTTTTTTTTTACATAGAAATGAAGTGACTATTGAAGCTGAAGTGACTATTGAAGCTGAATTTCTGATAGTCTGAGCATGTTTTTTTTTTTTTATGATTTTGATACGCTGCCAATTTTCAGTTTTGATGACGAACCAGGAATTTTTTTTACCCATCCTAAGCATGAGCTGGAGTTTTCTAATAGAAGCATGCCACAGGGTACTTCCTAACCATCCAAAGAACCCTTTGGGGGAATTATTTTATTAAACGGTGTACATACAGGTTTCTGGTGTGTTTTTGGCTAAACTAAGGGTTCTCAGCTCCAGTCCTAGAAACCCACCACCCTACAGTCTTAAAAAAAAAAGGTTTCCCAAGGATCCTTTTGATGGTTATCGGTCCAGGCTTTCTAAAGGGGTTCTATTTGGAAGCTTGACTGAAACAAAATCCCTTCCCCAGAGCTTTCCCCAGGCTGAAAACCTCTTTAGACTTCTACTAGGAACCTTTTTTTTCTGAGTGTACACTGACTTTTAAGTTCCCCCTGACCTCATCAAACATGGTTCAGTTCCTGAGGGAGTTGATAATGAGCTGATGAATTGGTTGTGAGATAAACACACGGTGGCCCAGAGATTAAAGTTCGGTGCTAGTGACTGGAAGACTGTGAAGTCAAATCCCATGAGTTCCAATGTTGAGCCCTTAACCCTGAAGTGCTCAGCCATATGCTTGGAACTGTATTCTGGTTCTCTTTTAAGTGGCTTTGGATAACTGTCTGCTGAATGAATAAATGTGGATGCTGGGGGGGGCAGAACTGTAGACGGAACTCTACAGATCTGTCTGCACGCCTTGGGTTGGGAACACGTTCTAAAGGAAACACAGTGAATTAGTGGTTAGGTGGCAATTGTGCAACATATATTATGGACAAATGAACAAAAAAATACAGCACAGAGTAGTACAAGGCATGGGGAAACATTTTTTCTACATTTTGGGATTCTGGCGGCGCGGTGGTATAGTGGTTAGTACATCCGCCTCACAGCAAGAAGATCCGGGGTTCAGAAGAGCATTTCTGAGTGGACTTTCTCATTGTGCTTGCGTGGGCTTCCTCCGGGTACTCCAGTTTCCTCCCACAGTCCAAAGACATGCACACCAGCCTAACTTACCTTTTCTTAATCGCCCCTAGGCGCGAGTGTGAGTGTGAACGGTTGTGTGTATGTTGCCCTGCGATGGCGTGGCGAGCTGTCCAGGGTGTTCTCTGCCCTCGCCCAGAGTCGGCTGAGATGGGCGCCAGGCTCCCCGCGACCCTAATTGGAATTAAGCGGCTCAAAAAATAAATAAATGAATGAAAGTTGGGGATTCTGAAATACTCGGTGAAAACAAGTCTTCGAAAGTGAGCACAAGGCAAAAGCAGGTAAGGTCAGTGTTTTTACGAAAGTCCTCACACTGATTATATTCGTCTGGTCAACAAAGTAAGAAGTGTGTGGTTAGGAAAAATAACCCCAAAACACAAGGTTTTTATAAACGCTTTCCTTCAGAGCTTTCAGTCCCCGACATTCTATAATGTGATAGTTGATTAAAGACTGCAAATTTCAACCTCTTCTCTTGTCTAAGAGTGTTTCTATGGAAACAAAGTGCATATCGCAGTCTATAGGAGGTTAAGAGTGAAATAACTGCAGTTCGTGTCGGAAGGTTAAAATAAAACGGCAGCACGACACCTGTTATTTCAGACGGAGCCGTCTCTGGAATGAACTGTTTTGACTTGTCTGTATGTGATGATGAAATTCATGGTTTCTTTTTAACTTGCAGTGTTACAGCGCTAACTTAGAGCTAAGCTCGCGTTCAAAGGAAGTTTAGCGTCTTGATGTCTGAAGGTGTTCAAATGTATCAGCTATCACAGTTATTCAAATGCTTAGAATAGTTATAGAAGTCAGTTTTAGTTATGTGTATGGTAATATTTCTAATGTTAAGAATACACAGGGAGGGTATGGTGGCGTAGAGTTTAGCACGTCTGCCTGACAGCGTGAAGGTTGTGGGTTTGAGTCCTGGGTTCAGTGAAGGTGTTTCTGTGTGGAGTTGCATGTTTCCCGTTTCCCGTGCTTGTGTGGGTTTCCTCCGGGTGCTCTGGTTTCCTCCAACAGTCCAAAGACATGAGCATTGAGCTTACTGGCTGTTCCAAATTGCCTCTAGGTGTGAGTTTAAGTGTGAATGGTTGTTTGCGTGTTGCCCTGCAGTGGTCTGGTGAGCTGTTCAGGGTGTACCCTGCCTTTACCCAGTGTTGGCTGAGATTCACCAGCCTCCTCGCGACCCTGGTTTAAGATTAAGCAGTTTAGCAAATGAGTGGGCGATGAGATGAGATTTCACAGGCTGAACAAACGCAACAAATTACTTGCTAAGCACTAATGAGAACTGATGCTTTTAATTAAAATTGTTGACATAAAGATGTCTGTAAACTTCATTTTGTTGTTGTTGTGCCAGCTGACGGGAGTTTTCAATGAGTTTAGCTTAACAGACCCCAGGTTGCCAGTACTAGAATGAAGATATCCTTTTAAAGAAGTCATGGATATATTTTTTGAGAACTACCAACATTTACGGTTTCGCTAAAAACACTGGTAGGTTGTGAACCTTTGCTAATACTGATGCAGAATCCCTACTTTTTTTCCTTCTTTTTCCTTTTTCTTGTTTTAAACATTTTTAGCTGAAGTAATGTTAACATGATTTAAATTCACTCAGCTCTCAAGCCAACTGGGATACGTAGGATGTGAAAGATGTGCACAATTGCTTTGCACCGAATTTCTCAAGATATATTTTGCATGTGATGTGTTGATTAGCAGATGGTTTGATTAAAATAATAAAATACAACAACAACAAAAAAAACCAAACCCATGAGTATGATTTTAATGTGAAATATTTATATTTTTATCTTCATTATAACAGGACATGTTGAGTAGTAATATTATATAGGAATATTTGGATTATTCACTTGACTGGATTATAGCTGAATATGATTTAATCTGATATAAAGCTGATGGGGGGAGAAGGGATTGAGACCATGTTTAACGGTTAATCTTTACAAGTGCTCTCTTAATTTGTTCTGTAGCTGTATGTTAAATCTTCCTACCAACATGCATCCACAAGATTTTTGTAGTAAAAGGTTTATCTGGATAAAAGCATCTGCTCTTATTTAATAATAGCGAATAATAACAGTAAAATAAAATTTTATTATTTTATTAATAATTTCTATACACATGCCTATGATGATGGAGGAGGTAAATAAATAAGGATGCTTTTTCCAAGTGGATGAAGGTCTTTCATGTGTTAAATGCTTTGATTCTCAGTAAAAAAAAAAACTAAATACTTTGAACTCTGATTATTTCTATACATCAGTTTATTCTAAAGGCAGAAATTAATTTCTCCCCCAAGAAACAGATAAATATTTAGGCTTGTTAAACATTAGATCCCTTGTGGACTCTGTGTGTGTGTGTGTGTGTGTGTGTCCACTTCTGTCTTCTAGTTAACCCTTTAATGCCCGAGCTCTTCATCCATTCATCTTGAAGTACATGATTCAGTAACTTTAATGAAGCTAGCAGCAAAAGTGTGCAGTTATGAGAGGAAGCACAGGGTGTGAACACATCGCACCATGTCCCAGCACTGTACAGTCACAGTAACAGACACTTTCTTACAGAGTAAATCTGTTATATAGTCTTCTGTGTGAATGCTATGAGACCTGAATCCATGTGTATATCATGATTTAATTCTAACCAAAACAGGGGATATCCTTATGACTGATGCTTCTTCTTTATTGGAAGACAAACCGTGCATGTATCAAGTAAAACAACCAATAAACAAATCAATAGTCAATCAAATAATCAATTTAAGTTCACGTTTCTATTAGCCAACTTTTTAGAAAAAAATGTAACCTTGAAAGATACCAAATAAAAATCCATGAGGCTCATCCTGACTTCTGCTCTCTGCCCCTAAAACTTACTCTGTACAGTTCAGTTAAAAGAAACCTCGTACCTTTTCATCTATCATTGAATAAATCATTTTAAGTAAAATAATCATAAAATACACTTTATTTATAAAGTTCTGACTATTTAAAACAACAACAATTAAAAAAAAACCCACATCATGTGAGAAATGCAAGTGAAATGAATAGAGTCACTATTACAGTACCAGTGTCACGACTCATACACCTTAGACCCGAAAAGGAGCATAATATTCACAGAGCTCCAGATCTCGGGATTATACTGACTTAACATCCTGAAAATATTCATCCATACCCACAGTGAACACCGGCAATGCACAAAATACCCGTCTGCATATGAAGCAACCATCTGAATGATGTAAGATAAAAAATAAATAAAAGTAATGAGAATCTGTTTCAGTAAATCGAGTGTGTGGGTGTGTGTTGAATGCTACCTTGACCGTTGTAAGGGAAAAAATAGAAGTGCTGACACAATTGCACAGTAGTGTAGACCCAGACATACAGACACATGTTCCTCCACATCAGTTTATAAATGCTTTCCCTTCCCAGTGTAACAGATTTGCTCCATTTATTCTGAGTCTTATGCTCATTCATTAACATTTACTCACTGGTGCATTCAACACACACTGCAAAAGCCATTTATGACCGAATAGACATCATAACCCTGTGTACACTTACAAATCTGTATAGAATGCCACTGTAAAAGAATTGCATAACACACACACACACACACACACACACACACACACACACACACACACACACACACACACACACACACACACAC
>JBCNYG010000021.1:19078980-19096213 GCA_039654305.1 Porochilus rendahli
GTCAGAAACAGACTCCATTAAGGGGGTATGAGGGCCCGACGTCAACAGGTGGGGGTTGTGCTTACAGCCCAAAACCGTGGACTGGCCCGGCCGTTCCCCGGACCTGAATCCAACTTAGCACATCTGGGACATCATGTCTCGCTCCATCCACCAACGCCACGTTGCACCACAAACTGTCCAGGAGTTGGGAGGAGATCCCTCATCCGCCACCTCATCAGGAGCAGCCCAGGCGTTGTAGTGAGGTCATACAGGCACGCGGCGGCCACACACACTACTGAGGCTCATTGTGATTTGTTTTAAGGAAATTTCATCAAAGTTGGATCAGCCTGCAGTGTGTTTTTCCACTTTAATTTTCCAAATCT
Organism: Porochilus rendahli; assembly: GCA_039654305.1. Lineage (NCBI taxonomy): Eukaryota > Metazoa > Chordata > Actinopteri > Siluriformes > Plotosidae > Porochilus > Porochilus rendahli. The sequence continues at coordinate 19,079,343 of JBCNYG010000021.1, forward strand.
AGACCTCCATATATATATACATCTAAATAAATAAATAAAGACACTTAGGTTTAGAGAACATTCAGCAATAATTTATTTTCATAATCTCAAGAACCACCACATTTCTCATCTGGAAAATTCAGATTCAGTTGCCAACAACACGGTTTTTGAAAAATGTAAAGTTACTATACAAATTCTTAATAGAAAAAGAATAAATTAACTGTGGAATTCATTGTTATTCTCCCCAAAAACTCCACATTTGATTTTCTACAACACCGTTGTAACATGTGCGGTTTAGTTTTGATTTGAACTCCATAAAGTGATGAAAACATGCTCTATTGTCAGGAATGAGGGAGTGAGCGACACGGTATTAGTAACTAACATCCATCATTTTGCACGATTTGTATTAAAAACTATTGACAACGGTTAGGAAAAGTCTACAGCTAGGAAACAACGCAGTAACTGGTCATCCTGTAGCACCTGAAAGGGTTACTTTGTCCTGACGTAGAGAAAAAAAGAAAAAAATTATTAAACAAATACTGTTTGATTTAAAAAAAATTAAAACATCTGAACATTTCGGGTGTTTAATTTTTTTTTTTTTGTAAAATAACTCACACAGGTTTCCATAGTCTTTTCCATATAGGTTATGATAAATGTGTTAAGTTTATTCTTTTGTTATAAAAAAGTTTAGGCTTGTTGTTAGATACAGGTTGGAAGGAGGGCAAGAGGAGAGAATATAGGTTTTCTCGTTTCTCATTGGAGAGATACGCACGAGGCCTGAATCAGCACTGTGGAAACGAGACAGCTCATCGGTGGGGTTACTTTAATAGCAGATAAATGAATGTGCCTCATATGAGTTTTAACTCAGGTCTGTGGAGACCTGGAAGAGCAAGACGAGGGAACAAACCAAAAAGGTGCAAAAATAAATCAGAAAACAACAACAATCAGAAAGTGCAACACGTGTACAGATGTAAACAATATCTGTCAAAAATCTATAATCGCAAGGCAGAAAGGGCAGTCCGCAGAGAACACCACATGCTTGTTACTGATTGCCTACAGCGTACCCCAGTTATGAGACCTACGAGATGGAAGATGCTTAAAGGAAATACGAGATGAATCTTCTCATGCTTTTATTTTTATCAAGAGCCTTCATATGAAATTTTAGATACAGTGTCAACTCTGGACAGACGGTATGTAATTATTTGAGTAAATGTGATCCGTCTGAAGGAAGTGGGAGATTGGCTCTCCTCTTCATAATAACAAAAGTAACTTTGCTTTAAAGTGTTTTTGCTAGGCTGACTAGACAATCGTCCGAAAACGAGCAATCTGTTTTTTTTTGGTGACTGAAACATGCGATGTCCAATCAGAAAGGAGCATTTGATGTTCAGTAAGGACCTCCTTTACCCCTTGTATTATTTTCCTTGTTTTCTAATCAGTTTTTTTTTATTAGTAAGTTTTATTGTATTTTCTCAAATGCTAGTTTTTAGCTGTATGTTTATTTATTTAATTAATTATTTTTAAACCACCACAATTCTTTTAATTTTAAGTTTGTTCGTCTATTTCTGAAGAAGATTCTGACCACACCCATGCTGGGAATCTCACCAAACTCGGTGGGGACACAACCCTACCAAAGTCCCAGAGAGGCTTAGATATTGGAATGTCAAGGTCAAAGGTCAGAGCAAGGTCACAACGTTCTGTGGATAGATATTTCCAATGTTTAAATTACAATTGCTTACAACGGAGAAACAGAGTCACGTAGACATATGGATGCAGTGACAAATAGATAGGAAACCACATACATGCTTTCAGATGGTATGAACATCTTTGGCCTTGAGTGACCTTGAAAGGTCAAATCAAGGTAACAAGATTTTGAGTGCTAATCACTTCGAAATGAGTGTAGATAGACATGCTGGTATGGAACACTAATGGGGAAAAATATATATATGGACTTTATAGAACATATCAAATTGATGTACACATGGGTAATGTAAACTATAGAGGGCCTATCCGCTACAATGTCCAGGCTGCCTGATGGAGGTGTCTTGCAGTTATGCCTCTAGTTTTCTATTGTTGTTGCATTTTCTGGTTTTCTTCAAAAGATTTTATTTTGTTGTTTTCCAATTTACATTTATAGGATTTTGCACTTTCTCCTTTTATTTTACAAACTATATAAAAAAACCACACACTTTTGTTGATGTGTTTCCTGATTTGTTGGGTTTTTTTGTTTTGTTTGTTTGTTTTTTCGGGTTATTAATGTTTTGCACTTATGAGCCACCATCCAGGCCTGGTGGAGAGAGAGCAATACACTGTTCTGGGTAAGAGGTTGAACTTGAATGCCTTAAAGTAACACACAAACAGCAAATGACTTCACATTGCAGGGTGTTAGGTTTGGACTCTGTTATGAAAGGTCTGATGGCACGTGATGCACATACGTAACATGTTTACTTAAAAAGGAATGTGCTTTTAGATATCTCTTGAAATCCTTTGATTCAGGGTGTCCATTTCTGAGGGTGTGTATGACGGTGTACCATGTGGAGTCTGTAGTACACAGATGTGGTTGTTACTGTATGGCTTCCTGTGAATCCCCGTCACATGAGACCGATCGAGGAGAAGAGCACCATCGATTCACTGCCTAGAAAAAACACAAACACCTTGTCCTTTTTTTTTCCTCTCCATCCGAGGGCCTACAGTGAGCTTGGAGGATTTTTCTGCTTTCAGAACCGAGGTCCGGATGTGAACTGGAATGCTTCAGGTTGTCATTTGAAATGGCACAGAGGTAAGATCACATAGAGAAGTCTGTTGGTCAGTGGCTGTTCTGTATGATGCTGTGCCCCTTTACGTTGTGCTCTTAGGGTTTCATCCAGACCTTAACCGAGACGGACGAACAGTCTGGTGCTAACTGCATGCAGTACAGTAAAAACTGTCAATCAGGAAACTCTCAAAAATAAGGTCGCTATGTTGAAGATATCAGGTACGACGATTACTTGTGGGCTCAGAGCAAGGGGATTAGGGGATTTGTAATTCATCGGGGTACAGTACAGTAGAGGCTCAGAGCACCATGGTGGCTAACAGGCTGGTGGAGCTGCCCGAAAGGGGAAGTGGCACATACAGTACTTCAGCATTCAGCGTCTGAGAAGGGAACACGAACAAACACACAGCTCACATTCAGCTAACGTTCACGAAGGACTCTTCCCTAAAAACAGCAGAGCAAATATGCACCACATGGATGGCTTCTGGGAAATTTTACAGCTGTAGTAGGACAGAACAAATGAAATGCAGATAAAAGAAAATAAAAAATATATATATATATATATATGGAGGCCACCAACATTAAAATCATCACCTTTGGTACAAACTGTGAGTCTGAACTGGCGAGTCCTTATGAATCTACATGCAGCTCTGCAATGACAACCAAACAATAAATCTTCAATAAACTGGTAAATAATTGTTGCCACCCCTACCTGGACAAACACACGTCCCATTTTCTCTTATGGCTTGATCAGTACGTCACATATCAGGACATCAGCAGGAGTGAAGTCTTGTTATGTTATGTGTTATGTTATGTTATGTGATTTTTATTTATTTATTTGTGAAGTGTGGTCCACACACAGTGTTGCTGTGTGCTTTCTGGTATCTACCTGACATGGTGGAGGTTTGCACTCTCCTCGTGCATCTAATTAGATCTATATTTCTTTAGAGCTTATTTGGATTTAAGCTCAAAGTGGGCGTGGCCTGCTTTGGATTTGCTCTGACTGTCAATCCGTCGACTGATCAAACGTTCCTTTATAAAAACTTGACTCACTCGGGTTCATAGCAGATCTCAGAGGACCGTTTTGAATCCTGCTCACACCATTATTATTTATGTTTGCATTTTGACTGCATTATTGTTTAATACTTTTTATTTCCAAACTATCCTCTTGAGACCCTACTATCCTCAGGCTGGGACATCATACCCCCCCACCGTTATAAACTGCGTATATTCTTGTAAGATCATCATATGAGGACCATTGGGTATTACACAGAGCAACGTACATTTATCATTTTAATACAACTGGGCAATCGAGGGTTAAAAGCCATGCTCAATGAACCCCCAACCTTCCGCTCAGTAAGCCAGGGTCTTAACCACTGCCTATGCTCGATGTCCTCGGTGTAGAAACACCGCTCAGCATACAGCTTTTTTTCCCTCCGGCTGCCACATTATAGGATACAGGGATTTAGCTTTTAAGTCAGTGAAGGTCAAGGAATTTGAGTATTATAATTATTATAATTATAATGTTCCATGTCTAGAACTTTAGTACAAGTTATGTAATAATTAGTTAAAACTGGCTGGATTGAATTGTTTGTTTAACTCAGCTAATAATCCGCTACTTAAATCCGAGTGAGGTGAAGATTTCTGAAACATTGTTCTTGTTCTGGAAGTCGAAATAGTTTAGGATCAGAAAGTTCATTGCTACACTGTACAGAGATTTTTAACAGTTAAAAAGAGGGTTCCGACTTAAACACCACTGTTCCCCTTTAAAATCATAAATGTACTGATGTCCCGAACTGTCATATCAATTATTGAAGCCATTTATTTTTTGGGTGGCGTACTGTAATTCTGGATGAATGACCTGGGTCTCTGTTGTCATTGCATTGCTGTGTGGTTAACTTCTCATGATGTTTTTGAGGTCACTCCATTTTGGGGAAAAGTCCTCTAATTCCGAACATGACCAAATTTTAAATCAGCAATGCCAAAAAATGCTGCTGTGTTCGAATAATTCACATCCAAGCGGGTGTTTGTCGTCTTGCGGTCTCACTTATTTGCGCGATTATTTTTTACAGAACCGTACAAAAAAAATGGGAAACAGGCTTTCTGGTTCGCTCGGCGGATGAGGGCACGTGATTCATTACATTTACTCCAACAGAACAGAACGGGGGGATGATATGAACACAACGGCCAACAGCGACGTTCTGCAGGAGTGTGTGTGTGTGTGTGTTGTTTCTTCTATGCACACTGGAGTGTGTGTTTCGGTATGCATACATTGGGGTCGTTCACTAGAATGCGAACACACATTAATAGATCTTCGTAAGAGAGAGGTCACACCCCTGGTGTATCACTCCAGCGATGAGACTGGATGAAGGGTTTGTGTGTGTGTGTGTGTGTGTGTGTGTGTGTGTGTGTGTGTGTGTGTGTGTGTGTGTGTGCGCGCATATAGAGCAACTGGCTGGCAGCTAACTGGGTCACAGTTCCAAGTTCATACAATACATTGTAGGAGGGTCAAAAAAAGGTCAACTTCGGTTTAATCCAGTTCGGTCTGACCTCAGTGATCCCAAAGTCCAGAGCCGCTGTAGTGCTGGATATGCACAGAGAGAGAGCGAGAGAGAGAGAGAGCGAGAGAGAAGGGGTATTGGCTCTGACTGGACGTCTGTCTATAATGTGTGTTGAGGTCCGGCCTGTGGACAGATCTGCCCAGAGAACACTGTTCCAGGAAGTAAGGGACGAAGCGGGAGAAAGATGGGGGGGGGGGGGGGACGGGTTTAGACGAGAGTTCCCGGCTTGGCCTTCTTGTGTCCGTACCACTGCACATCGCCGAGCTCGGAGCAAAGGGGACTGCCCAGGAAACAACTGTCGCTGAATGATCTGTAAGCAAGCAGATGCATACACAGTCGTCATACCGGGGTCATTCCTTCCTCATGACAAAAAAAAAACCTGTTACTCTAATAATGTTAAATCTGAAAACACAAAGCATAGAAAGCAACAACATTTTCCATGTGATCATTTCATGCATGTCCAGCCAGCAGCATTAGCAGCATCTATTGGTCAACAAACTGCTTTAACCGACAAGACAGTGTCGTGTAAATATGCATCTTTCCATTCGTCTCTACACCAAACCTCTTCCCAATACGTTACATCATCTTATATGGTCCACGGACGTCAATATGGTGTCCATGATGAAATTCAAAAAGGGCGCCACCGTTATCTCTTACACGAAATAACTTCAAAGTAATGAACAAAAACAAAATCCATTCCACCGCACGAGCCAATTCATGAGGTTAATGTCTCACCGGCGTCCGATCCAGATACAAGAAGCATGAAACGTGACAGTGCGAAGGAGGCTGAGTCGACATGCAAAAAGGAAGGCTGAGAGAAAGAGTGAGTGAGAAAGAAAGAGGAAAGTAAAAGTACCTCTCTACTGCTCAGTGCTTTGGTGAGAGGGAGAGCGGTCCTCAGTAGGAGAGCTTTCAGCGGTATCACTGCCCCGAAGAAAACACCAAACACATACACACACACACATAGGAACACACACACACACACACCCAGGCCAAACCAAGCAGAAAGGGGTTAGAGATCATACAGAGAGAGAGAGAGACAGATGTTAGCAGCTGTGTGAACAGTCGAAGTTAGTGGGTGAAAGAAGAGCAGTGTTTAAGCTTAGTAGGGTTAAGACAGGGATATGACGTTGTACACTTTTTAATTATAACACACACTTGAACTTGCTTTTACTGACTATTGAACAATTATACGTTGAGACGTCGACCGAACCTGACGCGCATGATTGTTTTACTGTATACTACCAGGCACAAAAAGCAAAACAAGATTTTAATATCAATTCTTTTTTTATACGTTTGAGCCACTCTGACAGGTGAGCTCTGGGAGTTGCCTGACTGGCTCTTCCAATTCATTCTACAGTTATTTCACAAAAAAAGATTAAAAAAATATATTATTTGATGGTAAGTCATTATTACACCTAACCTCACTGCTATTACACCTAACAACATTGTAATTACACATAAAACTGCAATTATTACACCTACAACTACTGTTATTACACCTAATTTCACTGTTACTACACCTATCACAGCTATAACACCTAAATACACTGCTATTTTACCTATCACTGCCACTGCACCTAAAGACACTGTTATTACACCTTAAACTGCTGTTATTACACCTACTGTCACTGCTACTACACATAAAGGCACTTATTACACCTAATGTCACTGCTAGTGTATTTAAAACCACTGTAACTACACCTAAAATCACTGTTATTACACCTAATGTCACTGCTACTACACCTAAAAATACGGTTATTACACTATCACCGGTCACTGCAACTATACCTAAATACTGTTATAACATTGTTATTACACCTAAAGTCACTGTTGTTACATCTAAAACCACTTGTAATTCCTATAAAGCCAATGTTATTACACCTAAACTAATGTTACTACGCCTAAACTCACTCTTATAGGATTGTATACCTGCCCTGCCATTTCAAACTGACCACCGAGTCCAGTTTTAGGAACCGAATAGATCACGACTGAGTTTAGCAACGCTAAATTCTTCCTGTATAGATTTAACAACACTTGCACTTTCCAGTCTGAACCCGGTAGAAACGCATCACTGAACCGCTGATGAGGTCAAGACCGCACAGGCTGTAGTGTGGAAGTGAAGCTGAGCTTGGTGTTGAAGTGTTTGTTAAAGTAAACTGCTGCTGGTTTGTTATAGCAGATGCGTTGAAGGCTCACTACGGCAGTCCATGTCACTGATGTAATGCAGATTTTAGCACTGGTTCAAAACATTCACAAAGCCTATTCAGGTGAAAAAAAAAATCAATCGGCAAACACACAAAAAAAAGAAAAGAAAAAAGAATCTACTCTGTAATTCGCCGCTTACCCGCTCTGCCAGTTGAGGATGTGCTGAGGGCTGCAGGTTGGCGTTGCTGCTGACTCACTACATGGAGTTCCACTTCTCTGACTGTGTGGAGAAGCAGCTACACACACACACACACACACACACACACACACACACACACACACAGAGTTATTACATACTTATGCATTGAAACAAACGTTCACTTTTGGAGAGATAGAAAAAAACCAGCCTGTCACCGAGACTATTGTATGACAGGTCTTGGATTAAATCCCTGTGTGTTTCAGTCATCCAGCGGGCTATCCATCACCTCCCCAAACACACACACACACACACACACACACACACAGTGCAGACCACCCTGAGAGCATCTCACTCCCTCACACAAAGGAATGCGTTTAGCTAAACTCGAGATAATAAACACTTCAGTGTACTGATGAGGACGTTGAGAACCAATCAAGAAAAAAAAAAGACATGTAAGGTTATGTTATGACGGTCAAATAAAATAAATATCATTCAAATATAAATATTATTAAAAGTTTCATATTTATGCAACAAAAAAACAACAACAACAAAACAATTCAATGAATCCTATATTCTACTCCTGGTCATTCCATACATCGAGCAGAGTAAGTGCATTTTATTAATGAATAGGGTTTGACATCAAACAACCCCCCCACCCCCCACCCCCCAAAAAAAGTACATATAAAAACTTAAATTCCAATAAAATGTAAAGAAACCAAACAACGTCCCCACACCCCACCCCATCTGTGATATAAACAGAATACGGAGTATTTCACGACTACCAGGCATGTATGTGAATAAAAAGTAATTTAGTGCATTGGAGGTTTAAGTAAAAAAGTTAAATAATAATAATAATAATTGATAAAAATATTCAATAAAAAGGAATCTAAAGAAGAACCACATCGAGAGGAGTCAGCTGAGGTGGCTTGGGCATCTCTATCGGATGCCCCCTAGACGCCTCCCTAGGGAGGTGTTCCAGGCATGTCTCACAGGGAGGAGACCCCGGGGAAGACCTAGGATACGCTGGAGAGACTATGTCTCTCGGCTGGCCTGGGAACGCCTTGGGGTCCCCCCGGAAGAGCTGGATGAAGTGTCTGGGGTGAAGGAAGTCTGGGCATCCCTGCTTAGACTGCTGCCTCCAAGACCCGGCCCCGGATAAGCGGAAGAAGATGATGATGATGATGGAATAGTAGATTTGAAGAGTTCAGATTTTTGTTTTAAATCACTAAACTTTACCTGGTGATTAGGGAAAACCTCAATTAGTTCTTTTTTTTGTAATGGAACGGTTAAGGGACAGTGAACAAAATATCAGATTGTTCCAAACTAACCTTTATTCAAAAACTTAGTATTTACCAAATTTTGCTTGTTTTGCTTTCAAACACAGTAAGTCCATCTCTAAAGACTAGTCTTTCTAAAATGTTACCGAATCAGTAAAAACAGTCTACAAGTGAACACAGATCTAAGAATTGACAAACAAGAATGCAACCTTAGGAGCTTAATTAATTAAACAGCGGTGGTACAGTGGCGCAGTGGATAGCATGTGCCTCGTCTGGGTTCGAGTCCCGGGCTCGGGGCGTTTCTGTGTGGAGTTTGCATGTTCTCCCTGTGCTTGTGTGGGTTTCATCCAGGTACTCTGGTTTCCTCCCACAGTCCAAAAACATGCACAGTTGCCTAACTGGCTCCTGCAAAATGTGTGTGTGAATGGTTGTATGTGTGTTGCCCTGCAATGGCCTGGTGAGCTGTCCATGGTGTACCCCACCCTCGCCCCAGTGTCGTCTGAGATGGGCGCCAGCCTCCCCGCGACCCTAATTAGGATTAGGCTCAGTGGCCAAGACCCTGGATTACTGATCAGATGGTCGAATCCCCAGTAAAATCTAGCCTGCCACTCTTGGGCCCTTGAGTAAGGCCCTTAATGAGATTGGTGTTTGCAAAATGCTGTAAATGTGTGGTTATTTTTAGGAAATGGATCATGAGGACTGCATGGTTCCCACGCAGTGTCCATCTGTGTGTATTGTAGTGCACTCGATTACACACTCCTGCACTTTTTGAGGATTGTAACCAGAAATTAGATCACAGTATGATAAATCACACATCATTGTGTTTTGGGGCCAAAGACCCATTGTGACATAGATTAAATTAGGACTCTTGCTGGAGGACGTCATGCTCCCAATCAAGTCCAGCTGGCATGGCCTTCATGCACAGAAATGTTTAGCTTCCAAGGAATTCTGTTGCTTGGTCTGTAATGGGTAAACCTACAGCCTTTACGATGGAGTGTTTCTCATTACTTCATGTATAAATTACACATTACACAGCTACTACAAGACTCTAGTCCAAGTCCCTTCTCTAATGCAAGGTGTTTTGCCCTGCTTGTGCTTTAAAAACGGGCCTGTGTTCAGTGTTTTATCAGAAATATATTTATGAGTGCTGAATTGCTTACTGCAGACTCAACTTGTTGCCTGCCGTCATGCATTTGTATATAGAGCTCAAGAGCAACTGCCAGAGCTTTACTGCCAAGGCTCTGTGTGCCAGCTTTAAATAAATTGGCCAGTAAACTCCTCTCGTCCTTTTACATAGTGCTAAATCACTCTGATGTATTGCTACAGCAGGACCAATCAGTGTATCGCACGTGCTGATTCTGTAGAACAGTCTTGGTTTAGAGGAATGCACTGGCAAAAATGATCACAATGTGGAAAGATATGTTTATAAAATATTGGTCATTTTGGGGCTGTATGGTGGTGTAGTGGTTAGCACAGGGATGTCCAATCTTAGCCACAAAGGGCCGGTGTGGGTGCAGGTTTCCACTTCAACCAAGCAGTAGCCACACCTTTTCCACCTGTTTCAATCACTGATCTAAAAGAAATTAAAAAAAAAAACCTAGATTCATTAGTGTTTCAATTTGGAAGCTGAGCGGCAGCCATCTTGGTGAGACCACCTTGCTTTAAGATCTCAAAACGGAGCCGTTGAAAACAAAAGAATTAGAAATTAAATGTACATCTTGGATGTAATTATTTATTTTTCCCATCTTTTCATGCTGTTTGAGTAAAACTTTCATCAGTAAAGTGGGCTCACCAAGATGGCTATCATCCAACATAAAAACTGAAACACTAATGAACAACCTAGTATCATTTTTTTTTTTGAGACCAGTGATTGAAACAGGTGGAAGGTGTGGCTACTGCTTGATTGAAGTGAAAACCTGCCCCCACACCGGCCTTTTTCAGATAAGATTAGACACCTCTGGGTTAGCATGTCCGATTTACAGCAAGAAGTTTAAATGCAACACTTTGCATGCTCTCACCTTGCATTCCTTTTGTACCACACAATGCTAAGACTTTTTCATTTATCAAACAGCAACATTATTCTTTTTGTTTTTAATTCAGTTCAATTCAGTTTTATTTGTAATAACTTTAATTGAATTAACATTGTCACAAAGCAGCTTTACATAGTAAAAGTAATTTAAGTAATTTAATTTAACCCTCCACACAACCCCCTACACATCCCTAATGAGCAAGACAGTGGCAAGGAAAAAGTCCCTTAGTTGACAAAAAAAGATCAACAAGATCCCAAGATGGTTTTGTGAGATCCCGAGAAAGTTTTGCGAGATCCTGAGAAAGTTTTGCGAGATTCCGAGAAAGTTATGCAAGATCCCAAGCAACCTCTTGTTATTTTTTTTGAAGTGACGTACCTAGTAATGGTATATGCATTGATATCCTAGTAGTAGATTAGCCAATTAGGATGGCAGAATCGGCAGTTTGGGGTGTGACTACAGATTCATACACTTGTGCATCTTGCTTTGCAGCACAAATATATCCAAGACAGGTGGTGTAACTTTTCCCTCCCCAGTCCTCATCGTTTCATTCTGCCAGTCCTCATTCCTTGTCTGCTCATTCCTCCACCCGTTCTAGTGAGACATGGTCTTTATTTCACTGAGCCTTTATTGTGCACTCTATCTTTAGCTAGCTGATCTAAATGCGATTTGACCTATTATTGACCCACACTTAAAGACCTCTATTGTGGAGAGGAGAGGAGGGGAAAGGGTTAACAATGAGGTCATTGTTGAAAGCAGAAGAAGGATCTGCTGGTGTCGGTTTTTGCTTTACCCTGCTTCGGGTTGGACATGTAGAAACGCATGCACAAGCTCACACACTCACACCATCAATAATTCACTCCTGAATCTGTGCCCAAATGAGATCGTTTAGTGGAGGGGAGAAGAGATGAAATCGGTGCAGGGGAGGTTTTTTTTGCACTCCTCGAATGCATGCATTCTTGCAAGAGGAGAACACGTCAGATTTTCTTTTGATCGTGATTACTGCTGTAATCAGAAAGACTGTCCTGTGCTCACCCCAGCCCTCTGATTCACAAATCACTCGACCTGGACATCCATTCAACACACTTAATACTATTAGATTTTATAATTGAAAAAAGTGTCATTGAACACATCTCATAAAAGTCCGTATACAGACTTAATATTCAACAAAGTGAAAGTTATATATACAGGAGATAAGATACACTGCAGTTATGCGTGATTATGACAGGGTGGCACGGTGGTGTACTTATTAGCATGTCCGCCTCACAGCAAGAAGGTCCTGGGCTCAGGTGTTGCTGTGTGGAGTTTGCATATTTCCCCAGTGCTTGAGTGGGTTTCTTGCAGGTACTCCGGTTTCCTACTACAGGCCAAAGACATGCACATTGAGTTAACTGGCTGTTCCAAATTGCCCCTAGGTGTGGATGTGACTGTGATGTGGATGTGCTTGTGTGTGTGGGTGTGTGTGTGTGTGTGTGTGTGTGTGTGTGTGTTGCATGCGATGGTTTGGCAATTTGTTCAGGGGATCATCATGTATCCCGCTTTGACCCAGTGTCGGTTGACAGTCTCCAGCCCCCCTGCAACCCTAACAGTATAAATGTCCAGTGTTATTGTCAAACGGTTTTAATGTAGCCACAAATGTATTAGACTGACATTTATGGAAATGCGCAAAAAAAAAATGGAATACCTTTTGAGGCCAATATTAAATGGATAATCATGATACTTTTGATAAATAAGTAGTATCAGCCCTGTAAAGTCCAGACTCATACACTAGTTGATCTTGTTCATTGGATCATCGGTATAAACAATTTCGTGGCTTTTACCCCAAGCGAGCACTAGCGTAACCTGACTCTAAATACCAGTAAGTTTCAGAGTATCATTTTGACATAGTGTGGTCAGCTCTGAATGTAACACAAGTGCGCCAGTGGGCCCCAGTATGTACTGACTCGCTCACTCACTTCGCATTCCGCACCCATGATGCACTGGGACACTTTTGTGGTTGGTATTGCAGTGTACACTGCCTGGCTAAAAAAAAAAAGTCTTTAGCCTTTCTTACAGCACTTAATCGTCATGGCATTGTTTCAACAAACTTTAGTAACTTAACATTTAACAAATAACACTTAACTTTATTGTTTCGCCTTTAGCCTTGATTCCGACATGTAAGCGTCATGCCGTTGTTTCAACAAACTTGCAAGCAACATAACATTTATTTCCATCCAGTGTCGGGTTTAGTTCTTACAGACGTCTTGAACTGATGAGGGAAAAACTGAACCACTCCATAAAGTCTTCTCCAGCACATCCCCAAAACTGCATACACTATACTGCCAAAAGTATTCACTCTTCTGCCTTCACACGCATATGAACCCCAACATTGCAACAATGCCATAGAGATTACATACTGTGATCAAGGCTAAACTTGAAACTTGAAACTTTTTTTTGGCCGGGCAGTGTATATTTTTACCTGAGAGGTTTGCATGAGGGTGGCATGAGCAGCACATTTCCTTCTGCCACCTTCTCAACTGAAGTGCCCTTGAGTAAGGTACCTAACCCCCAGTGGCTCCCCGGGCACTGTAACGTGGCTGCTCACTGATCCGTGTGTGTGTGTGTGTGTGTGTGTGTGTGTGTGAGTGGTCACTCTGGATGGGTTAAATGCTGAGTCGTATTTCCTTGTGGGAGTGCCTACTTCACATTTTATTTGCTATTCGCAAATGAATAAATACACATGGAGTCAGTTCATTTAATAATGACCAGGATGTACCCCGCCTTGAATCTACTGATATCAAGTGCTACACAAATTCGCATAGTTTGTATAGTATCATATTTTGGCAATGGTTATGTTCTGATAATCCCCTTTCTCTCCAAATAAGTTAACATGAGTGGGAAAAACTCTCTACACTTTTCGAACTCATGTTCTCTATTCCTGGGACTTTTGCAGGCAAATAAATTCCATTTTAAAGACAAAATACATTCCGACAAAAAAAAAAAAAGGATTTAATCTGTGTGTACAATCTGCAAGCAAGCTCCCTTTATCTCTGTGCTGTCAAACAGCTGTGCACTCGCTCTTAGTCTCTCTCGCTCTCTCAACATCTCCACAAAATGAAGACATGTTTTTCTTTATGCTAAAGAAGGCGGGATACATCCTGAACAACCTGCCAGACTATCACAGGGCAACACACACACACACACACACAACTATTTACATTCACACTCACACCTAGGGGCAATATGGAACATCCAGTTAGCATAATGTGCATGTCTTTGTACTATGGAAGAAAACTAGAGCTAGAGCACATGCAAACTCCACCCAGAAACACTCTTGCTGAGTGCACGACTCGAACCCAGGACTTTCTTGCTGTGAGGCGGACGTGTTAATCACTACACCACCGTGCTGCCCAGCAGTACATTGGATACCGCAAACAGGAGTATGTGATGCTACATGATCAATACAAATACTCATACTTTGTGTTCTGAAAAGAAGTCTCCTGTATATACATATGCAATGATGGCAGCACTCCGAAAGAACTTTTCCGTTGCTAATTTCACTTTAATAATCCACCGTGGGTTTGACAGCTGCAAATCCAGAAAAATGTTCTCATTCCTGTTTACTACGTTATAGCACATCCACTCATGCATTCTATTTATATAAATATTATAATGATGCGATATAGTACAGAGACAGTACACCTGCACTGTGTTCCAACTCTAAGTGGATTAAGTGGTTCAGCAAATGTGTGAGTGAGAGAGTGAATGTGTCCCTTGTTAAAGCTATTCACTTCCTTACGCTTGCTCATTTTTCCAGCTTCCTACACATCAACTTTGAGAACTGACTGTTCACAGAAACACATACGATATGGAGACACAAGGAGGGGCATAAGTTTTCTGTTGACCCGGTTTTAAAGTGTACCTGTGGTGAATTAGTCCACCAGCTATTTTTACGTGTGCTCAGAGACATGTTGACTTTCTGATTGGCTGTTCCTGCCTGGTAGTGACAAGAACTTGTTGGATTTGCTGGGCTACATCACTGACCCACGTAGCATTACACATTTACACATAACCAACCGACGACAGGAAAGCCAAGTTGGCAAAACGTAGGCTGCATAAACCATTTCGGATTTACCGCCATGCACATTTCTGGCAGCGTTCTCGTTCTCAGAGTCACTAGAACGTGGCATCTCACTGTCTCCACAAAAGACCCCAACCCTGCCCAATGTGTTGACAAATTCCAGGGAATAATGGCTGCTATGTGTCTAATCCCTGCAGTTTAGCACACCGGTAGTAATCCACAGCATAAAATGACTAGTTTTGTGCTTTTTATGGTCATTTATGTTAAAATAAGGGTCTGTGTCACGTAGACCTATTACATACACACAAATTATGATGTAAAGATGACCACTACTGGTACTCTTTAAGTGAATGTTAAGTAACCATGGTTATAGCTTGTACACAGTCTGGTTTAAAGTATGTGGGGTTTTCCAGCAATCGGCCTGCAGCGTTCTAGCCGGTGTGGGAGCCGTACCCTGTGCTGAACTGTAAGGAACAAAACACAATCGATTGCTTGTCGCTGAATTGGTCCATTTTCCCATTAAAATAAAAACAAATTCACAGTAAAATATCCTGATCCTGAGAATTAAAGGCGTATGTGTTGATGATAGACATGCTATAATATCAGTTCATACATGATGACCTGAATAACCCAGTTATTTTTTTTAACCCACGTACTGCTCTTGCATACACCAGAACTGAATGACGTCATGCCAAGATGCACGCTGTCTCTTTCAGTGTATATTGTTGTCCTTCAGACTTTCCTGTAGCCGTTCTGTACACACGATCTGGAAACACTTGCTTTTGTCCTGCGTTTAAATCATGGCTTTTAGCTTGTGGCCGTGGTTGCTATTGGACTTGATCATTGTTGAATGGAAGAAAAGGGCTGAGGGGGAAAAAAAAAAGACACGTGGCCATGCCGCTGTGGTTTTCTCAGGAAAAAAGAATCGAGTAAGATGACCTTTGTGTTGCTCAGACTTGTGCCGCCTCTTCAGTTGGGTATTGAGCTGGTTCACTAACACTCATTAAATATTTATGACATTCGGTCAATGGCAACAGCTGGACCGAGGGACAGAATTAAATAATGTAATAGAGGGGACACTTGTTAGAATAATTGAAGTTACATTCCTGGAATGCTGACGCTCGATGATTATAGTCATCCATTTCATCATCAGTTCTTCTGATACCTGAGACTGAGGTGGTGTTCTGTGTAACCCAGCCTCCTGCATGACTGTATTATGACTTAATTTATACATTATTTGTGTTAAAGAGTCGGAAGTGTCCAGATTTAAAAATATAACCAACGACAGCATGGGAATTACCACCAGACGTTACTCCAACACTCATGCTTATGATTATTTTCCATTTTCCTATTACGACACATTCTCAGATGTGTTTATTTCCATTTTACCAGTAAGACTCGACAATTATTGCTTTTTAAATGTGGTATTGTATGAGAAGGCACTACTATAGTTCTACTATATATAATATATAGTAATACTGCCTCTGAAAACATTTAGTATTTGGGAAAATATACTGTAGTAATCACGTTACCATCTCAGTCCTTCTGTCTCTTGAAGACACAAATGAAGTTTATGATAGTGCTGCAACAGCAGAGTTTGGAATGCTTTTCTTTAATTTTCTTTTAACAATTAAAAAAAAACCCTTAATTTTATTATATAATTTTATTATTAGTTTTAGATAATGGGCATATGAGTACCTGTGAGGTTATAATGTTTAAGATGTACTATGGTAACATGAATGACTTCTTGAAGCTGGAGACACTATTTCTGAAGAACTGTTAAAAAACAAAACCACCTTCTGACTAATAAGAATCTAAACTTCATCATAACTGTGTGAACTAAATATAGAATTAAAAAAATATGTAGGTAT
>JBCNYG010000021.1:19108303-19123095 GCA_039654305.1 Porochilus rendahli
ATATATATATATATATATATATATATATATATATATATATATATATATATATATATATATATATATACCATATACACAATGCACCTTATATTTCTTTAGAAAAGTTCATGCATTATTGAGATAAAATGTGACAACACACAGCAGGCAATCATTCTGATATGTTAAGTGAATAAAAGCATAACACATTTATATGGAAGTCAAAATTGTTCTGAACTCCATACAATGCTCTTTCAATTCATGTTCCGCGTGAATAATTTACAGTCATGTGCCAAAGGTGAGGTGGGTGTCGCTGAATAGCCTCCATCGAGCCTGAGGTTAATAATTGTTTTGATAAACACTACACTGGAAAAATAAGCGAAAAGAAACTAAAACAAGACTTTTATCATCTATTTCTTTAATGAGCTCCAGGCACACTCATAAGCAGGTACCAGAGCTGTGTAACAACCCCTTTTTAAGAGTTTAAACATATACTACATGGAAACATAAAGAAAAGCAAACTAAAGCACAATTTTTATAGTTTATATCTCCATATTTTAACTGTGGAAGAAGCAGATCAGCACCTTATGCCGAGCTTATCATAAGCTAACGGCATCTTTTTATAGCCTACTCATTCAGACTTTAGTACATACTACATTGAAGCATAAGTAAACTACGCTCAGTAAAGGTGTTTTAGTATATACTACGCAGAAACAAAAGGAAACTAACTAAAATGGGATTTTTATTGTTTGTTTGTACCATTTTAAATCATGATAAGACATCACCATGACAAACTGTGAGTGTCTGTTGTTTTGATTCAGGCATTTTCCACTCAAACCATTAATTCATTAATTTTCGTAGCTGCTTAGTACTAATTATGGTCGCGGGGAGGCAGGCGCCTGTCTTAGCCGACTCTGAGCAAAGGCGCGTACACCCTGGACAGCTTGCCAGGCCATCGCAGGGCCAAAATGTATGTGTGACGGAATCATGAAAAAATTAACCCATGAGAACTAATTTTGTAAAATAAATAAATAAACATAAGGAATCATGCAAAAAGTTAAAGTATGACCATAAATCATTCATATACACTTTTGAAAAAAACTTGGGGTTGGGGTGGGGTCTTCATTTGAAAAACATGCTGGTCATGCTAAACAAATCTCTAAACTTGTTGTTGCGTGAAACACAACACCATGAAGTGTTTAAAACCAGTTTGCTGCTCTGATTCTGTTGTATTTTCTGTGCGCATAATTACAGATGAGTCATTTACTCCGACTCCTCTGTGTGCCTCCATAAATAGCTGAGTGGCCGAGGTCTTGTGTTCGGGCAGAGGGTCAGGCTGCTCATCTGACTAATGGATGGTGCAGAGACAGAACAAGTGGCCACTGCTTCAGTAGTGAAATGTGTTCTCATACAATGCTGATTAAGAATTACAATGACTCTAGCACATACCCATGCACAATACACACACACACACACACACCATCGTATCCACATCATGTTTACAGTATGTCCCGATTTCCTCTTATTTTTTTAGATCATGAACCCATTAGCTGTGGGGTCTATTCGTAAGTTATACACACTTACACAAATGATCCAAACCCAGTTATAAACCCCAGAATCATCACACACCTAGCTGAAAATTTCCTCATCTCATTTTTCTTTTCTCTCATGGCTCTCCTCTTTAGGCTATTACCGTGCTCCTGGTGTGGGGAGTAAATGTGATTGAACTCCCAACACAATCAGATTAGCAGCCGTAGAATTGACAGATGCTGGGCCTGAACTGCACGCCTTGACAGATTTACGGCAATATGAGATGACTGACGGTGCTGCATGTGTGTGCGTGCGATTGAGTTGCTACCAATGGAACGACCTACCGATATAAATATACTGAAGATAGAAGTAGATCTATTAAATTTTTAATATAGATCACATTTTCAGAAATAAAACTGAGCCCTTATACAAGCTCTGGCACCAACATCGATGAAGCAATGGCTGACTGTTGCTCCCTGGTGGTGGTATATGTATTTACTATGCATGTACTCCAGGCTGCAAACTGAAACCTCTCAACAAAATAATCACTAGGGGCTTCCTAATTAGTCTGGGAAATGTCTGCTTGTGAGTCATTTTTGTGTGTGTGTGTGTTTCCTAGCTGAAACAGAGAACGCTCTGAGACTTCCGGACATGGACGCGGCCCAGCAGCTGAAGCTCAGAGAAAGACAACGCTTCTTTGAGGAGGCGTTCCAACGCGATGTGGACGTTTACTTTTCTTCAGCACACTTGCAGATAGATTACAAGAGGGGTGAGTAAAGCACAAACACTAAAAATAAGGATAAACTTTTTTTTTTTATCTTTTAGTGATATTTAAGGTGATTATTTTTCATGCTTCGTAGCTCCCATGAGCAGCATCTCATCCATGGAGGTCAATGTGGACATGCTGGAGCAAATGGACCTTTTGGACATCTCAGATCAGGATGCCCTGGATGTGTTTCTCGCCTCGACTGAGGAGGACGACACGTGTTCATGTTCACTAGAAGGTAGCAATGGATAGCCGACAACATAACATCAAAAATTCAATTCAGTTTAATCCGCTTAATCCGGGGTTGGGTGGCAGGGCCGTAAGGTCCAAACGTAATTCTCTCCACCAACTTCCTCCATCTCTTCCAGGGGGACAGCAAGGTGTTCCCAAACTTCTCACCTTATCTCTAAGGGAGAGCCCCGCCACCTAATTCAGTTTAATTCAGTTTTGTTTGTATAACACTTTTTGCAACTAAAATTGTTGCAAAGCAGCTTCACATAGTAAAAACTAATTTGATAAAGAATTTAAACAGTTCTCTATAAACCCTACACCTCCCCAAACCGCAGTGATGGAGGCGAGGAAAATACCCATCAGAAGACACAAGGAAGAAACCATGAGAGAAACCAGATTCAAAAGGGAAACCCATCATCATTTGAGTGAAACCAGATAAAAAGACATGAAGTCTAGTTGGTTGTCTTATAACTGTTATGGTAATTGTAGTCCTAAATCATTTCAGTAAAAGAGTTTATATCACCAGCAGTGGAGAGTCGTCTTTACAGCTCCTGAGTGGATATTGGTGTCCATATGGCTCATCATCAGCAGGAGCGAGGAGCTTCTCAGATGAGAACTCCAAACAGTAGTAGCACATAAGGACGGATCACAGGGTTCAGAGAGAAAAAACACTGAAATCTCAGAAGTACCATGTGTACATCAACAAAAACAGAGAGAGAGAGAGAGAGAGAGAGAGTAACATGTACCCATCAGCTACTCCACTATAGTGCATCAGGAGTAAGTGTTTAAAATATTTTCACACTTATTATTACGCATTCTCATATGTTTATTACAGGATTAATTATTCATTCATTCATTTTTTTGAAACGCTTATTCCTAATTAGGGTCGCAGGGAGGCTGGCGCCCATCTCGGCCGACTCGGCTGGGTACACCCTGGACAGCTCGCCAGGCCATCGCAGGGCCTACGGGAATATTAGAAAGCAATATTTGTGGTATTTATGGCATCATTGTTCAAGTTGTAGTGTGTTCACGGATTACTGTATCATACAGACCATTTTGTCCATGTCAATGTGAAGTAAGTGTTTATATTTCAACAAATATACAAGTAAAAAAATGTCTATATATATATATATATATATAAACGTATACAATTGAAAAAAGTATATGGGTATTATACTATAAACATTACATTTCTGGCCCTAGCTCTCGCTGGTGTGGAGGCATAATGGTAACAAGTTAAAACTGTTTTCAACAGAATTTACTGTGTGGGCAGTTTCATATGTCCTCTTTTTGACTTTTTTTATTCCCTCTGGATTCCCTGGTTTCCTCCCGCCTCCTAAAAACATGCTGGTTGGTAGATTGGTGACTCTACACATGCATGTTTATATATCTGGTGATCAAAGATGGGTAGGCATCCCATCCAGGCTCCGGATTTATCACGCACTGTGCACCTGACCATGAAAACACACTGACTGATGATAGATGAATGAATCAAATCTCTAGCAGCGCTATTTAAAATAATAAACACCACATGACCCAAAGTCGCTCGTCAGGGGTGAGGCCTGAAGCATTTCACTACTTGTTGTACTGCTTATAATTTGTATGTGACAAATAAAATTTTAATTTGAAATATCCCGACAAAATAAAGAAGTTTAATATTACAAACATGTTTAGCGAAAATGCTAACGGCTGTAACTGTGATTTCTCCTTTAGGTCTTGGTGCCAGCAGTGATCTTGATGCTGCACTGAGAGAGGAAATCTCCATGGCAGTCCCAAACACCTGCGAGCTCAAATCACGGATATCCTCCACTTCCTCCACCGCCACCTCCGACAGCCAGGGGGAGGACGGAGCCGAAACTCCTGTGGTCCAGTCAGATGACGAAGATGTTCATGATGATGAGAGGCTTTTGAGAAATGGTACACCTCCGGCCAGCGGTGCAGGAGAAGCCTCTGCGCGGCCACTATGAACTTAAACCAGTTACTACTGATGAATCCTGTTCCCCAGTGTTTGTGTGCTGTGAAAGACTTTCTCTGGTTGGTAGCTTGGTTCGAGCCATGCTCAAGCCTGGTTCCAGCTTGGTCCTTGCCTGGTTCAAGTCTGGTTCTAACCTAGTCCTAGACTGGCCCTAGCTTGTTTTAAGCCTGGTTGTAACCTGGTCCTAGCTTGGTTCAAGCCTGGTTTGAACCTGGTCCTAGACTGGTCCTAGCTTGGTTCTAGCCCGGTTCTAACCTGGTCTCAGCTTGGTTCAAGCCTGGTTCTAGCCTGATTCTAGCCTTGTTCAAGACTGGTCCGGGCCTGGTTGAAGCCTGGTTCTTGCCTGGTCTTAGCCTAGTTCTAACCTGGTTCTACCAAAAACTTTTTACATGGATTCATCTACGATTATACTCTCTGGTCATCTAAACTACTGCTGTGGATTATAGCGCTTAGAGATGTTTGTATACACACCACCGTTCTTCCTGTATTGCTTTTAATGACTATATTACAAGAGAGTAGTAAAATCTCATTTACGATTCATGATGCAGGGATTAAATCAGGCTCTGTCTTTTACCATATGAACTGTGGATCGATATACATACATATACTGGTAATCGTATACTTACTGCCCAGCTTCAGTGTTTATATCTCGGTAGTTTTATCATATGCCTTCATTTCATGTCTTATTTGAGCTCCACAACACTTATTATTTTTAATATTAAAATAAAGGCAAATCCAACATCAGGATATTGGTGTTTAAATATAATGCGTGTTTACCTGAAATGTTTGTTCACTAATGATGGTTAATAAAAAGCAGCATGGAATATAATTACAGAGACTAATTATGTTCATGCTGTTTGCTGTTATTAACTCCATCCACACATAGCATGGCACAATTGCTATGGTAATACAAGTAATGCTGATGTAATACACATTCACACCTCTTTGTGCAGAGATACTTTCATCTCTGAATTTTAAGATGGATTGCTCTTTTCGATGCAACCGTCACCTGTTTATCTATCCCCAAGCCTTGCATTTCTTCATTCATCTTCTGTAACTGCTTTATCCTTGCTCATTAACATAAAATATGCTCATTTTTCATGTTTACATGCTTTATTGCATCATATAATGTAAAATTTTCCCTAGAAAAGAAACATAATATATTCAATAGCTCTTATGAAATGCTACACATTTTAAGCTATGACCCCAATCGTAGCTGGTTAAATTACAAAACGGTCCCTTAAACGTCTTTAAAAGTTTGATCAATCTCAATTAAGTCCAAAATTATACTGTATATAATATTATGGCAGATAAAATAGTGTTTCCTTCTCTCCTAAATGCTGATTTTTCGTGTCTATAGTTGTAGCTCTTCAAATAATACTCCGTATTTAATACCAGCTCTTTGTAGAATTCCTGTATTAAAATTTCAAGAATGTGAATGTATTTCCATTAATCTTTATATATATATAAATTAAAATACCTAAAATGAACCCCTGTATAATCAAAATTCCAACATATTGTGTTTTTACTTAGTGACCCATTTACTGTATGTAACATCTCACATACATTAAGCTTTAATGTAAATATCTGTGTGTACTCATTCAAAGCTATAACAGTAATAAAGCAAGAGCCGTCAAAGAGCGAAAATCTCTGCCATTCCCAGAAATCCCCCATATGAACCCGAATGTCAAAAATCATCCCATCTCACAGTGTTAAAGAATCCTTTAAAAAATTCCTGGATCTAAAACTTTAAAACAAATTTTGCCTTGTCCAAAACCCTATCTTTGGTTGAAATTTCATAAATGTTCGTACATTTATTATACTTTTTGTAGAATCCTGATACCAAACAAAGAAATGGAGGATAAAACATACTCTCCTTGGTAGAGGTAATAAAATATTTTTACCATAATTTAATAAAACCTGCTCATTTTATTGCTCATGAATAGTTCTGATTAAAAAATATGTACAGATTACGTAGTAAGGCAGCATGGTGGCGCACTGGTTAGTCCATCTGCCTCACAGCAAAAGGGTCCTGGATTCGAGGACCGGGCACAGCCGTTTGTGTGTGGTTTGCATGTTCACTCCTTGCTTGTGTGGGTTTTCTCCAGGTACTCCCGTTTCCTCCCATAGTCCAAAGGCATTCACATTAGGCTAACTGGCTGTTCCAAATTGCTAGGTGTGAGTAAGGGTGTGAATCGTTGTTTGTTGCCCTGCGATGGTCTGATGAGCTGTTCAGGGTGTACCCTGACTTCACCCAATGTCAGCTGAGATAGGCACCAGCCACCGTGCCGCCCACAACAGTGTTCTTAGAGTAAAGAGTATAGTAAGAAAAAATTAACTACTTATTTCCCTTTCCTTTGTGAAAACAAACACAGGCTCCAGTAATTCAAGACTTACCCTGAAAAGGTTTTATTTTTGGTTTATCATCTGTGAAGTGCTAGTAAAAAAAGCACACAAAAAAAGGACAAGAAACTGGACTAAAAGCCGGTTCACAGCTTTGCACTTTGCGAATGAGATTAACTGATAAACCTGTTGCACAAAGTTCAAAGCTCAGATACACCTTCACTCTGCTTCACTCTCTTTCATACTGCATTAAATAGTGCGCTTATGTATTACAGAATAAACACGTGATCAACTCAAGGTCTTTTAACCAAAGGATTTGATCTTCCACAAGCCAGTCTGCCTGGATTAATATGACACTCATTCACAAGTCACTATTTCACATGAGATAATTATCAGTTAGTACAAGCATTATGTTGGGGCAGCATGGTGGGTGTACTGGTTAGGGTTCTGGGGCTCATCAACAAGAGGTTGTGGGTTTAAATCACCAATTAAACCCGTGCTGTGCTTAGACCCCTGGGCTAGGTCTTAACCACAAATGAGCCTCTGTCCACCCAGGAGTACACATGGGTACCAGTAATACTACTAGGAATGGACTAGCGATGAACTAGCATCCCATCCAGGAGTAGTTAAACTCCCAGTCTCTTCATGAGACAGAAACATTAGCCTACGTTTTTTCGCTCACTAGACTTGATGCTTGGAAACATTTGAATTGCCTATATGAGCTATAACAAAGGTGATTCCTTACAAATAATACTAAATAAATGCATTGTTACAGTGAATGTGCCACCATGCCAAAACTCACATGCTTTTTGAATTTATTCATTCATTTGCTCAACCAATTAATCCTATAAGGGGTGCGGCGAGGATGGAGCCTATCTCAGCCGACTCTGGGCGAAGGCAGGGTACGCCCTGAACAGCTCACCAGTCCATCGCAAGTACTGGAGTTATAATAAGGGGGGCGACACAGTGGCGCAGTGGTTACCACGTCCGCCTCACAGCAAGAAGTCCCTAGGTTCACTTCCCAGGCTTGTGTGTTTCTGTGTGACTTTTCGCTTGCATGAGTTTCCTCCAGGAATTCTGGTTTCCTCCTTCAGTCCAAAGACATGCAGTCTCCATTTAACTTTAACGAAAACTATATTAATAATAATAATAAAAACACTATAGGAGACATAAATGCTGATTTTGAACTGGTTCACTCAAACTGCTGAGTTGATGGTGTCCTAATGAAAGTCTCAGATTTGTTGTCGCTGCTGATACAAATGGAACCCAATATAATCAGCTGCTCTTGTGATCTTTCCACCTCAGGGGTCAATGTTTTGTGGATACTGAGATGCTTTTCTCACCACGGTTGTAAAGAGTGATTATATGAATTATGTTACCATTCTCGGCAGCCATCTATTGACCCCTCTTATCAACAAGGTGTACACTTATCACTTATTGAGTGTTTTGGTTTTTCATACCATTCTTTGTGAACTCTACACACTCACAGGAGATCAGCAGTTTGTGAAATATTTACAGCAGCGGTTCAACTAACAACTTTTATACCATGATTAAAGATCATATATTTTCTTTATTACTTTAACTCATTTGCCGAACTACGTAATCCTACTAGGGTCGCTGGGGCAGTCTAGCTCAGCCGACACTGGGTGAAGGCAGGATACACTCTAAACAGCATGCCAGACCATCACAAGGTAACACGCACATCCATAAACACTCATATCTACAATTCGGCGCAATTTAGAACAGCCAGTTAGCCTCACGTGCATGACTTTGTGCTGTGGGGGAAAAAAACTGAGTGCCTGGAGGAAACCCATGGAAGCACAGGGAAAACACGCAAACCCCTCATGGGTACACTTTCCTGTGCGTGGGACTCAAGCCAAGGACCTTCCTGCTGTTCGGCGTGTGTGCTCACCACTACAATTCGCTTTATTCTGATGTGAAAAAGTAACTGAAGCTCTTGGTCTGCATCTACACGATTTAATGCTTATTGCTGCTCAATCCTGCTACTAGGGTCGCAGGGAGGCTCAACCTATCCCGGCCGACACCGGGCAAAGGCCGGGTACGCCCTGAACAGCTCGCCGGACCATCACAAGGCAACACGCACAAGCCGACAAGTGCGATTTGTAACAGCCAGTTAGCCTAACTCGGGTGTCTTTGGTGTGTGTGGGAGGAAACTGGTGTAGTCTGAGGAAACCCACAGAAAAACAGAGAGTACATGCAAAATCGCGCTGGTACACCCTCGCCGAGGACGGGACTCGAACCCAGGACCTTCTGGCTGAAAGGTGGACGAGCTGACCACTGCCGTTTTCTTTGAAGTAAATGAAGCTCCTGCTTAGTTCGAGTAAAGAGCAGGTGCTCAGTGAGTGTAAAAGGAAGTGAATAACTGTCGTAAAAACAAAACGCAGTGACGTAAAACTTTGTCAGTGAAAAACGGGTGTGAAGTTTAGGTGATTTCGAAAGCAAAAGGATGAGCTACTGCATTAAAAGCCCGTGTCTGGAGGTGGATGTGGGAGCTGCATGCCCCTGTCTGGGGTTGTTGTATTGGTGGCAGCGCTGTGGCGCCTTTTCTGGTTTTTTAAGAGGTCGGGAGGTATCCTCTGTGCTCCTC
Organism: Porochilus rendahli; assembly: GCA_039654305.1. NCBI lineage: Eukaryota > Metazoa > Chordata > Actinopteri > Siluriformes > Plotosidae > Porochilus > Porochilus rendahli. The sequence goes on from JBCNYG010000021.1 coordinate 19,117,733, forward strand.
TGTGCTTCAAAACACGAGGCCATCTTGTTGCAACGACAGCTCACTCTGTACTCCGCGAAACGTTCGGCACGCGCTCTGAGGGAAACCCTGTAACTGCTCTTAAGTGCTCTGTTCACCGAAACGTGAATGATTTGCATGAACTGGAGCTGTTTTTCGATATTTCCGAAGGCCCATTTGTCGATGACAGTTCAGCGCTCAGATCCCCGACCGCGCTCGAGCAGAATCAACTGACTGTTGTGTTTTTTTTTCGCCTCGCGTGACCCGCCTACGACGTAAAGCCATCGACCAATCATGAAGCGTTTTCCCCGGTACGTAATGACGTCCGCGCTGCCCCGCGCACGCGCAGTGTCATTTCGTCCAGAGCTCCTCACGGTTCACATCGAAGATGGCGGCAGGCTTCGACCTGCTGGTGGAGGATTCTCTAATTAAAAGAGTGGGCAAGAAACTTTTTAGCGATATTGCAGGTTGTGCCAGAAACGAGCGCGGCACGTTTTATTGTATTGACTCCGAGAGGAGAGCACGGGCAGCTGTAAAGAGCGATGCTAACTACGGGATAGGAGGGAATGCAACTAGCTAACGTTAACATTTGTGAGCAAAGAAGCTACTGGCTACGAGACTTGTTTTCAAAACCGAGTGTGTGTGGGGGGGGAGGGAGAGAGAAATCTCGCAGTCGAGTTAAAACTGCGCTACGGGTTCGAAAATATTTCTCCACCACAACAGCTGAGGCGATAAGGGCGCCTTCCCACCGTGACCCGCGCTCCTCTCACTCTCCACGCGTTTGTTTCCTACTTCACAGGCGTACGGGAGGGGGACGGGGACGGGGACGGCCGGCGAGTCCCGCCTGTTAGCTGTGGATGTGAATTAAACCGCGGATTACACCAGCTCTATCCAGATCGTGCATCTCTAGAGACTCCAGCGGGGCACGGTTAGCCCGAGCCGGTGGCTCCAAATGCTATGGTAACTACTTTGCCTGGCCACGAAGTCAAGCTCGGGACGTCAGCAGTACAAACTTTGGACGGAGGCGATGCGATGGATCCGCGTTCAGAAAGCACGCCAGCGCCGAGCGGCTCGTCGAGTGACCCCGCCGCTTCAGCTACCGTTACCGTGCCGACGGTGGTCAACAACGGGCCCAGTATAGCGAAAGGACTGGTGACTGCACCTTCTACTTCGAACACGGTGATCCAGGCGTCTTTCGTGAACGTTTCGAGCGCGCCAGGCGGAACCGTCACCGCCACCATCAGGCCATCTATGCAACCCGCGACTTTAACTATTAACGGGAATAACAACAACACCAGCTGTGTGCTGACAGCTGCGCCCGCTGTAGCCCCGGTCACGGGAACGGCGCCGCTGACGAACGCCCAGCCTCCTGTCAACGTGAGCGCGAACCCGGCGGCGCCAATCAAAGCCGAGTCGCCGCAGACCGTGATCCAGAGCGCGGCCCATACCGGATCTCCGCAGGTCTCCCCCGGGGCAGCCAAAGGCACTGGGTTGATGCAGGCGGTGAGAGGCGGAGTCCCGGTGACAGGAGGCGGGACTCCGGTGGTCGCAGCTGCAGCCGCTGCGGCGGGGGGCGTGAGGACCATCGCGCCGCAACAGGTGCTCGCGCCCCGCCTCCCGCAGAGCGCCCCGGGCCAGCCGAGCATCCACAACATCCAGCTTCCTCCAGGTACAACAACTTCTCCCACCCCTCACTCACACCTGCCGTCTCAGCCTCACATTTAGTCCAAACCCGACCCCTCAGACTCAGGGAGGAGTTGACCACAGGTTCCCAACACGCAATTATTCTAGACGAATTCATTTCACTACTATCAGAAACAGCTCATAAAACAAAGTCAAGTCGTTTAAGCATTTTTGGTTTCGTGCCTTTTGTGGTATTGTTTAGCTCTCCTGCTCCAGCTCTGTTGGCCGATTGAATCAGGGACAAGAGGAGCTTCAGGACCAGGGTTGGGAACCTGATGCGTTGTCATGTGATGGACTTTTGCAACCAGCCAGTACAGGAAACACCCGTTTTAAGGCAGATGGTGTCATGTAGGGCTGGGTGTTTTGCTTTCATGACTCCCATGCTGAAAGTGGGACCTGCAAACATCATATAAAGTGCGTCATCACATCATTGTATGCCTCTTGATTACCCTCATCATTTGGTGTGTTAGCTGTGGCATTGTGGGAGTGAATGAAAATGTGTACAGTGTGCTGTACCTTCCAAAATAGTGCACTGTATCAAGTAGTGAGGATTGGGACATTTATTTTATTTTTGTTTACTTACAGTGGTACTATATTAACATTTATCAAATTTTAAACAATGTAATTGAAACCCCAGTTGGCTGAGACCTGCTGTCTTTATCCCTCTATATAATGTTTATCCATATATATATATATATATATATATATATATATATATATATTAGCCATGCAGTTATAGGAATAAATAATTAGCTAATGAAGCATATATAGTTATTTAATGTTAAAATAGTGAATATGTACATGATTAAACACTACATATCAGTATGACAATGAAAGATCGAGGTCACATGATTGGGTCATGTGACCTGTAACTTAAATCCTTCACTACAGTATTGTCTCTGTGTGTGAGTGCTTTACTAATGCAAAGCGCTGTCTTTAGTTTGATTCGGCACAATAAGCGTCAGCCTGTGAAAGCACTGTGTCTTTCCCTGACTGCAGTGTAAAGGCTCCTGTGCTTTCTCGTAGTGGGCTTTAATAACACACTTGGCACTGAGTAAGTATTAAACTCATAGAAAACCTTTCTGAAACCAAGTTATTTTTAATCACAACGCATTTAATTCAAAGCAGATCTTTTTTTTTTGGGCAAATGAATTGTATAAGGGGGAAACGCGATCCGGCGACTGGACCATGGAAAGGAAAAGTGCCGTAAGTAAGGGGCTATTGAGTGCACGCTAACAGTCGTTTGAAATTTTCACTGAATGAAGACGTGGTCTATGTACAGTGGTTATAATGGTGTTATAGTGTTTAAGTGTCTGCTTAAAATAAAATCAAAATCCACTGCTAAAACAAATAACACTTAACTTTATTGTTTCGCCTTTAGCCTTGATTCCGGCATGTAATCGTCATGCCGTTGTTTCAACAAACTTGCAAGCAACATAACATTTATTTCCGTCCAGTGTTGGGTTCAGTTCTTACAGACGTCTTGAACTGATGAGGGAAAAACTGAACCACTCCATAAAGTCTTCTCCAGCACATCCCAAAACCTTTCAATAGAGTTAAGGTCAGGACTCTGGGGTGCCGATACATATGTGAAAATGCTTCCTGAACCATTTGCTCATTATCTGAGTCCCCATTTTATGTCTGTGCCATCAGGGAAGAGAAAGTTAATTGGTGTGAAAACCTGCTCATTCACTACATTCAGCGCATTAGCTGACGCCATTTTATTGCCACATTAGTGTTGCTGAGTCTTGACCCGACCAACTGGAGCAACAATGCCATGGAGATTACATGCTGTGATCATGGATAAATCCACTCCATGAAAATAAATTATGAGACTTTTTTGGCCAGGCAGTGTATTCAATAGAGGTGGACAAAAAGACTATTTGCGTAGCCGTGTGTGTGGTGGCTTAGTGGTTAAGGCAGTGGGTTACTGCTCCGAAGGTCAGAGTTTCAATTCCCACTATCACCACTGTTCTGCCCTTGAGCGAGGCCCTTAACCCTCATTTGCTCAGTTGTATAAAAACGCTAAATGTAAGTCGCTCTGGATAAGAGTGACTGTCAAATCTGTAAATGTAAATTATGTGTATATGCCTATGTGGATATACTCTAAGAAAAGGAACCAAAGATCAAATTCTGAGGTTCTTACTGTTTAAGTACTTCTTCTGCTTCTTCTACTTATTATTATTACTTCCACCAAGGAGGTTATTTCTTCACCAGCGTTTGTTTGTCTCTTAGGAAAATTACTCAAAACCTAACAGATTTTGATAAAAATTTTCAGGATAAGTCAGAAATGATAATCGTATTCCTTTACCTTTCTGTACAACTGTTAGGCCAATTGTCACAAAAATAATCCAATTATTATAAGTAGTTATTAGATGAATATACTTCCTCATCCGAGCGCAAGACCTCTTATTCAAGGCGTAAGGTTGATCACTGTACACGATGCAGTCATATAAATGGCTGTGCGTTTGCATTGTAGCGCTCAAATAATAAACAAATGTGGCAATTTTAAAAATGCTGTATTTCTTACAATACTATATGGGGTACTGAACGGCCATAGTGGAGGTCTGCGCTCTCTGAGTGCTATTCTAGTTATTATTATTATAACTGTTATTGATTGGCACGGGATTTGAAATGTCAGTATAAGTCACATCGTGTCGCCAGTGTTTGCATGAACATCACACTAGAACACAAGTTCAGGGTGTTTCCAGTTGTTTTAGGTCGGAGACAAGAAAGGGTGAGAGAGAACTACCTGGAGTGCCTTTAATAATAAAACACATGGCATGAAAACTCTTTCTTCATGGCATGACAGAATCTTTAAGAAGAGATGTCCATTATAATATCCTTTACATTGTCAATATTGATCACTTTGGCTTTGTGAGATGAAGTAGTGTGGGTGTGATGGAGGGGAAAGACAGATATGTTTATTTTAATGCGTGTTCTGAAATAGTAAAAGGTAAAGCAGTTGTACTCTGTGAGTAATTGCGACACTCTTTAACTCCAGCATTAATGCGTGATGTATGATGTATGATGCAGCAGCCGTTGTGAAGGATCTGTCGTCTGTCGAGTTTTGGTCAGGACAGATTTCTGCTCAGGGCCATCTGGGCGCTCTCGTCAACAGCTTCTGTCCGAAACCCAGAGCTCACGCTAGTTTCCCGAGAGAAGCGAACATCGAATGAATGAGATCTCGCAGCAGCGTACAGGCCACCAACTGCGATCTGTGTGTGAGAGCAGTGTGTTCCAATACCAGAGTGGCAAGAATTCAGACTACGACATTTCCTATCATGTATTTTATTTCTCCAGTTAATGTGCGATAAAGTATGGACTGTGATACAAGTTAATCAGACATGATGCACAACTCGTCAAACAGAACAGAACGAGCAGCTGGGCTGAGTGTTAAGAGGAACTTTTCGCAGCCAAACCAGAACTACTGTTTGTTCTCCGAAAAGCAGTTTCATTCATTTTACATTTTCCTTTACTTGGCACGCTTTATTTAAAGTGACAGTCAGACTGACTGCTTCAATGAGCCCACAGCAATGTGAGGCATACGTGACTAATATAGGTTTTTTGTTTTTTTTTTTGGCTGTGAGCTGTATTTTGGATTTGGTTATAAGCGTGTGTGTGTGTGTGTGTGTGTGTGTGTGTGTGTGTGTGTGTGTGTGTGTGTGTTCTATCCCACACAC
>JBCNYG010000021.1:19123195-19136603 GCA_039654305.1 Porochilus rendahli
GTGTGTGTGCGTGTGTGTGTGTGCGTGTGTGTGTGCGTGTGTGTGTGCGTGCATGTGTGCGTGTGTGTGTGTGTGTTTTTCAGGTATGGTACTGGTGCGAAGCGAAGCTGGCCAGTTGCTCATGATCCATCAGCAAATGCTGGCTCACATGCAGGCCACACGTGCTGCTACTCCTTCCAGTACCACTCCTGGACAGGTCCCCTCCACACAGGTACACCACAGCGCACTGAACTAGTGTCAGGAGTGGAACAGTGTTAACTTCACTATGAGGGAGATTATGAGAGTTTCTGTCTGTCTGTGTGACTGTCTGTCTGTCTGTCTGTGACCACAATAACTTGAAGACTAATCGATGGATTTCCATGAAATTTTAACCAAATGTGGGTCTTGGTCCAACAAAGAACTGTTAAAATTTAAGCCTAATCTGGATCCAGATTCAGGATGGGTTTGAATGATTTTCAACATTGCAAGACAGGGCAAGGAGACGAAAATCACCCAGAATGTGGCAGGAGAAAAAAAAATACAAACATCAAAAATAATTGTTAAACAGGCCACAAGAGGCACCCTAATTATCTGCCACTATATTTGTATTTTATCTTAGTCTACTGTATTAATCTCGCAAGGAAATTTGGCTCAGCAACCTTTCCAAAGTGAACACACTCACACACACTCGGAACAGTGGCCAGCTCCATTGCAGTGCCCAGAGAGCAGTTGGAGGTTAGGTGCCTTGCTTAAGGGCACAAGGGTGCTGCCCTCCCCCTGGCACAACACGTTTTTCCTGCCCGTTCAGACCTTTTGTTCCGATACCTGCATCTCTAATCATGAGGCCACGGCTGCCCCCACAACCCGTGGAAATACGAGATTTCACTACCTTGCTGGAGGCCTGCACTCTTGGAGTGCATTTCTAGTAAGTTTATTCAGCTGATTTAAAAAGTCTTTTTTTCAGATTTAAAAAAATTACTATTTTTGTTATTGAATTATAATGTAAGGTCCAAACACAAGGAATATAAACATAATGGGACATGTTTTAGGAAAGCAGAGGGATCCCCACCCTAAAGACTTCATATTTTCCAACACCACCACATCCTTGCATGATTCATTTCTCTTATAACCTCTTTTTAGACCTGCCAGTGCCAGAAGCTTTTATATTTATTTAAGAAAAACGCATCTTAGGAGTTATCCATGCCGAATCACATTAATATTTAGCAAGTTAGTTCCTGTTATTGCTTGTGTGTTACAACAGCCAAAAGCTGGTGTTTCCCCACCCTTTTATATCTCACGTGAAGTTTATAAAACAAAAAAATAAGAAAGCAAGCTTGCCATATTACAGAGAAAGTGCAAAGAATTTCCTGTGTGGAGGAACACAGCTGCTGTTCCAGCGTTAACTCCGATCACCAGCATCAAAGCCATGATAGAAAGTGCGCCCAGAAATCATGCACAGGGTTACTAACACATTTAGAGGTGCTGATAACTGAATCAACACCCAAACAGAGCAGTGAGGACTGAGATTTCAACAGTGCAGTGAGATAAATTTCATAATGTTGCATCAGGAAGCTTCTCTGTGACCTCCGTATCTCCTGGGATCTGGAGATCTCATACAGCATTCGCTTTTGGCTCTATATTTTTATTATAATAATAATTTATATTGTGCCACTTTGCTAACAAGAACCTTTTCTGTTGAATGTTGTACATTTGGAATATTTGCTTTTATTTTGTCATCAAAATTCATTGACAGAACTGACAGGTCTTTCATGTGAGACTAAAAGAGAAAAGAAGTTGAGAGTCACTTCTGGTTGAATCACAACCGTGCTGGATTCTGTTTTGAACGGACAAACCCAGGATGCTGCTGCTTCTGCTGCCAGTCTGCGATAAGAAAAGTGACTGAATAATGAAGAATGAGGTGTAGAGCTCTGAAAGTGTCGAAGAGTACCTGATCAGAGTAGTGGGAATAAATAATATAATAACGAAGGCACAATCCAAAGTATTTTCCGTTTGTAGTTGATGTTCCATGTGAAAGGTGTTCATCTCTCTGGATAATGTTTTTTCGGCAGACCCCTGGCACTCCCATCATGGCAAGACCGGTGGCTCCCACCATCATCAAGCAGGCCTCACCCACACCCAGCATCACCACTACTCCGACACTGCAGAGGCCACCCGTTCAGGTAACGTATTTGCTGAACAACTCTTCCAGTTGACTCCGCATCAGATTCCTATGAGCAGTTGACCAATAAATGCCTGGTGAGCACTCGCACCTCCGCACACACAGGAGCCGTGTTTGAGAAAGTGCAGTATTTTTAGCTCACTATGCTTAAACATGAAAAATTGTATGTTTTGTTCTGAAAATGTGTGTGAAGAGGTAAAGCTTGTAAAGCTACTGCGTCATCAATGAGCTACCTTTCGCTAAACCAGAAGTTCTCAACTCTGGTCCTGGAGGACCTCAAGTTCTGCACATTTTAGTGCTTTACCTATTCTTTCACGCCCACTGCGGCACGACATCTGCAGTCGCAGCGATTTGAGAGAATTGTAATGAGCGTGGGGGGTCGTGGTATCGAATTGTGATGATCTTGAAGGAACTTGGTGGAATTTGAAGCCAAACACTTTAGAACATCATGGAGCTCTACGCCGTTTTAGAATCATGGCGATCGCCGACATCGTGCCCCAGTGTAAACCCAGGGTTAGCTACTTATTTATTCAGGTGCACAGGGGGAACAAAGAAAGCCCCAAAATGTGTAAGGACCAGGGTTGGGAAGCGCTGAGCTAAACAATGTACATCAATACATGTGGCTGAACTGAACACACAGCAGAATATGCTACAGAATCTGAATTAGCTGAAATCTCTCTTACTAATTTACAGAATTGGCTCTGCCTCCATATATTTCTAAGTTCCTGGTCCAACCCCTGGAGCTACTTTGCCGACTCCTGCTTTCATCTTTAAGCCATTGGAATTTCGGCTTTGAAACCAGACTCCGAGTTTAATGCTGTAATGCTCTTTCCTCTCTCGTGTCTTTCTCTCAATATTTCAGCCGCCGTCTGTGGGCTCTGTTTTGGCAGTGCAGCCGGGCACCACCCAGAGGATGGTAACTCCCACTACGGGGACCAGCGTCACCTTGGCAACGGTGAGAATCTGGGTGTGAACGCCCCTACCAACGCGGTGTGAGGTGTTTTATCACATGTTTACATCTGCATGTTTTTGCACTCTTGGATATTTATATGCAGAAAGAAGTTCTTTTTTTGCTTTGTGTGAAACTAGAATTTTGGCTGTTTGCACATGTTACAAGCACACCTGGTTGTTTATACGCAAAGGGGATTTACATATAGCTGTTATTATCCCCTACTCGAAAAGTACCTTAAAAAACAAAAAGCTGACACACAAGATGTGTCGTGATGATTACATCTAGCCTTACTTCGGTTTGCTTTGTGAATGCAGGAGACGATGGAAAACGTGAAGAAGTGTAAGAACTTCCTGTCCACGCTGATCAAGCTGGCCACCAGTGCCAAGCAGTCATCGCAAACGGCTGCTAACGTCAAAGAGCTGGTTAAAAACCTGCTGGTGAGTGTGTGCGCGCGCACGTGTGTTTAGCATGCTCGATATGTTTAGCATGAGGGGGTGGGTATTTAGTCGAGTGTACAGCTTTGTGCTGCATTTTTGTATTGTTTGTTTATTCTAGATAGTTAAAGTATGTGTTCCTGATTCTGAAAAAAATCATCAAATGCTAATTAATCCAACCGAGCACCTTAACAGTAAATCAGAATTACCATCGCACAACGTCGTACCCTATCTCCAGATTAAAGGGTTGTTTATGGGGTATTAAATTTGTTCTCATCATCCTTGCTGTATGTGTACGCAGGAAGGAACGATTGAAGCAGAGGACTTCACCAGCAGGTTGTACAAGGAGCTTAACTCTTCACCCCAGCCTTATCTCGTGCCTTTCTTAAAGGTGAACTGAAACTCGGACTCGCATTAGTATTAGGCTTAATTACAATTCTTCCTTTAAGTAATTGTGTGTGTGTTTGCAGAGGAGTCTTCCCACTCTGAGAAAACTCACCCCAGACTCCCAGGCCTTCATCCAGCAAAGCCAAGGCCCACAGTCCACCAAACCTGCAGCCAGTGTGGTGCTGACCAGCACTACGACAGTGAATGCCACTACTGTTGCTAGCGCAGCTCCTGCTGCAGCTGCAGCCATCGCCACGGGCCCACGCACGCTCACCCAGCCCGCCCTCGCCACCACCAGCCAGCCTGCCTCCCTGGTAATGTAATACAGTTCATATCATCTATAGGCAAAAACACATTGAGGAATTAAATAAATGTGTGTTGTGTTCTAGGGGGTTGGGGTATTTGGGGAGGTTAGGTGAGAGACCCTTCACATAGTGACATTTTGTACTACATGAACCTCTGAAAGTTGTAGTTTTCAAGTTAAATTGTGGGATTGTGGTGAACATTTAAAAAAGTGAAGATTGAATACAGTATATATACAAGACATACTAAATATCACGATGAAGTGCTCATTTTTTTTCTTCTCCTGACTGATAATGGGTTGCTATAAAATCAGTGCTCAAATAATCCCTGGTTCATGCTTAATTTGCTAAATATTTGGCTTTTTTCAACCACTGCTTTTGTTAAATTGGCTTATTAGCCACTGACTGATCTTTAAAGAAACAGGGTTTGGGTGATATGTGAAAGTAAATTAAATCTTTCCAGGTTGTTTTTGAGAAATATATTGATGACTATTCATAGCCACAACATAGACATTGAACAGTGGAAGTTTGGGGGAAATGGCTTTAAGTAGATTAATCTAAGTTTATGATGTTTGGGTCACAAAGAAGAACATTTGTAAGGGGCAGAAAAAGCAAAATATGCTGGAGGAGTGCTTGATGCAGTCTGTGGATATGGTGGAGGTAAATGTGTCTGGGGGTGCTTTGATGGTTGGTGGTAAAGTTGAAGAGTTGTACAGGGTAAAAGGAAATTTGAATAAGTAAGTCTGTAACTCCGTTTTGCAACAGAAAAATGCCCCCCAAAAATTAAAATTATTCAAGAACTATTTAGAGAAGAAGCAGTCAGCTGTTATGTCAATAACTGAATGGCCAGTGCAGTCACCGGATCTCAACTCGACCGAGTTGTTGTGGGAGCAGCTTGACCATACGGTACAGAAGAAGTGCCCACCACACTAGTCCAACTGGTGGGGGCTGCTTCAGGAAGCATGGGGTGAAATTTCTATATCCAACCTCGACAAATTGAATGCCTGTTGTAGTTTCAATGACATAGAAGGTCTGCAATGCGGTAATTGTTGCAAAAGGAGAATTTTTTATATAGAAGCAAAGTTTAAAAAAGCATTACTTTTAAGTAAGTTCAAGTAAAACATTATTTATAAATTGTTATTGTCAAATATATTTCGTGTTTATTTTGCAACTTTTGTTGTTTTGAAGTTTGTGTATTCATGAAAAAAGTGAAATTTTCTAGGTGACCCGAAACTTTTAAACAGTCGTGTATGTACATACGTCTTTCCATCCTGGCAGTTCTTGTGAACGCAGTATTTCAAGAATGCTTCGAGGGATTCTTTTTAAACCTTGTCCACCCTGACTCATGGATAAAATGATTACATTTTGGAGGTCAAGGACACTATGGACATATGTGGGCCATTGTTGTAAACGCAACATCTCAATATCTTTGAGTGATTTGAGTGAATGATTACATTTTGGATATTAAAAAGTCAATGTCACCACAGCCTCGTGTTCTGTGATTGTGAACGTGATATCTCCAGAACACTTCAAGGGATCTTTTCAACTTTGCATAGACGTTCTCACCGACTAAATCAAAACCTGATTCGATATTGGTGGCCATAGGTCAAGGTCACTGTGGCCTAACCATGTTGAGCGATATGGTTCTAGTTTCAGTAGAGTTGTGAAAGGAAAGGATTGAATATGGCGTCTGGTTTTTATGAAAGATTTAATAATATATGACAACTTAAACAGTGTGGAAAAGATGCATAATTTTCCCATTGAAGATTTATTGTTGAAATAGAAATCAGTGCTTCTGTAAAAGTATCTATGTATTAATTTATTTATTGATTTTTGCTTGGAAGAGAAATGGTTTTCAAAAATAAAGTTTTAACTACACAGCTGTTACATAAGAGTAACGAGCAGCGTGATGCTCAACATTATGCTCTGTGTTCTGCACTGTCGCTCTGTGTGACTTGAGTGAGTTATGCTTGCTGCCTTTTTGTAGAGAAGAATGTTGAGTTGTTTTGTGTGTTTTTGCAGGTGTTACAGTCTCAGCAGCAGGGTGCAATTGTGAAGTCCCCCCAAGTCACTCTGGCTACTCCCATGGTAACGCTCAGGGGTCAGCCGCACAGCCGCATCGTAGTAGGGCATCCTCAAGTGCAGGTCAAACAGCTCAACACAGGTGCGTTTATGTGGTTTCTGCATGACAGCGGTCCTGAAACACCGCCGGTGACCCTGTCCAACATTCTTTTACACTGTATGAAGTGTTTTAGAAATATTGCATTTGATCTGATATTTTTTGAAGCTTTGACAGACAGCATTGTGGGGATTAAAAGAAGAGAACTGTAAGGATGGAATGAAATAATGGCATGTTTGTGACCTGTGTAGTGGCTGTGAAGCCTGGGATGGTGAGCGGAGCGAAGGTCTCTCCCAGCACTGTGACTTTTAACGCAGCTCAGAAAAACAAGCTGAAGGATGCCGCCGGAGGGACATTCAAGTAAGTGCGTGTGTGTGTGCGCGCGCATGTGCAATTGGGCCATACATCCAACGTGTTCAGTACATCCACTATGAAACGCTGATTTGAGTTGGTTTAGTTACTCAAATTTTTAAAACAATGAAAGTTTCATCTCATTAGCAAAGCAATTCGATGATAACCCTGAGGATTGTATTATATCACTATCACATGTTGTGTATTCTGAGGGTTAAAGAAAGAGAGAGCAAATTAGATGTTCAGATTTACTTGAAGTGCATATCAGTTTAAAAAACTGCTAGAATAAACACAACATAACATGTATTCTTAAATCAGATCAACTGAATACATTTTAGTAGTTTAGTTTTTGATGTTGGACAGGAAAAAATTCGAAACATATTTGAGTCAAATCAAATGGTTTAAATACACATCCACCATATAGCAATGTTTATAACAATTCCTCTTTGCTTATTCCCTGTGCTCACTAAAACCTCTCTCACTACATACCATGGTAGTTAAAAGTACTACTAATATAGATATATAGGCATGTCTAATAGTGGCGCTCCCATGTCATTTGTCTTACTTGATAAGTTTTTGGTGGGAACTCGCAAACCCTGTACACGTATCCTTCGTATATCGAGATTTATTCATTTTTATTACTTGTTTATAGAACGGAATAAAAATGGGGGAACCAAACATGCAATCTTAGTCTCCACATGTAAGTTAGACCATTCAGAAACCGTAGGTTTAGAGAACAAGGTGTTTATTAGTGAACTGCTTACTAAATGTAGGATTTTCTGACAGAATCAATGACAATTAGCTCCCAAATAAGAAATCATTGATCCTAGTAAGAGTGCGAGTGAGTATCCATAGGATGAAAAAAGCCCAATGCGAACTCCTCTATCACCACAAGGTAGCGAGATGCCGTCCGCTGGATAGGTTCAATTCTGTTATACGTTATACACGTCAGAATCGTCATTCGCTTTCTCCTTGTGATTGGGTTAAAAGCCTTTCTATTCAAATGAGTAATGCATTGTGTGGCAGTGATAGTTTACCATTTAAAAAAAATGAAGATACCTCCTCCATAATGCACATAGAATTTGGTTTATGTTGTTAAAAATGTATATTTTATTATATGCTTTCCACTATTAATGCTATTGCTCTTTCTACTAATATTACTACTACTAGCGCTATACTTATGCAAAGGAGGTAAAGCCATGAGCTTAATTTTGTTGTGTCCATGCTCAGGTGCCCAATAAATGACAGAAATTATTGGAAAAATTAGTGCGCTTTACAAAAAATGTTCTTGTTTACTCAATGTTTTTTCTTGAGGAGAAATAGGTTTTCAAACACCACCGAAAAGACAAGTCTTATTGTGGTTGTTTCTTTTCTGAAAATGAATACTAACCTCGCCAAAGTTCAGCTTTTAGGCAGTGCCTCAATATTTATACCACCACTTTTAATACATTCTGTGGTAGATAAAAGTGCTAAAATTATTAGTACATACATTAATACATACTTTATGCGAAAGTACTATTGGAATGCTGATACTTCTGTTGATAGACTACTACTGAACATCTGCCACTAGTACTATTGTAATTATTACTATCATGATTATTATTATTACTATATTATTAGTATTACAAATACTACAATTATTATTGTTGTTGCTGTTATTATTTTTATTATTGTTACTAGTTCTACAACTGTTATTGCTACTACTAGTATTATTATTTTTACAACTGCTCTAATTACCACACCTAATTACTGTTACTGTTTTACTATTAATACTATTGCTACTATTATACCTCCACTGAACACATGCCTGGATTTGGTTCAAACTTTTTTTACTAGTTACCTAATTATTATTATATAACTGGTTAATAGGACAAATTTTAAGGACAGTCACTATTATACTCTTATTACTACTTCTACTACACCTCTTACTGCTTTTATGATGATGATTATTATTAGTTTTCTTATTATTTCTACTACTATTACTGCTTTAATTATTATTATGCCTATCCAATAACTATCACTATTGTTATCACTGCCACTAATGGCTGAAGTTTAGGAAATGTGTATCAGTATACTTTGGTTAGTTGACTAAATGTAAGTCATTGGAAGATACATGTGTGTTTTGAATTGGAATGTGTGTGTGTGTGTAGGGATGATGACGATATCAATGATGTGGCGTCCATGGCCGGCGTGAATCTGTCAGAGGAGAGCGCACGGATCCTGGCCACCAACTCGGAGTTAGTGGGGGTGGTGACTCGCTCGTGCAAGGATGAGGCCTTTCTGTTCTCAGCCGCACTGCAGCGCAGGATACTGGACATCGGTCGGTTTAAAATTTTCACACTGGCCTGTGACAGCCAGACAATCTATTCAGACACCCAGCTTGACACATTGGGAAGTTATTTAGAGTATTTATAAACTACCTCAGCTCACTGTGATGTCACGTTTAACTCAGGAGCCAAAGGTTGCATAAAGAGTGGATTTTTTTTTGGAGCTGTTAGTGATTAGGTCTCTCAGGTCAGGTTATCTGGCCTGGCTTAAAATAAAAAAAGTTTAAAAAAACTGAATTACTGCTGTAATGAAATGAGTTTACTGTTGTGTCACCGAAGCTGGTTCTTTTGTTATAACAGTACATTTATAATTAGGATATAAATCGAGTCAGTACTCCTACTCTCAGAAAACGGTTACAGCTTTAAATATCATTAGATAAAAAGAATACATTTTCTCCCAGGTGTTGTTAATGTTGTGGACCATTTGCAAGACATGAGTCTATCACTTGCACTATAACAGCTATAAAAATTTGATTTGAAGTCTATTTTCTCTCTCGTGAAGTTAAAGCAGCTTGTTATGTTTGAGAAATAAGAAAAGTCCTCTAAGGACAAAGGTGACCCCTCTCAAAAGCAAAAACTTCTGTTACTGTGCAGTGGCCACCATACCGTACAAATCTCAGGAACTTTTCTATAGAAGTTAAAACCTATTAGAACAAATATGTCATTATAAACCCTAACGATGTTGTTATGTCAGAGATAATACTGAATATACTGAGCCTGTCATTATCACAATCTAAACGCCGACAGGGGGATCAGGACAATGAAATAGATGGGTGTTAATTCAACTTGAGGGACATTATTTGGAGATAATGACCCATATGTATATTATCATACTTATTACACTTCTTTCGTCTTACAAAATATTGATTCGAAGAATGATTTTTTTTCTCAGTGGCATAGTGATTAGTACATCTGTCTCACAGCAAGAAGGTCCTGAGTTCTATTCCCGGGCTCGGCTGTTTCTGTGTGGAGTTGGCATGTTCTCCCCGTGCTTCCTCCGGTTTCCTCCGGGGACTCCAGTTTCCTCCCACAGTCCAAAGACATGCACATTAGGCTTATTGGCTGTTCCATATTGCCCCAAGGTGTGAGTGATTGTGTGTGTTGCCTGGCAATGATCTGGTGAGCTGTTCAGGGTGTATCCTGCCTTCGCACACTGTTGGCTGAGATAGTCTTCAGCTTCCCTGCGACCCTAATATTTCCGAAAATGAAAGAGTGAGAGAGGGATTTTACTGATTATTGGAGCGCTCCATAAGCAGTAGTCCTGTTATACAGAGTAAAGGTTTGTATAAAGAAATTACTGCTGAATACTGAAATAGATCAGTCGGAGAACGTGTAAGGAAACTTATCAAACAGCCTACTAGTTAAGGGGCTCGGACTTCACGCCAAGGTTCCTTATACCCTTCTCTTTTTTATCTTTATCTTCTTGTCTGTGTGCATGTTAACACTGTCTGAACACAGTGAAGTTAACTCCTTACCTCATGTGCAGGTAAACGGTTTGGAGTGACGGAGCTGAGCCCTGAGGTGGTGAACCTGGTGTCTCATGCCACTCAGCAGAGACTGCAGAACCTTTTAGAGAAAGTCACAGTCATTGCACAGCAAAAGAACATGAACTATAAGGTGGGTATACCTCCCGACTGTGTGCGCGCGCTGAGAACCGTTACCTGCTACATGCTACTAACGTGGATGAGAATGTGTGGTGTGTATTTCCTGCACTGATGTGCGTATTTGCATGGTTGTGTTATGTAGGAGGACGCACGGTTCGAGCAGATGACTGATGTTCGTGCACAGCTGAAGTTCTTCGAGCAGCTGGATCAGCTGGAAAAACAGAGGAAGGAGGAACAGGAGAGGGAAATCCTAATGAAGGCAGCGAAGGTAAAGCACTCGCGTGCATTAACTTGGTACACCTTTACTCTGCGTGCTCTCATGAGTGCTTATCACTAGCACTTTTTTTTATTACTGATAATGTGTAATCTGAGCAGATTTTGTAATGAATAATTGGGCTGCAACACCACCTGCTGGTGAATATGTGTCATTTATTTATTTACAAAGCAGAGGAAGTTGTGGTTAACATGGTTTGATTCATCTTTCAACAGGTGTTTGTGTGTGTGTGTGTGTAGTTGCTACATATTGAGGACCAGACTACGTTTTAGCTTACAGGGTGAGGACATTTTCGGGAAGTTAGTATATTTTGGCTGGCCCTCACTTTTTCTGAGCGTTGTTTTCGGGTTAAGACTTGTTTTAGGGTTAGGATAAGGTTGGGGTTAGGCACGTTGTTTTGATGGTTTCAATTAGAACGAAGTACTAATGAATGCATTATGTCACTAAATGTCCCCGCAAAGATAGAAGCACAAGATTGTGTGTGTTTTCACTGAATTGTTCTTTGACGTTGTTTTGCAGTCTCGGTCTCGGCAGGAGGACCCAGAGCAGTTGCGGTTGAAACAAAAGGCCAAAGAGGTGTGTGTGTGTGTGTTTTGTTTCCCCAGTTTTGCACTTATTTACAAGTTTGTTTAAAGTTGTTCTGGATATTGACAAAGTGTGTGTGTGTGTTTGTGTGCAAAACAGATGCAGCAGCAGGAACTCGCTCAGATAAGACAGAGAGATGCGAACCTGACGGCGCTAGCTGCTATCGGACCCAGGAAAAAGAGGAAGCTTGACTCTCCTGCCCTTGGCACGGATGCAGAAGTACGAAATATCACTCTCTCTTTACTAGTTTTGGGGTTAAAACCTTTAAGCAGACCATGGTATTCCTTAACCTGCTCAGTAGGAGTGGCCAAGTCAGAGTGTTGAGTCCTGAACAACACAAGACCTATAGACCCATTGAACGGTGATGAAACAAGTCAGATAATAAAAGGTGATAAACAGAATGCTGATTAGCTTTTGTGCCTCAGAGTACACAAAGCATTTTTTTAAAGATTCAAGAGTCCATTGTACAGATTTTCTGATGGAAAATAAAATCAACAACAACAATAAAAAATTGATGAAGGACTCACAGTCGGCCAGCCCTGAATGAGCCTTAAATTTCACTATCCTCTAACTCGCACTTACCAGAGGATGTTTTCTTAAACAGCTACTATGTCCATAACAAAACCTGGAAAACTTTACCAATGGTGGTTTTTCCAGAGATTAACGCTTACTAGTGACTCATACGTCCTGTACAGTGAGCGTGCTCTTTTTAATCTGTATTTTCCAATTTAAATGAACCGGTAGCAACAGTCTGCACTTACGGTCAATATTTTTATTCATTAAACTCGATTTAACCTACTCTGCCTCGCTTCTGCAATTATTCATATCCGGTCCGAGTGCACCCATGGATCCTGCGGTTTATCTCACTCTCATTCGGGATGGTGTTTAGCGTTCATTAAATAGGTTGATTTCATAATATAAAACCTAAACACACCCAGGGTGATGATAATTATATCAGTTCAACCAATTGTAGCCTTTCAGAGTGTTGTGTGTTAAAGTCCAGGGAAGTGTGTCAGATAGGCTAGGGGTACATAGCCGGAAAGTTCACATTCGGCCACTTAGCCTATTAAAGTTCCCGGTTTTTATTACTCGTGCTGTATGGATCAGGAAGTTTCTCTCCGCCAGCAACCAGTTTGTCATGATATATATTCAGCATAACGTTATCCAGGTTTGTTCATCCGTTTTGAGTTCTTGGTTTTTCATGAGACTCTATTGTGTTCCGTTGTCTTTTCTTTTGCCAAACTGGGGAGTGCACATGCGTGCACACCATGAATCAAAGCAACACTCAATGGGTCAATAGGTTATTTTCCACTCTGAATCAATAAAGTGCTACTTGTTTATCTTCCTACCTGTTCCCATGGAGCACAACAACGAGATATGTGGATTTGGAGTTCGGTGGTAAAGCTCTGGACTATTGATTGGAGGATACTCTGAGAGAGACATGAGTTCCGACTCTTACTTAATGACTCGTAACTGTACGAATTGTGTTGTCTTGACTGTAAGTCACTATGTAAGGGCTGTAGGTTTAGAATGTGTGTATTTTACCCTTCAAGTACCAGCAGGGTCCACTTTCATTTCACTTTTTAAAATAATTAAGTAAATATAAGATGTAGCTCTGGTTTCAACTGCCCTACTGTTGTATTTATAACTTTTGATCCATAATATGATCCTACATTATGTAGTGACCTATATGGACTATTAATTTTAAAGGCTTGTCGGTACCTGACCCCATTTTTATTTATTTAATTATTTATTTCTTTATTTTTGAACACGTTGCATCCCCTGCTGTCCTGGAAAGGCCTTCTAGTAGTTTTTCTCTGTCAAGTCTTGTCAAAATCGGAGCTAATTTCTCTAGCACGAGGCGACTAGGAGTTCAACTCCTCCCAGATAGGATGCTACTCCATTGCAGGTTACC
>JBCNYG010000021.1:19299486-19312039 GCA_039654305.1 Porochilus rendahli
ATTATTATTGTTATTATCATTGCATGCAAGTTTTTGGTGTAAATAATAAAATTCATTCATTCAGTCATTTACGAACCGCTTATTCCTAATTAGGGTCACGGGGAGGCTTCCGCCCATCTCAGCCGACTCTGAGCGAGGGCGGGGTACACCCTGGACAGCTCGCCAGACCATCACAGGGCAAATAATGAAATTGTAATTGAAAATAATGCATAGGTCCTTCTATATAGCAACACTGGCAGTCTTGACCAATTAATTTCAACTCTTAGTTTACACTCAGAAAAGTGAAAGGACGGATATAAACAAGCCTCAGTACAGCAACAGTCTGGTATAGGCATGTCCTGCACAAAACATTAAAAATTTGCAAGATTTTATATGTAAAAATTAATTAAATACATGTAGCGCTCCTATAACCAATCAAAACACTCCGAACGTTATATTGCTGCTAACATCAAATCAAGTGAAGATTGAATATTACCAGCATTAACACAACGGGAAAGCATTTACCCTGTTGTCACAGGTATGATTTCCAACAATGCCACAGCCACTTGTTACCACGAGCCAAGAAAACAAAAACTGATGTCATAATTATCTATCTATCATATATTATTTAAATCAGTTTGCTAGCTGAAATATTAAAACTTATGCCATATGGCTCTTGGGGCCCATATTTCTGAATGTCTCCCCGCTAAAGTAGAACCATAAGGTAAGGTCTGGAGTCATTATAAACAAGCTCTGTGACATCCTTTCGCAGCTGGTGATAAAGGAGGTCATGCAGCAGGACAGTAATGTGGAGGTAGGCCTTATGGCTAGCCCCAGTCCCCCAGAAAAGTTGAAGCTGGCACCATCTGCAGCAGGATCTATGATGGCTAGTCAGAGTCATGCTTTACCCTTGCAAGATGAGTGGCAACCCAGTTCAGATGAGAAGAATGGCCATGCCAGGGACACGCAGATGCCAGCAGGGGCCAAACCTTGTGAAACACAGACCCTGTCCAATGGCAAGACACGCACCAATGTCACCAAGCCCATGAGCAAGAGAAAGATGTCCCAGCACAAGGAGAAGAAAGCTACGCAGATGCTTGCCATTGTTCTGGGTAAGTAGTAAGTCTTAACGCCTTCTAGCACATGAAATAACAATCAATCTGTATTTAGCTTCAAGCAAATCACTTTAGTTATGGTCATATTTGTTTAACAGTAGGGGGATACCCATCAGATGTCTGAATCATGAAGATAAATATTACACTAAATAAAATTAACCAAACCTTACAGTTTGTCCAGTTTTGGTGGTCCTGTGTCTACTGTAGCCTCAGATTCTGGTTCTTGGCTGAGATGAGTGGAACCTGTTGTGGACCTACACTGTTGCAGTCCACCGTTGCCTCAAAGTTTAACATTTACACTCATCATGGACATGAATGTAATGACAACATCGGGCTTTCATTTTGCTGATTTCACTGAACCGTCCTTTTCTTCGGCAGAATGATTGATCAACATTCCATAATAGAAACAATCGAAAAAAAAATCTGAGAAAGATAAGATGTTCCCAAGCCCGGTTCTGACTGCTTGAGGTTGGTCAGGAACAAGCAACATACAGGCCGTCCAATAGGGGTCGCGGGGAGGCTGGCGCCCATCTCAGACGACTCTGGGCGAGGGCGGGGTACACCCTGGACAGCTCGCCAGGCCATCACAGGGCAGAAACACGCTGATGGCTATGTAGCTACTCTTGATGAAAATCAGCGATGGTTCTTTTACATTCCTATCACCACAGACAGGGAGAGACACGGCCGGCATTTGATAACCCAGTTAGCTGCACTGGGGGAGAATGGGGTTCATTGTCAGCTAAATAATGCATAAGCTCTTGTAGTCGTAAAGAAGCTGACACACGCATCTTCCTCCATGCCAGGAATGCCGCAGAAGAGGGCAGCAAAGTCCCGATGGCCAAAGCCAATGACACAGATATTCTTGTCATTGCAATCAGTGTTCTGCCAGCCCTTCAAGAGATTGGTTTATAGCAGCTGTGTGCGGCCTTTTGATTACTGTGCATGACCTATATGACTCCACAGGACTGGAGAAAAGAAAAGGAATTCTCTTCTTCCATGCCTGGTAATGGCAAGAAGTCTGCAAGGCAAACCTGGAATGTATGTCCCGAGGTTTCTGATGTCTTCACCAAACTCCCAAACTCAGCCAGTACCCACCACCAGTAGATGATGGTGATCTGGAGACCTTGGAAAGGTTTGTGGTGATGATGTGTGACAAGACCAGTACAGCTGTAGCTGTGGATCTCACAAAGCCATTTCTCCAACACCAGCAGGACTGCTTCAGCATGCCAAGCATGCAGCTAGCATATGGAGTCGTAGCCTGTTGACTGGGGCTGGACAAAGAAGGGTGATCTGTGGCGACAATTCCTCCTATTGCAGAGAGTTGTCAACAGCTGACCAAGTGTGGGTGCAAGTCAGAATGCCGTGTAGGACGATGCAAATGCTACTGCCTTGGACTAACTTGCACAGCATTATAAAGTTGAAGATGTGGTGATTAGACCCAGTTCTAACACATCTGGATTTCAAGTACAAAGACATTGAAGGACAAACATAAGTGTATACCACATACATAATATGATTGTGGAATCTGCCTTGAACTCCCTTTTTTAGTTTTTGTTTTTCCACCTTGCTGGTGAGCTGCTGTATTGTAGTTACTATGGGGTTTGTTTTTGTCAGCCAGGTGCCCTTAACTGGGTGGCACAATGGCGTAGCGGTTAGCACATCCGCCACACAACAAGAAGGTCCTGGGTTCGATTCCCAGCTCGGTGTTTCTGTGTGGAGTTTGCATGTTCTCCCTGTGCTTGCGTGGGTTTCCTCCTGGTACTCCGGTTTCCTCCCACACTCCAAAAACATGCACAGTAGGTTAATTTGCTGTTTCAAATCGCCCCTAGGTGTGAGAGTGAGTGTGAATGATTGTATGTGTGTTGTCCTGCGATGGCCTGGTGAGCCGTTCAAGGTGTACTCGGCACTTGTCCAGAGTCGAGATGAGATGAGCACCAGTAAAAACTGAGGTACTTTGCAGTTAATTAGTGATGGGAATACTCATACCTTGCCGGATAGCGTAAACAGACGTCTGATGAAGAGAAAATTATCCGGTTTGTGACAGCTGTTTCCATTGCTGCTTTAGGCTCTCGCATTACTGTGGAGTATGTACCTCACGGTCTGTTCCGAACCTGATAAAGACCTGTTTCATGTACGGTAGTTATACTGAAGTAGACGGTGTTGTCCTGTGAACCTCCGTTACACATTTGTTATTCATTAGTTCCCATGTGCTCCTTGTCAGTAATAGTCCACTGAACACTGAAAAAATAATCCCTTCACTTAACTTAATGCAAATGTGTACATCGGTCCCACATGACCAGAATGTGGCCAACTGGTGTGATTTCTGGTGTAACAAGAAACCATTTATTCAGAAAATCACATTAGTAAATAGCAAGCAAATGATAATAATAATAATTAAGTAAAGTGAAGGGATTTTTTTCAGTGAACATGCAGTCTGTTTGTCACACTTCCTGCACACTTCACCTGCAGGACAAGGCTCGCACAAGTTCCATACAAAATGCATGCCTAGCGCAACAACAACCGTACAAGCAGTGGGAGCTTTGCCCGGTGGAGCCCGCTTCAAGTTCTGTGCATGTAGAACTCGGTCAGACGTCTGTGTACGCTATCTGGTAAGGACCGATTACTTCCTTAGGTCACTAGTGCAGTTTTTTAATGGCGCACAAACCTGCTGTTGTATTCTGAAGTTTTAGATAAATTAGATCAAACTGGCCTTATGACAGTCTTAAATCCCCAAATTTATGATTTTGATTAGCTAATCCCAAGGTAGTCACATTTAAGCACAGAAGAAAAAAATCCATATGTTTGAAATGTTTATAAATGCTAATCATTCACAGGCTAATGGCACATTTACACACAGGGCTGCTCACAACATACCATAAAAGGAAAAGCTAAAAGAGTTAAAACTGACAAAATGACAAGTAACTGGTAAGAACATGTGTCCATCATTGCAGTGCACCAACAGCACTAACTCTTCCTCCTTGTGCACAGCACCATTACTTTTGTCCTTCTGTTAGTCTTCTTGATTTGGGAAGCCCCCCCCCCCCCCCCCTTTTAGTGCTAATCTACTCCTACTTAATAAATAAGCTTTCTCACCTGGTTTATGAGGGGAAGAAGAGGGTGTCCGGCGATGGCCAGTTTCACAGTCGTCTCCCAGATCTGCGTGTCTTTACTCCCTTGAGCCGTCACCATGAACTGGATAGGCTCGGAAAGGTTCATCACATCTTGCTCTGCGTACAGATAGCCGTCCGGACGAACACTGAATTTGGGGTCACTGCTCTCGAAGCTGATCCTCTCATTCAGACGACAAGCCTCGAACTTGACTAAAGAGGAGAAATTAACAGATGGATGATGAATGAACAGGAATGACAACTGCTTATGATTATTTCACTGAGACATAAAAAAGCAGATGGCCTTCTGAATTCGGAGTGATAGAAGGATGGAACATTCGGTCTTCTCTGCTGCCAAAAAAAAATGTTCAAAACAAAGTTGGACAGCTTTGTTTGTTTGGATGGGAAAACTTGACAGTGAGTCAGACTTTGCAAAGTAGTGGGATAAAAAACTTCATTGAAATCTTAAAAGGCAAATGAACACATCGTGAGGTTGACTGATTATATACATCAGGACAGAGAGAGAGAGAGAGCGCGAGAGAGAGAGAGAGAGAGAGAATAATAAATACACAGTGGATCACAGCACCCGATCTGTCCATCTATCCAAATATACTGTATATATATATATATATATGAAAAATCATATATAAAAGATGCGTTGCATAACATAGCTTCTACAAAAAACACTGCCCCTTCACCATGTTCCGATTCTGCACTTTGACAAACTCACACTCCACTCCCACAGTTCTGACATTCATACTGCCATGATGTGCAGCGTTCCTGAGTATCATACAGGTCATATGAAGCATGAATCATATGTGCGTGGCTGCAGGGTGTTAAGACTTTCTTGCTATCAACAGCAGACGGTCTCTTTAGAGATAAACACCTGAGGGAAAGTGTTGAAAAAGAGAGATAGAGAGAGAGAGAGAGAGAGAGAGAGAGAGTGTTCCAGTTCTAATAACTTGCCTCCGTGTATATTTCTATCATCAGTTCACTGACGTCAGTCTAATTTGTTATTACAAAAGCACTAGCTTGAAGCTAAAGGGGACAAAATGGACAGAAAATGCAGACTGAAGAAAGAAAGTGTCATTTCTTACCTGTCAAATAGAATAGTGCAACATAATAGCGAGAGACTTTATAAAAAAAATCACGAATATGATGATATATCAATGTATATGATCTAAGGGAAGTGTAGTATTTTTTCTGATATATATATATATATATGTATAGCTTCCACCAAAATGAAAAGCATCATATTTAAATTGCACTTGATCCAGAACCTACTATTATTTTGTATTGTACATGTACACCAATCAGCCATAACATTAAAACCTGACTGATCTGTGGCCTGGTAGCCCCATCCACAGCAAGATGTAACACACGTGTGCGTTCTGACCCATTTCTACCATAGTTAGGTTTAACAGTTCCAGCGGTTTGTGCTACAGTAGCTCTTCCCAGAGATCAGATCAAACTTACTAGCCTTCACTCCCTCAAGCACCTCAATGAGCCTTGGGCACCCATGACACTCTCGAAGTTCAATGGTTAACCTTCCCTGGACCACCTTTGATAGGTACTTACCACTGCATCCCAGGAAAGCCCTACAAGACCTGCCATTTTTGGTGATGAATAGACCCAGTTGTTAAACAAGGACACTTGCTCATTTTTTCTGCTTTCAATACATTAACTTTGACAACTTTCAGTCGAATGTATCCTACTCCTTGGCAACTGTGACTGAAATTAGATCATTCAGGGTATTCACATCACCGGTCAGTCTTTGCTATGTATTTGATGTTTTGGCTAATTGGTGTTTAAGGTCTAACTATATCTTTGAATACGTTTCTAAGTATTTTCTGTTCTTTAATGCTAGTTGGGAGTAATTTGGTGCACAGTAGCCAGTAATATACAGTAGTGTTCAGTGAAGATTATAAACCAAAAAGGGCTTCTAATAAACAGTAGTAAAAAATGACTTCTCTATGATTTTTTGGTGAAAATGTATTAAACGAGAACCAAAAAATAATAACAATTCCAAAAAGTATATTGAGGTAAAAATATGGCTAGTAAACAAAAACACTGAAAATACCACTTTTTCAGAAAAACTGAAAGGTGTTGCAAATTACTATTATTATTATTATTATTTTTTTAAATAATATTTCTGCACTCACTAAACCATTCCAGATGGTTTGAAGTTCATTCATGCTATACAAAAGTGAAAAAAAAAATTATAATAGTAATTTGCAACACCTAATTATTAAAATAAATTTTTGGTCCTCCTTGCCCACAATTCAATACATTTACAACTGAACTTACAATTCATTAATCATAATATTATACTCTATATGGTGCTTTTTATGGCTAGTACTCTTTTTAAAATGTAAAGTTGCCTAAATTTTATTACCAAACTGCCCCCTATGGTTTCAATAAAGTAAGACAATGGCACTGGACTTAATTAGGCTCCTGGCTTATGCTAGCAAGAGGAATCTAATCTAAAGTCAGAAATTTTGTTGTGGTCGGTACTCATTACCCAACACTCTTTTTTCAGTAAACTACTCAAACAGTGCTGAATATCTGCATGTAAATGTCCAGCTTTTGTTTTGTGTAAACCAGCACAAGCATCTGTCACAGGAACCTCAGCATTGATAGTGAAACGAAAGGCACAAATTTCCATCAAACAATTGAAGGCAATCAACGGTCCTGTAAACGAGGCTAATTTGCTTTAATGGAACAGCGCTAATTACAGCCAGTGTGGCTGCAGACGCATTTTCCTAGAGGACTAAAGGGATTAGCGGAAAAATGTTTGCATGTGAAAAACAGACAGAGTCACCCTGCCCTGGTCACAGTGCTAGCATTGAGTGTTGGCATGGGAACAGAAGGATGTGCCTGATGAGGAAGCATTTTATTCAGATCCATTTTTCTATCTGGTGACAAAATGTGTCTCTCTGAAGAACTGGTCTTACTGTGTATATAAATCATACAGCACCAAATCTACTCTTTCATTTTATCTATTATGATTACATTTTTATAATTTTGATGCATTCAAGAAGTGCAAAATAATAATAATAATAATAATAATAATAATAATAATAATAATAATAATAATAACAATGATAGTAATAATAATCATAATAATATTCACTCGTTTGTCAAACCACTTTAATATTACTAAGATAACGGAAGGGCTGGTGCCTATTTCAGCCGATTCTGGGTGAAGGTGGGCTACACCCTGAACAGTTAACCACACCATTGCAGGGCAACACACATACAACCATTTACACTCACACTCAAATAGGGGCAATTTGGAGCAGCCAATTAGCTTAATGTGCATGTCTTTGGACTGTGGGAGGAAACCAGAGTACCCCGGAGGAGACCCACGCTAGCATGTGGAGAGCACCACAAAGAAATGCCTTGGCCGAGCTTGAGACTTGAACCAAGGACCTTCTTGCTGTGAAGTAGATGCACCCCATAATTGCTTCCACCATAAGGATGGTTATGCAATTGATTGTCTGTGTCTGTCTGTCTGTCTGTCTGTGACCACAATAACTTGAAAACTAATGGATGGATTTCCATAAAATTTTCCCCAAATGTGGGCCTTGGGCCAGTAAAGAACTGATTACATTTTGGGTGTGATCTGGAACCGGAATTAATAAGAGTTTGTCAAAATGAAAGACGTGCACCAGAGTCCTTTATCATATATGGAAGGGGCCTGACCTTTTAGACAGGACGCCATGCATGTGCAACGCACGATATCTGTGGGACCAAGGGAAGTCCGCGTAGGTACTTCACTCTGGTTGATGCATCTTGCGGTTTTGTGTTCAGCAATTGGGCAAGATTAAGATGACTTTAAATAGTGTTTAAAGCATGTAGTTCTTGTACCCAGGCGTGAGATTACTCAATAAACACAATGATATTCATAAACATGGAAACTTTCCATGCAAAATAAACAAATAAACTAGAAATGCGTTCTTGTCCCAGAAAACATATCTGACTTTTTACATGACAACGAGCATATTTCATATGGACCCTGTGATCTTGAAATTAACTTAAGGTGAACTTGTTTCAATAGGCAAAACGACCTTGACACTAAGTGTAACTGGTATAAACTGGATACCCATCGCACCAAAACTGCCCCCTCTCGTGTTAACAGGCATGTTTGATGAATTGACCTCTGTGACCTTGAAAAATAGGTCAAGGTGATCTAGTTCTGATAGGACGGTAGGGTGTGCTGAAGGGATCATTCAACATAAATATAAAATAAATCGAAAAAGAGGCAGCACTGCTAAAGTGTTAACAAGAAGAGTCTGTGGCGGCTGTGGCGAAGGTGGTGGCAGACAGCTGGTAAAAAAAACATAGCATTCCTACGCTACATGGGGGACACCATAAATAGACAAAAAACAAACAACCCAACAACATCTACGACTTTCGACAATTCTTCTCTGGTTTTCATGGAAATAGTACATTCGGTCAAACATCTGCCACATAAGTTCTCGTGATCGAGCTGTTACGAAAAACAAATTATAGCCAGCACTAGTGTTAGAGGTTTTACAGAAAAGGATTCAACACTTTCTGACCAATTAGATCACAGATGTCAGGCCCACTGTGATATAAAGGGAAAAAACTTAAATAATCGCACACTGCATTTTAACACACTAGCCAGGATCTATAACTGAAGCAGACAAAAGCTTTGTGGCCATTTCAAGGTCTGACATGTTCCACTGAGGTGCTGTGAGAAAGGTGCCAACTAGAAGCAAAAAAGAGAGAACATGGCTGAAAGAACACAACTGGCAACCGCTCCATTCTCACTCAGCTGGATGTGCTTTTGACTCTTGAATTTCTTTTCTTTCTTTCTCTCCTGCCGTGCTTCTCCCCTTGCCTGCACGAGGAATTAAGCCGGGAGGAGGTTGCCAGTCATTTGTTTTCTCTGCAGGAGCTGAATATCAGTGAGTAGATGGTTCAAAAAGTAGCCCCTGTGTTATTTTGCTTAACACTCAAAGAGCCTCTTTTGCTCTTTCTGCAAATGTGGATGAGCTGTCTGAGCTGAATACGCAGTAAAACCACAAGATAGATATAAAACGGAGATCATTTTGGTCATACACAGGAGCCGCTGGTACGCTGGGAATGTTCTGGGTGGCAGAGTTAGTGAAGCAGGCAGCATCGGTGCATCATCGCTCCAGGGTCCTCAAGCCATGTTGAGCTTTACATGATGCCCACATCTGCTTCTGCTCTCGAGCTGAATTTTCTAGGGTGGACGGTCCTTGAAAAATTGCTGGTCATCTGAAACCTGTCACTTGCAACTGCTTTTCCTCACAATTTACTCACTCATTTTCCGAACCGCTCAATCCTATTAGGGTGGCAGGGAGGCTGGAGGCTATCTCAGCCAAAGACAAGTACACCCAGAACAGCTAGCCAGACTATCGCATGGCCAGCACACACACAACCATTCACACTCACATCTAGGGGCAATTTAGAACAGCTAATTAGCCTCATATGCATGTTTTAGGACTGTGAGAGGAAACCGAACTACCAGGAGGAAACCCACGCAAGCACGGGAAGGACATGTAAACAAACACAGAAAAGCCCGAGCCCGGGACTCAAACCCAGGACCTTCTTGCTGTTAAGCGGACATGCTAACCACTACGACACCAAGCCACCACAATATAATTAGTAATTTATAATAATTCAGAGATGTTTTTAAATCCCTTGCTGGACTCCTAAGTATCCACGGCCGAGAAGAGAGCTCTTTAGATTCTACTTTAATAGCAGCTTAGGGCAGCTCCTCTCTGTGATATATCACAGAGTGTATAGGTCAGTCAATAGGTGATGATGTCACAGAGAATGGAGGTCATGTGACACACAGTAGGACGCCGTGACAAAGAAACAAACAGGGGAACATGAATGGAGTCTGGCCCCCTGCAGAGCACTGCTAAGTGGTCAGTCCATTACATGAGACATCACACAAATAGAACGCTAGGCTCCAGTGCTGCGTTCACAATGCTGACTCACTGGCTACCTTTCCACAAAAGGTTCGCCAAACCTGATTGAGCCCAACAGGCTGGCACTTCCATGATGGGATACATAGGCGGGGTCGGCAGATCAAGAACTGCTCCGCTTGACTAAACCTACAGACAGCGCTCTCTCCAACCAGCTGACTAACACAGCTCAGTGACCGAACTCAGGGAAGCGTAACATAACTAATGCTACACACACGCTTACGCTTCTTATACCAGACATTCTGAGACGTATGTCAATGACTGCCATACTTAGCAAAGCATAGAGTAGGGTGACACGATGATCTTTCTAGATCAGAGCATACATATGGAAATCGGTCCACTCCTCCTCATCCTGTCTATGCATTCCTTTTCCTCCCACTCACAGCTTAACAACCGACAATACCCTGATGGCTGCACATCAAGAATGTAATCCATTACAACGCCATCACAAATCAGTGACAGTGCGCTGGCACTGAATAAAGGTCTCGCTCTGTCCTACGAGTGCATTTCAGAATGAGATCTTGGCCTGTGTTAAAAGGCGGCTGCTGGGTGGTGTGGAGGTTAAAAGGGGCTAGCAACACAGACACTGCCAAGCTGTAGGACTTTATGCCAAACCTCTTCACCAACCCCACCCTCTGTTTGCTTTGATAGAATTTAAACACCATTTTCTCACTCGACTAAGAGGGTAAAATAACAAGAGGAAGGATGGGGGATGAACAGAGGACGATTTCTTTGCATGAAGTTTTGTCTTTGTCTTTGAGCATATTTAAAAGGAATTCTGACGTGTGTGACTTCAACGCAAACTCTTCTCCAAAACTTCATTAACCTTTTTTAAGATTAAAAAATAAATAAATAAATAAAAAACAAACAAACAAAGGCCACTGTAATCACCAGGGTGTCCTTGTTCATGCAACAGTTGACAACAAAGATCTCCTTATCTTCATCTTTATCTTTATCTGTTTGTTTGTTTGTCTCTCTGTTAATTTGTCTGTGAACAAAATAATGACCACACCTGGGTATAGATTTTCACCAAGTTTGGTGACTTTGAACCGAGTGCTAAAAGAAATGCCATTATTATGGAACACTAATAGGAAACCATACATAGACTTTCCAGTTACACAAATTCCTTTGACCTTGAGGAAAATTAAAATCTCAAACCCCAGCCATCTCATAAAACCTTGGAAACAATTTTTATTTCACAAATTCGGTCACACCCACATACTATAGAACATATTATACAATTAGAAGGTATTATAAGATATTATTTCACTGTTTGTGAAAAAGTTTCTAAAGTACTCAAAACAACTGGCAACATCAGTCCAAGGTACCATCAGAGGTCACATTTTTATCTCTTACTGATGTTTTACTTGTCAGTTAACTGAAGCTCGTGGTCTGTAGTACGCACGCATAGGCATACTTTATGTACTGCAATGCTTCCACATGACTGACTGATTGGATAAATACAAGAATGTGCAATGGTGCAGTACAAGTAAAATACATTACATCTAATAAAAGAAAGGTAGATTAAGAACACAGGTTTAAAAATAGAAAGAAACAACAAAAACAAAACAAAACAAAACAAAAAAACAATAAAAGCCTATGTCTCAGTAAAAGCCTGTTTAAAAAGAAAAGTCTTTAAACTGATTTTTAAATAGATCGACATGCTGGTTAATTTATCAGTCTGGATTTACCCTTGTTTTATAAAGAAATGTATGTAAATGTAAAAGTTTTTTTCGTAGTAAAAAGTAATGATGCAACAAGGCAAAAAAGTTATGAAGAAAAGTACAAATTTGTTATTCATGATCGGTCTTATTGCTTACTGCCTCCAAGGCCATTATATATTTTTTCCTCATGCAAAAAGCTGGAGGTCATCTGAATAATCTTGTTTAGACAGAGGATACGTACTGAGCCTAGAGGCTATGTTAGCTGTTATGCTACAGGACAATGCAATAACTTCATGCTGCCTAAAGCTACAACACCTCTGCTCGAGGATGTTTACTTGGAAACACATGACTACGAATGGTGATGAGATGGGCGAAAGGGCTGGGTGTCCTTATGTTCTTAAGAAAACATGATGCCATTGGTTTTGTATAAAATTCTAGTAGGTTCTACCATTTTTTAAGTTAAATTTTGTTCAATTTTAAACATAACACATCAATAATGTGTACCAAATGTAAATAAAACCATACGTGTAAAAAATTAATATGACACTAAGCAAAAAAATATTATTGGATGATAAAACCATTTAAAAATGTAAACAAGTAATGGAGGGCGGCACGGTGGCGTAGAGGATAGCACGTCCGCCTCACAGCAAGAAGGTCCTGGGTTCGATTCCCAGCTCGGGCGTTTCTGTGTGGAGTTTGCATGT
>JBCNYG010000021.1:19347535-19357699 GCA_039654305.1 Porochilus rendahli
CACAGAAACGCCCGAGCTGGGAATCGAACCCAGGACCTTCTTGCTGTGAGGCGGACGTGCTATCCTCTACGCCACCGAGCCGCCCGTCCTTAGGTAATATGGGCCTCAAAATATGTAAAGCTGACCCTTGAGTAGTTCTTATTAATTATCTTTTGCCCTCTAACCTTGTTCTAGGATTGTGAATTGTTTACATTAAATTCACTTCCAGAAATAACTCTTCAAGAAACGGGAACCAAGTGGAAACATTTCAAGAAAATAGACCTTAGGGCATTTTCAGGACCTAGCTGCTACTAGCCTATCGCCCACATTTGGCTTGGGATCATCTGGCTACACTTCTAAGCCAACATGAGCCTCGTCATTAAAACGACCAAATAACTGTGAATAAGTTTTGGCACCACCTGAAGCCAGATTGCACTGGGAGTGTTTTCTATACAATGCATGTTCTCCTGACATTTCCAAACAAACGATGCTCAGCATTTATATTTGATTTCACCTCATCCTCCTCAGTAGTGCATATGTCCAAGGTTTCAAGTATCATCATAAGGTCCTCCATCATGTAAACGCAACGCGACGTTTATTGCTGTAAGACTTCATCAGCTCTCCCCTGCTGTTGTGTGATCAGCAGTTTCCAAAGAAAAAGATGCAGAGTTGGCTACACATGATTGTAGGACACACTTGTGAGACCTTAACCTCAGTGACTGGTAGCTGCTATGCCATATGGTTTTAAAAACATAGCTTGAATCTCCCACCCACTTGCCCCTATTTCCCCCCAGGGTTATCCTGAGGGTTCTAAGGATAACCATGTTAGGAAGCAAAGAACACCTTTTTAAGAGGGATAAAAAAAAAAGTTGGAACAAGAATGCATTACATCAATGCTTTTTCCATGTTGGAAGTCTGTGATGTTCTCCTGGGCTTATTTCATGCATATACCCGCTTCCACAAATGTCCAGAAATAACCTCCATTCACCATTTGGAATCCAGGAACCAAAAATAACACTTTATACATATTTTTATTAATGAAAGACAAGCAGGATTTAGCCCCTTTATTAATCCAATTACACCAGGCATAAACATCGCAGCAGTGCCATTTGTGCGGATTCATTTATGACCGCTTCGGTTAAGAAGGAATATGAAAAGGATACACAAACGTAGTGGAAATTAAGCCAGTTTTTGTCAGTACATTAAAGATAGTGAAGCAGAAATAAAAACATCCTAATTTTAGGTAAAAAGAAGCCAATTTTCATCTTTTTTTTTTTTTAAGTTCACTATGGCAACAACTTAAAAGCCAACATCATAACAGCAATGAACTGTAGGCCTTGTTATATTCGGTAATCATTTCGGCGGAGAAAAACAACCCAGGACGTGTACTATGAATAGATTGTTGAAGCATAAAGTGCGGAAAAAGCGTGACGCAGAACGACTAATTGATTAACATGGTTGATAATTAGTTGCGCCTGAATGCACTGCTGATGTGCTGCATTTCCTACGAGCATGAAATGATAGCGGAATCTCAGAAAAAGTTCATCCAGGATCCCGCTATGCTTTGGCACTCACAGGCAGGTGGCTACATTGTAAAATCCATAACTGTGTCATGGCTTAGTGGGTGCCTAATCAATTTTTTTTAATCGTATTACTGTGATTAAAGGCTGAGTAGACCCTGACGTAGAAAGGTGACAGGTGTGTTTGCTTATCTCGAAGTCAGTGCACTATAACCGTGCGAAAGCTGCACTTACTATCAAGATACTGAGAATGAGAAGCCTGCATAAGCAGGCTACAACACACACACAAAGTTGCTGAAAGACTAAAACATGGTCAATGATCAGGCCTGACCTTTCCTATCCCCTCGAGATTGCGCGTCAGGATTGACCAGACATCACCACACTCCATAATGAGGTGGAGAGGCTTAATCTCGTATTGGAACCCGACACTAGAGAGACCTCTTCAATTTTTTCTGCTGGTCTATCTTCTGTCCTCCTTTCCCCTGTAGGCCAAAAGGGTTGGAAAATGGCTATCGATTCCGGATGAGCAGGCTTTTCACGTAGAAAAGATAAAACTGGAGGATCCTTTCACCTTGTGGATGAGACCCATTGACAAACCTGGAGAGGTGCCTTAAGAGGAACTTTAAAAGCCCCAAAAGAATATGAAACAGAAACGGAAGTAGAATTTGAGGAGGGGCTGTTTTTCCGCATTTAAAAATGAAGGCACGTGGACACATGAACAACCTAATGTGGCTTAATGGTTAGAAAAGCAGGTTTGGAACCTAAAGGTCGCTTGTTCAATTCTCGAACC
The DNA here is from genome assembly GCA_039654305.1 of Porochilus rendahli. Classification (NCBI taxonomy): domain Eukaryota; kingdom Metazoa; phylum Chordata; class Actinopteri; order Siluriformes; family Plotosidae; genus Porochilus; species Porochilus rendahli. The sequence continues at coordinate 19,349,825 of JBCNYG010000021.1, forward strand.
AGCAGGAAAAATGTCTGGTGGCAGAGGGAGTGAGCAGCACCTTCCCCTTCCTACCTTCATGGTTGAAGTGCCCTTGAGTAAACCCACAACTGCTCCCTGGGTGCCGCAATGTGGCTGCCTACTTCTCTGACTGTGTATATACTCACTGTTTTCGAGTGTGTGCTCAATGCAGAGCAAAAGTTCCCTTGTGAGACTAATACGATATCAAAAATACCCCAAACTATATCTATACCTGGTTCTTCTCCAAACTGTTGCCACAAAGTCTGAATCACACACCTGTTCACGAAGGTATGCTAGGTGTGCTATAACAAAAGAATTTCCCTTGCCTGAACCCAAACCTGTTTTTGCATGATGACGTGGATAAAACCACTGGGACATGGATTCTTACTGCTTAGCATTTTTGCCTCACAGCAAACCGGTCCTGAGTGTTTTGGGTGCTCCAGTTTCCTCCCACAGTCCAAAGTCATGTTCATTAGGGGCCGTATGAGTGTGAACAGATGTTTGTCCTTGGGAACAGGACGGCGTGCAAACCACTCAGCCTTAACCACTAAGCCGCCACCACCACCACCTGTACTGTGTAGATTGCAATAGAAGGAACAAAAGTCAACCCAGTGCATGTTGGGAAGCGAAATGGGAATATAAACTGTGGATAAAGTGAGCTCCATGGGAACATCGTTTGCAAAAGTTACTATGAAAGAACTTAAGTGGCTTGCACAGAGCTCAGACTTTAACCCCATCAAATATCTTATTTATGGCATAATAAAGATAATTGTAGCAGAAAAGGGGGAATATATCTTGAATGGGTTGTATGATTCTTAAGTGTTCCCAAACTTTTGACCAAACAATAAACTTATAATCCCTACATTGGACTACATTGGACATTTGCTCACACTGAATCAAAGAAAGAAAAAAGTATACATGCATATGAAGAAAGACTGGCCAATGGCAAATATCAAAAAAAGGGCGGGGGGGGGGGTGTATTAACTGAAAAAGAGAGAAAGAAAAAAATGAACTGAACTTCTGGTCTTCATCAAGCGGATCTGCTTAATGTTCTGTACAATTCAGATTCTACAGAGAAAGAAAAAGAACACGAGCAAACCAAAAAAAACCATGTAAGGTTTACCCCTGTCCCAATCTGTGTGTTTTTTAATTTATCAGCCATATGTCAGCAAGTCCGAACCGAGTTCACATATTTAACCAGCTCCATCCCTACAGGCTGTTTTACATATCGAAGTGGATATCTGTTCGTTTTCTACATCACATTACGGACTTGCCAACTCTCCAACAGAAACGACGGAAGATGATGCTGCCAGATCCCCGAATAGTGTGATGAAAATGCTTGATGGAGGAAGGAGGGATGTGTAAAGAGGTGGGAGATTTCCGTATCCTGGCAGACAGAGCACTAGAATTTGCAAAACTACCAAGACCTGTTGAAAAGCAAACGAAAACACTCTACAGAATGTGGTATGCCGTTTTCAAAGGTGAAAGCTAATGAAAATACAGACAGCACAGATTTACTCATGTATATACTCATATGCACAATAAAAGGTGACTAAGCTGCAAAGCTTTGTAGTGACAATATGTAATAGCTTAAAGGCACTCCTACACAATCTCATTAGCTAATTAGCCTGATGTGCATGTCTCCTGAATGTGGGACTGAACTACCTGGAGGAAACTCACACAAGCAAGGAGAAAACCTGCAGACGCCACATCGCCCTCGCCAGGCACAGGGCTCATACCCAGGACCTCGGGGACTGCTCTGGGTCTCGAAAGTACCAAAAAATGTATGATTTCATTAGGTAAGCATATCTAATCTATATTTGACTGTTATAACTATAATAAATAAATCCCTGCTTATTCTCTGTTACTATTGTTATCAGCCAATCGTGTAGCGGTATCTCAGAAGCTCACTCGTTCATTCAATTGCTGAATGGCTTATTAACATTAGGGGTCATGAGAAGGTTGGCGCCTATTTCAGCTGAAACTGGACAATGACAGGGTACACCCTGAACAGCTCGCCAGACCATCACAGTGCAACACATGTACAATCCTTCACACTCACACCTAGGGGCAGTTTTGACCAGATAATGAGCTTAATGTGCGTGGAAGAAAACTGGAGTACCCGGAGGAAAACCCATGTGAGAATAGGGAGAACATGCAAACACGCAGAAACCCCCTTGCCAAGCCCGAGACTCAAACCCAGGACCTTCTTCCCGTGAGACTGGCGTGCTAAACACTACGCCACTGTGTCGCCTTATCTCCAAATCTGCTGATCTCAAAGCTTCCACTCATATCACCATGGTGAGCCAAAAAAGCATCTCAGAGCATGTTGAAGACTGAGATGGATGAGGTACAGTAACAGAACATGACATCACACACACGTTCGCCAATCTCTGGATCTCGCTTCCTTACAAAGCATCCAACATAGGCATAGGTATCGCTTAATACCTTGCTGTGCCTCTGAAGGATGGGAAAGAAGGTGATGCACCCTAATTCATGGTTGTCCTTGGCATGTTCTAATGAACAAAAATGGTATTCAACTGCTACAGTTGAAGCAGGCCAGTGGCTTGTGCGGGTAATATGTACAGGCATGGTCACAACCGATTCTTTTTAAGACTTACTGGGAAAGAGAGTGCAATGGCAGGACAGAGGGATAAGGTCATTTTAAGCTCTGGAACACAAAGGAAATGAAGCAAGGAATGAAGAAGCACTAAAAAGTCAATCAAATAAAAGTCAAAGTAAGCAGATTGATGACAAATGGAAGCAAAAGACAGTACTAAACACACCAAAGTCAATGATATAGAATTTGCAGTTGCATTATAATTCTAACATGTGGTCTTTGTTTTGTTTCTCCAGAATCACAGATCAGTAACTAGAGGTCCCTGATGCAGTTACCAGCTGTTAACTAGGCTTTATAAATTACTGGCGACCATTGTGCTGATCTTGAACTTGACCTACAATGAGCTTTACATAAACTGGCTTCAGCTTGCTACCCTGAAAATTTGACGGTGTCAAAAGTTGTCAAGCAATTCTTGAAATATAAGGATGCATAGCCATAAAAATAAAGAAATACATTAAATAAAAATAAATAAATAAACCTGACAGAAGCGAAAACAATACCATGATATCACAGCTAGTAATAAAGCACTAAAATAGTAATGGCACCTAATATATTTTACCTCACCTGAACCAGATGTACATTTAGTTAAGCCCTATCACATACATCAAACAGGTATAAATAAATAAATAAACAGGTGGCGTGTGTTGAAAAACGCCACTGTAGACCCTTGTCGTGGAGTTTTAACCATGTCCAAAATTGTTCCACCTCGTTGGTATTTGTTGATGTCAGGTCCATTTCCTAGATCTGTTGTGCGATGCCCTTTGATGTGCTATACCTATTATGATAGACATAAAATGTCATATGCGTTTTCGGTCACCTAATGCACTCAGTAATGTACGTATTTCTTACAATAGTCCTATGGTTGCCCTACGTTAAATTCACAAGACTTCCTTAAATACCCACATGTATCACACAACATTTTTATGACCCTGTTAAGTTGAGCTGTATGGCAGTCCTATATCGACCGGGTATCACAGGAATAACACATCGACAGGTTTCATGCATGAACCCAAGTATGTAACTTTTAAATCCACCCTCACACAAACATACATCACTCCCGTCTGTAGTAGCGCAGCTAATATTGTACGGAAAAACCTTGTAAAATGGGCTTGGGTTCAACATCCTTTTCAGGCTTGGGCAGGTTAAATCTGGAGTACATTCATAGACAGAACCCAAATGAGCCACCAGTCCGTCACAAGGCTAAGAGCCTTTAAACTGTCCATGCGGTTCGAGCAATAATAGTTTGATATTATTAAAAAAATATAAGGTTGATGTGGTCAACTGTTTGATTCCTTCTAACATTTACTTCTATTTACCCAGAAGGACTCTACAGTCAGTTTGTTTGTGTGTGTGTGTGTGTGTGTGTGTGTGTCTGTGTGTGTGTGTGTGTGTGTGCGTGTGAGATTGTGTGCCTCAGTGTTCTACTTGCTTTGAACTCCACCATGATTCCACATGGCCCAGAGCCTTCACTTTCCCAGACCAGCTGTCTGAAGAATTAGAAAGAAGGTTACTGGCTCTGGAAGGCAACTGCCATGTCCTTTTACACGGATTGATTTTCTAACGCCTGCTCAGATGTGAAAGTCGTCGAAGCAGAAAAGAGGAATTTTGTCCTCTTCCAGGCCTTTTCTCGTAGGGTCTCACCTGACATCAGTAGTGTAATCTGTTAGGAACAACTTAAACTGCACACTGTTTTTATAAATGTGGGTTTTCTCTGGGTTCTTCAGGTTCTATCCACTTACCGAAATATCACAGGTGGACTGGCTACTCTAAAAGTTTATATTTGTGTGTGCACGGGTAGTGGGGGCTCAGCGGTTAAGACTCTGGCTTACTGATTGGAAGGTTACGGGTTCAAGCCCCAGTACCACAAAGCTGCCACTGTTGCCACTTACTATAGTTAAGGCTCTGGGTAAGTGATCCAAACGTCAGGGGATCATCTCCAGTGCCACTATGCTGCCATAGTTTATGGTCCTTAAATGTTACTGCATATTTGGTAGGACTTGGGGGAACTTCCTGTCACGAACAAGTGGCGAAGTACAATATCACAGGACACATCATTTGGATACTGATCTATACCAGTGCATCATGGGATTTATTCATACATTCATTTGCTGAACCACATAGTCTGGGTTGCAGGGAGGCTTGAGCCTATCCCAGAGGAATCTGGACAAAGTCAGGGTACACCCTAAACAGGTGACCAGTCCATCACATGGCAAACACACGTGACCATTCATACTCACACTTACATTCACTCCTCCCACGCTCATTTGCCAAGCCACTAAATCCTAATAAGGTTGCGGGGAGGCTGAGGTCTATCTTAGAAGACTCTGGACAAGAATACAACAAAATACATAGACACAACCATTCAAATGAACAGAGGGTCTTGCTGCTGCGAGGCTGACATGCTAGCCAATACGCCACCGTGCTGATGTAGCCACTATGGGATTCTGTAAATATAATAGAGATTTTTTTCATTCATTATGCCAGCAGACGTTGCCGTACAAAATGTCAGATTCAGACATATGTTAGCGTACGAAAGCATGCTTCCTTCAAATAAAGAGGACTCAATAAAAAAATGCATTTTATTATTGTGGATTTTCATACTTTGTGACTCTGAAGCACCAGTTTGTTTGTAGCTTCAAGTAGCAGCTCAACATAAACCATCTGCTAGTGCGAATTCCATTAAAACAAGTATTCACACATGCAAACAAAAGAATATTTTAAATCTGTATGTGGGCGTGTGACAGAAAGCCTTATAGACTGTAGAATTCCTCCAACACACGAACAAGACGCCAGCAGAGAGATGTAGACAATCCCTTGACTGGGTTTGCTACCAATTGCAATTAGGGCTGGAGTTTGACTAGAAACTCTCTACTCCCTGTTCAAATTGCCCACATAATCCTAAAACAAACTGAAAGTTTATGAAGGAACCAAATCTCGTGCACACCCATATTCCCGTTTATGCTGTCCAGAGCCAGCTTTCTGCTCTCTTGCAGCTGGTGTTTGACTGCATTTCCTTCCAGTTATCTAAACATGACACGGGTGCTTGGTCATCACCCAGTCGTGGACGTTGTAGGCATTTCAGCAGACAGCTCAGAGTCAATGTGGCACAATTAGTTGGACAGATATAGCTGTGCTGACACATGAACCCAAGTGGGCATCTTTTCTCAATCCGCCTCCTCTGGTCTTTCCTTCTGCAGAGTACAAACTTTTCCCTCTAATCTAAGCTGGTATCTCTGAGCTCCGCTCAGTACAGCTCCCACTTCCTGTGGCATTAAATGTTTGAAAAAAAACACACACACCGCGAGTATACCTCTGAACTTATACTGATTACATTCTGATACATTCTTGATTCTGATTGGTCAGAATTTCACATCACAGGTACAAACTAACGACCTTGTTCTCACTTATTATTGTTTCTATAGCAACTTGCTGCATAATAATTTAAGGATAAAACGTTACAGATGTCCTAAAATGGTGTTATTTACCAAAGGGGGAGAAGAAATCACTTGACTTAAATAGTTGTAGCAGTGTGGGAGGAACCATACTGAAAATTTATGAGTCTCCAATGTTAGCATTTTGTGATAGGCAAACGTTTTCCATATGAGAGAAACTTCAGGACAAAAGGCTTTGTGATTTGTAGGACTGATCAGGGATAAATTTCGATCTTCATTTGTTAGGATTTTTTAAAAATCCGGGGTAGTAATAGCTGCTATAAAGTAAGTGATCGCAAAAAAGCAGATGTTTAACAATAGTAAACTATAAGAGTACAATGTGCATTTTGTTATTATATTTAAAAATAACTTGTCGCCATATTGCTGTAGTATAAGAAGAACAGAACATTTCTGTATGTGTTGCTATTGCAATATAATCAACTACAGTAACTTTAGTTTGTATCACTCCACCCTGTCCTTGGATTCCTTTCCTATAACAGCATCACTGTAGCAGCTCCATTTGTGCAGTGTGCAGTCATCACTTCATTGACACGTCAATAATGTTTGATTGAGACATTCCAGCACTATAATAAGCAACAAAGTCAATTATCATCACACTGCTATGATAGTCACACTCCATAATATCTTATAACACACTCACATGATGACAACGAAAAATTTGACCAAAGACTATGTTCCCTTTCCAAACCTCATTGTAACCAATCAGAACCTCACTGCTTATTTTGATTGCAAGGTACCTCCGATATGCATCACAGATAATGAAGCAAATAGGCTCTATATGGGTACTGTGTTTAATTACTCATGTGCTCGTCTAATGATATGGTGTACAGTACTATTAAAAAAACCCTCACTTGAAGAACTTTGAAGGCACCTGACTCATTTAAAAGTCCATATGTGGTTTCCTATTGGTAATCTATAGACAAATCTATGTCCATCAGCACATTCACTCCAAAATATGTGACCTTGCTTTGACCTTCACCTTTGATCTTGACATTCCAATATCGAATCACCTCTAGGACTCAGGTAGGGTAGTGTCCACATCAAATTTGGTGAAAAATTTTAGTGCCAGTGATTATAATGACCTGACTATAATTGCAATAATGACTTGAGTGCCATGTGAACACATAAGTCCTCTAAAACAGTATGCTCGATGGTGCACATTTTTGTGCTTTTTCATCTGCGTCACCACCAAACAAACCAAAAAGATTCAAATCATTCCGTTATTGAGTGAGAACACTGTAAATATAATCAAAATAAAGCGCTTGAATTTAGCACTGAAAGGCTCATAATGTTACTGGAGGTATCTGACAACATGGAAAGGATTCATACAAAGATTTTCCACAGTAACAAAGGAACCTTTGGTACTTCATCACAAATTCTGCATGACTTCTCCTTCTGTAAACGTCAGAAACCACCTCCGGATTTCTCACCATAGGGTTGATAACAAACTGTTTTCTGAACATTTGATGAACGAGCTGCCCTCTAAAATAACATACTTCTGTATTAAAATGGATTACAAGTGTCTTGGGCCTCAAGAATTTTTAGTAGCACTTACAAATTTTTATTATTTGCAATTTGAACATCTTGAAGGAGTCTCGGTCTTTTAATATGATAATTATTCATCATGACGAGCACCTGGGAGTCTGGTACCATCATGGCCATGTTTGCAGAGGCACTACTGACCTTGAGTGATCCTTTTAATTTTTTTTAATATGATCTTATATTTTCTACAATATTATATATTTAGTTGTAAACAAGGCCATTTGATTATTTTTCTGAAATAAATATAGTGTTGAAAGTGAG
>JBCNYG010000021.1:19453185-19464089 GCA_039654305.1 Porochilus rendahli
AGTCATTGTTATACATTACTTAGTGGTTTGACAGTTCAGTAGTAAAAACAAGACGGATCTCTTGTTGTTATTTTGTCTAGATAAATGATCACGGGAATGATGTTTTGACTTTTACATTTTTTCGCTTCAAACCATGTGTTGTTTTAACCCCAGCAGACCTTCTGAAAAATCACTTTTGGTATTCAATATCCACCAATCATACATCTGGTCATTCAAAAACAGGTCTGTGTGCCGCTAAATATTATAAACCAGGTTGGGATATATTTTATCATATCTTAATAGTAATTTTATTCCATAAATTTTTTTTGTATGTTTACTGATTTATCTTTTTATAATCGTATATTTGACTTCTATAGACATGTACCACAGTCCATGCTCAAAATTATACATGAACATTACACTTCAAGTTCAATAAATAATAAAGATGTGTATTAAAATCTGAGGAAAATGTTCATAGACTTCTAAAATGAAGTTTAAAAAAAAAATTATAAAAACGATTAGTTTTGTAATTCCTTTTAATCGTAGTGTTATTTTCTCAAAATGTATTGTAGATAGATACACACCATCCTAATGAATTCTGCTAATAACCAGATGTGGCCTGTCCAATTGAAATGCTTTGTTAACACCATGGTGTCACACTCTGTACAGATGACATTTTGAAAAATGTTTGAAAAATCTAGACTTTAATAATAAGCGGTCTGGCCAGAACTGAACAAAGTTCAAGTCGAGTGAAGATATAATGACGGGCTGACTCTTGAACAAGGTTAGTTTGTACAGTTCTTCATGTGCCATCCTAAGCCTTATTTAAACCTAATCCTGCAAACAGGAAACCAAAGGAAAAGCAAACTGATCAATGCACTTAGGCGGCTGAGCAGATGGCTTTGCATTTGAGTTTGTTAATTGAAAAATGAACATCCAAATGAGCCCATCATGGTCTCCTAATGGTAGGAATCAATAACAGGAATGTCCTAATGCGAATTTGGGCTATCTTCTTAAGACTCTTTCACAGAAAGCATAAATCAAGGGAGGATCGCTTTTACTTGCCAGTGAAGCAGTATAGTGTTAGACAGCGATGTGAAATTTAGGAATACTTTAGCTCAAGTGTCTGGTTGAACATGACACTAACATGTTAATAAATTACATTCATTCATTCATTTCCTGAACCACTTAATCCTAATTAGGGCCACGGGGGAGGCTGACGCCCATCTCAGTCGACTCTGGGCGAGGGCAATCAGATAAATTACATTACTATTATAAATAATAAACATATACAATAAATAAAGAAATAATGCTGTACTTAGCATGCAAGCATTTTTTTTCATGGCCAATAGCATGGATCAATACGTTTTCACAAGACAATTATAGAGAAGAAGGGCGGCACGGTGGCGTAGTGGTTAGCACGTCCGTCCAACAGCAAAAAGGTCCTGGGTTCTATTCCCAGCTCGGGCGTTTCTGTGTGGACTTTGCATGTTCTCCACTTGCTTGTGTGGGTTTCCTCCGGGTACTCTGGTTTCCTCCCACAGTCCAAAAACATGCACAGTAGGCTAACTGGCTGTTCCATATCACCCCTAGGTGTGAGTGTGAATAGTTTTGTGTGAGTGTTGGCCCTGCAATGGCCTGGCAAGCTGTCCAGGGTGTACCCCGCCCTCGCCCAGAGTCGGCTAGGATGGGCACCAGCCTCCCCGCGACCCTAATTAGTATTAAGCAGCTTAGAAAATGAATGAATGAATTATAGAGAAGAAATTTTTTTGACAAAAGTGGTGGTGTATAATCTTCACTGCACACTACTGTATGTCATAACACAAAGTCTATTTGGACCTTTAAGGATATCAAAATGCCACAAAAATCAGAATTTTTTATAGAGCAACCACCTCTTGTATGCACTTATAGCAAAGAGAGGTTAGATCGGCACTCTATGGCAGGTCATGCATATATACCTGCGAACCATTTGTCTAAATTCAGAGTTAAACTATTTTTAAAAATGTGTATCGTTTGCATAAGTTCAGACTGCAAGTCTTCTAATAAGCACATTATAACTACCTCATCATTACTGTCTCTTATTCATAACAACCCCATTAGCAGCCCATACCTAGCCTAAGGTGCTTGTCTCCACACTGTGTTTGTAAAGAGTTGTTATTTTAGTTCATGTAGCCTTCCTGCAGGCAATATGGCTCCTTGTTTTCCTGTTGTTTAAGTTCAGAGCAAAACTCTTTTAGGAAAAACCATACAAGTACCCCATCACTACTTTATCACTATTCTGAGGTGCCTTTGTTTGCATTGTGGTTATAGAGTTGTTATTTGAGTTAATGTAGCCTTCATGTATGGCATGTGTTTTTGTGTGTGTGTGTGTGTGTGTGTGTGTGTGTGTGTTCAAAAGCTATCACAATTTTATTGTAGTTTGTGGTAACACAACATCTAAGGTCTGTGGCATACTGCAACTTTATATCCATGAGTGTTCTTTTTTCATCCTTTTTCCTTGAATTTGCAGTTCAAGTGCAAACCTAATGACACGAAATAGGACCGAGTGCAAATACACACAGTGCCATCTGTTAACAGGATGTACTGTCGCGTTTACAGCACTCTCACATTCATCTTCAGAAAATATAGTAGTAATTTGAGTCTCTGTTCCTCCCTGCTAACAGAAATGATCCGCAAAGTCATCCAAATGTAGCCAGAAAAGATCTGCTTACCATCACGCCATGACCGCAAAAGAATCTTGCCAAAATAACAGCATGTTGGGCTTTCTGCACGGGCTACAAAAGGTACACTTGCGCTCACATCAACATAAAATGGGCAGCAGAAATGGTGGGGCATGCTCTGGTGCTCCATTTGCAGTCCGTCTATTTCCACGAGATGAGGAGATGAAAGGATCGAGGCCAATGACTCTCTACGCCACCAGAGCGCTGTTAGATCTGCCACTTTAATACCAGCAAGAACAAAGTCTAGATTTATTCAACATTTCACATAAGAGAAAGACGAGATCGAAAAAAGCGAATGCAGGGGGACTGATGTCGTGGGTTTACATAAAAACATGCACCCTTAGCAGAGCAACAGCTATTTAAACATCTGTATAGTAACAGCAGTATAAAGTAAATAAAAAAGTCTGTATTCATTTATTTCTACTATAGAATTTAGCTTTCAATACATTGACATCCCCCAAGCCTGGGGTGAATAACTGTTTTAGTATATACTATACAGGAACATAAGAAGCAAACTAAAATGTGATTTATAGCATTTTTTTAAATACGGATTTTTACCATGACGAAGGCAGGTAGATGAGCTCAATGTGCATCATTTTTTTTGGAAACGTAGAAAACAACACTCCACAATAATGCATTTTTACATTTATTTAAAGTTTTAGTATCTACTGTATGAAAACACACACAAAAAAAACCCAGCTAGATTTTATGGCTTACTTTTTCTATTTTACAGTGTATTTGTCTTGTTTTGTCTTGTTTTGTTTTGTTTCAGTTACAATTACCTTAGAAGAACAGTGAAGTATGATATAGATAATTATTCGGTTGAGGGGTTGTCATCCCTGTGGGGGTGGTTATAGCGGTTATAACACTTCCATGACCGAATAATTCTCCATATCATATAAAAGGTGAATTCTATAATTGTTTTAATATTAATTCAAAATATTTTAAGGTAAACAGTCACATTATTATTATGCGCATACTATTAGTGTACTTTTATAGTATAATTATTCAACTTGTATAAATATAAATATTATTAAATATTACTTATTGGCCATGATGCAATACCAATAATTATTTGATGGCTTTTTTAACAATTAATTATAAATAAATCCTAAACTCTTAAATGAATAGGGATGTCTATTATCCCCAGAAGGCGAAGGAATTCAGATTGCACCCTTCCTGTGTAGTGTATAGTAATCCCCTATTATACATGTTACATGTCAGTGATTTTAAAGTTATGTAATAATGCATTAACCCCTTCAACATAGATCTATCCCTTTAGCACACATTACAGTTTGTTTAATAGAATAAACAGTGCATTATAAAACAGAAGAAAAAGTGGTTCAAGCAGCAGTACTCATGCATTCATACACCCATTCACAGGTGCATGTTGTAGCCCTTTGCACCTATTGTTCCTGTGGGGCTCTTGCTTTTCCTGTGTGTAAGCAAAACTGACATCCTTTATGAAAGATTTATAAGGCTAAGATGCAAGCGATGGAGTGGACCTTCTCAAGGGAGAAAAAAAAACAACAACAACAAATCCATTTCAACACTTCTTTCTCTCTATCCTCAAGAAATGTCGTCTCTGTAACACAAATAGTTAAATATACGTCGATCTGGGGCAATTTCTTTACTGGATTTTATCGATCGTGACGAACAGCAATGACTGACAGTGCAGAACGCCACCTCGTATTTATAGCAACACCTAGCAATATTCATCTCGCATATTTTTCCCCACAGGATCACTTGGCAGAATTATGACGCCATAAGGCAAAGCTGGCCACATTCTGGAAACAAGTAGTAAAAACCTCTTCTGTCGTAAAGGAAGACTAATTCCATGCTGCAAGGATACCGGAAATATCTTGCTTGGAAATTGAGGCTAAAGCGCAAACCTACTGAATCAGAATTTTTCGATAAACTAAGAAAATACGGTCTGATAAAATTTAATGCAGAAGCCACAGAAATTGCTTGTGCTATGATTTTGGGAAATAATTTGTGCCTGGCAATGAGATTATGGGGTTAAACAGTGGAATTTAAATACATCTTGTGAATATGTCTGAACTTTATTAAAACCTGCTTTCAATAATAGTTTCCACGATTATTCTGATTTATTAGGATTTAACGCCAATCATGATCGAATGTGGGAATCGCAGTAAAGCGCAGTGGAGTGGAGTGGAGTAGAGGAACAGTTCTTGATGTGCCATCGTAGGGGACCTTGATGAACTTGGAAACGTGATTCCTTCAAGTTTCATCTCTTGGATGCACCCTGCCTCCTTTTTATACGCAAACTATGCTTCAAGCGTGCTCATAAATCATGGAGTTCCACCCTTTTCCGAATCGCTGAGTTCGTGGATATCACGGCCCAGTAAACACAGATTCGAAACTATTTTTAAAGATAACTTTACGCTTTGTGATTAGACTATTTTCTGAAATCCCTCCCTTCGATCATGCATATCATTGCAATACTTGCATGACTGAATAATAGGGTATCTCCAAATTTGTTTACTTTATAAAACTTTTTCTCTCAATACTTAAGGAGCGAAACACATCGGGGTTTTAAGGACAAATAATCAACAATAGGGTGATATGAATTATTATCACGACAAAGCTTATTATATGCTCCTATAAGTGTGTTTGACCTTTTTCTTTCTTATGCACATTTAGTGATTGTACTATTAACGTTACATACATTTTTTAAGACTCTGAGATTTGTTCTCGTACGAATTTAGCAGGGCTATGGCAGAAGGAACGGGCGCAGATTTGGGTGAGTTGGATTTTAAAGCTGTACAGTTGCGCTCCTATATTAAATATGTTGTGGAGAATTTTTATACAAAAGTAATATGCTTAAATCAAGGTAAAGCAAAAAAAATCTTCATATGATATTCCTGTGGTGCTCAGCTGATGTATGATTGCTGTTTGGCTCTGCTGTTGTACTTGGGAATTCCCATGGGTTTAATCTAGCGCAATCAAAATTGTACAAATATATTTATTTAATCTGATCTGAATTTTGATTTAATCTGATGACCCAAAAACCAAACAAACAAGCAAATACTAAATGATATCACTTAAATGCCACATTACAGATAGCTGAAGATAATAGAATGAAAAAGCGCTAGTTATATTTCTCAGACCTCATGGAAAACTTGCTGCGGAACTTGACAATGAAAAAACTATTTTATAACAACTTTAACATTGTTGACTGAACGCAGGTTAGCGCCTATATGAATATTGCTGTATTAGCATAATGAACTCATGACACATGCTCTGCAAATTGGTGTGCAACGTTCAGTATGAAATTCATTCATTCATTTTCTGAACCGTTTATTCCTAATTAGGGTCGCGGGGAGGCTGGCGCCCGTCTCAGCCGACTCTGGGCGAGGGCGGGGTAAACCCTGGACAGCTCGCCAGGCCATCGCAGGTTCAGTATGAAATTAAGATTTTTAATTGACTTAATTTGATTTGCATAGCGATTCCAACAATGGAAATCGACTCAAAGTAGCAGTACAGAATACATTAATTTGGTAATAAGTTTCTAACATATGAATTGCTACTATAGTGTATATTTCGGTAGTAGTAAGCCTTGATTATTCATAAGAACCACTTATTGTATATATATGCGCACTTGTTTTCTGTAGTCAGGCTCTAGCTGGTTTTCTGCTACAGAACATAAAGCAAAGCCAATTTCTCCCCCATGCCCATCCTCTTTCTCTTTCTTCCACATGCTTCGTATTCTAATAAATGAATAGCAGCTTCCAGTAAATGAATAAGCGAGTTCTGCGCCTGGAGCGCCTCTTTCAGCTTCTTCAGCCTTTGGGCCAGAAAAAAAAAAAAAAAACTGAAAAAGCTTGGAAGGGTAAAATAAAACATGCTCACATATTCATCCACTTCACCCAATTACCAAGGACGCCTTCTCCGCTCAAGGTCCATCCTCCCATCACCCCCTCTGAGCAGCCGCCGAGTGCAAAGAGGAGCCGTGCTTAATGCTTTCATGGGATCTTCAGTTCAGGACTACTTTCAAAAAAATATCCCAAACACTTGAAGCAACAACAATGCATAACTTCTCAGCTGCTCCAGACTGAAGACACTTCAGAACAACAACAGGGGAGCTTCTTTCCCACGGTGCTGCATTACCGTGGAACATTTTATCTCATCATTGCTCTAAGCTGCACTCCGGTACTGTGTTTTTAGAGTTCAATTTGCTGGAATTTGCAGCTGCAAAACTTTAAGGCATGGTCAACTAATGGCATTTCTGTTAAAAAACAAACTTAATATTGAGCTGTTTTGTTTTAAAACGCAATCGGAATGGACTTCTGAATCTCTCACCACTTATGCAACGTTTTTACTGTTCCCACCCATTACTATTAATTGAGTTAGACTTAACTTACGTCCAATTTTACCTTATCGTACCCATATTTTCTACCTATTTTGTTCAAATTATAACTATGTATTAGCATTGAAAAATAAGCACACTTAAGAAGAAAAATGCAGGGATTGTTTTCAGCTTCAACTACCACAGAGGCTATAAAAAGTTGAAAAAAAAAGTTGTTGAAATACAGAACATTTTCTGGGCATAATTCTGTGCAAAAACAAGATTCATCATCCATAAAACGCTATATTAATCCTGAAACATGATGGTGGCATCATCATGCTGTAAGACTGGCACTGGGTCTCCAATCAAGATAGACAGCATTACTGACAGCTCCAAAAATTCATCTATTTTGGCCCAGACCTGGAGCTATCTGTTAGATGATGATGATGAAGTAAATTTTCACCTTCAAGCAAGATAGCAACAAGAGCAAATTGACAAAAGAGTGGCTTCAGATGTGATAATCAACATTTTGGAAAAACTCAGTGAGAGCTCAGATCTAAACCCCATTAAGAGCCTGCAGAATGACTTACAGAGAGCTGTGTAGTGGAGATCTCAGAAATTCCTTAATCTGAAGAGTATTATAAAATTGCTAAATCAAGACATCCTACTTAATCTAATCGAATATCCTCTACAAGACTAAGTGGTATGTTTTCTCCTTATTTTTTCATATTTCTTACATCAGAAAGCAATTTTAAACGTTTTTTTCTTTGCAAAAAATGTATATAAAATATAAAAAATGTATATAAAAAAAACATTAAAAACAAAACTATTGCATGTTACTTTTATGGAGAATGTTTTATGGTCTAAAAAGCTTTTAGTTTCAAAACTGTTTTTAAACCAAATTGTAATTATAAACCCAAACCTGCTCATTTGGATTTACATTAAGCTGTACCGGTACACTGGAGGCAGGTTCTGAAGTGAATGTGAAGCAATATGGCTGTTCAAGTGTGTGTACTTGAGTTACGCAGTGCTATACTCGAACTGTAAGAATTCTTCAGAAAATGTTCACCGATAACACACTGTTTTCACAATAACAGTTCTTCGAAAATCATGGAATGTTGAAGAAAATGTGAGGCCCTACTATAATAATCAGGGATAATGCGGGCTATTTTTGTGATCTGAAATGCTATATTTTGAGGCAGATTTTCAAAAAAAGTTGAAATGCACATTGTGATGTTTTTAGGCTTTCATGGCACTGAAATCTGAAAATTGCAAAAGTTCAGTTTCATTAATATTTTACAACTGACATTGCCGCAAAGCAGCTTTACATATTAAAACTAATTATGTAAAGAATTTGTACATATGACCTTTGAAGAATAGTTGCACATGCCTGCAGCCTGATGTCTTTAAAAGCATGAAAAGGAAATTATGCATGGCTCAACATTTGCACGTGGACTGTTACGTAATTGTTGCGGTTAAAAACATTGATTGGCCAAGTTTGCGGAAATTTTTTTTATGCAGAATGAACGAGGATTGGCTAAATTTGTATAAACTGGGGCTATCAGAACATTGAAAGTTCCTGGAGGGACAATGATACTATTATTAGAATGGTTGGACTGATGACTTAAGTAGCTTTGATCTTATAGCGATTAATTCATCCTTAAGTTGATACTACGATTTGTTCATTTTAAAGAATTTGTAGCACAGTGCTTTTTTATACTCAATGCTTTCATCTGCCATTTATAAACTAGAATGTCACCTGGAAGTGTTCAGAATGATTGCAGCAGTGCGGCACAGTGATCTTAAATTACCTCAGGCTGCAAGAATCCAATTTCCAATATACAAATAACATGACTACTAATACTACTACTAAATTATTAGCAAGGCCCATTGTCAACACTAAATACATGTAATATTTTAGAACTGAATGAATAATTATTCAATAATTAAAAAATTAAACAAAAAAAAGCAAATAAACAAAATAAAAAATTCAATTAACATTAAACACACACATGCATATGTACTAATATAAAATAAAATAAAACAAAATACATACATACAAACAAAAAAACAAACAAGACAAAATAAAATAATTAAAAACTCTGTGACCTGACGGTATAATTGCTACCTCGGCACTGCATCTCAGAGTTGATTACTTTAAAGGTCAGCAGCCATTTTGTTGAAGTCTCTAAGCACTGGCCCGAAGATAGCAAGCAAGCCAGAAATTTAATGGTGGAGAGTTAGTGTCATCATGTTCAAGAGTTTAGGAGTCATCTTCTCCAACAGTCAATGTTGTTTAAAAGCCATTATATAAAAAGGGGGAGGAGTCTGATTTGATGCCCCTGTTAACTGCCCTTTCCAAACGTGTTGTTATTACAGTGATCGCCTATGACCTCTCAGGTATCTGTAGTATATGTTTTACTGTCTATATTGGGGTCAGATCCAAATGATCCTGAGTGGTTTCAATCCTGGCCCAGATCTTCATCGGCCTCATCTTCAGTGTGGTCTTCATGACACTATTATATGTCACCACATGCTGTACTAGTGTGGTGACAGGTCAGGAAGAGTAATGATCATAATAATGACACATAGTCCAATTATCTCTTTCACTCTCTTAGTCTCACATGCCACTTTTCTGCCTTTGTCTTCACATCCTGTCGTCTCCATCATACACACTTTGCTGACTGAACAAAATTCTCCTGAAGCCTCTCAAACGTCTCCACACTCCTTCTGGCCCAGAACACTAACTCACATGCAGTCCAGAAAATTCCAAATTAAGGTGTCAACATGCATCACGGGGCTCTCCGAGAGCCAGACTTCCACACAAACAACGCCACACTTTATCAGGGAAGCAGCACTGTGTGAAGGGCAGCAAATGGGTCCAAGCCACATAGCGACAGGGGTGGGGGTGGTGGGGGGGGGGCTTAGGGGCAGGCCTTGAGTGGTGTAGGTGTAACAAAAGTCTAAGCACTGTAATTTAATACTAACAATAAATACGCAAGCAATAAAACACTTGCTATTATAAGAACAAGGCTTGCCATGCTCTTTCCCCAATATGAAAACCTTACAAAGGTTTATAAAAGTGCCGACACCTAATACTGCCTTATATCTCCTTATAAAATAACACATATTTTATTCAGTTTCTTATAAGAATTGAATAAGATGTCATGTCTGGCATAGTCTTTACAAATGAGGTGTTACTATGGAGGCAATAAGGTATGTGAAGGAGTGCATTAATATTAAAGTCGGCCACCATGGAGTCGTGGTTAGCCCTGTCGCTTCACAGCAAGAAGCTTCTGGGTCAGAGCCCAGCTGTCTGCGAAGCCCTGTGCTTGTGTGGGGTTCCTCCAGGTGCTCCAGCTTCCTCCCAGAGTCCAAAGACATGCACATTAGGTCAAATGGCTATCTATAAATTGGCCAGACGTGTTAATTTGATTATAAATAGATATTTGTCCAAGGGGAACAGGTTTTCTAAAGGGCTTGCAATCCATTCATGTTAAAAAAAAATACACGGCAGCAGAAACAACGAAAGTGACTCGATGTACCCAACGGGAATATAGATAGATTAATATTAAACATATCACTGAATTACAGCCAGATATACTGTCAGAGCTGCTCTTAAAAGAAAACTAACTAACCAACACCTGAGCAATCCTTTAAAGAATCCAACAGTGCTATATGTGGAGCAAGCAGTGGCTCAGTAACCAAGGTACTGCCGAAAACACTTGGATCGAGTCCTCTTGATTTTAATCCAAGTGGTGTAAGAAGCATATATTCATTCATCATTCATTCATTTTCTGAACCGCTTATTCCTAATTAGCGGGTAGGCTGGCGCCCATCTCAGCCGACTCTGGGCGAGGGCGGGGTACACCCTGGACAGCTCGCCAGGCCATCGC
>JBCNYG010000021.1:19472932-19499185 GCA_039654305.1 Porochilus rendahli
TCACGTACTTACTTACTCACTCACTCACTCACTCACTCACTCACTCACTCACTTACTTACTCTCCCACTCACTCACTCACTCACTCACTCACTCACTCACTCACTTACTTACTCTCCCACTCACTCACTCAATCACTCACTCACTCAAACTCTCAATTACTCACTCAATCACTCACTCAATCACTCATTCAATCACTCACTCATTCAATCACTCACTCACTCATTCCCTCACTCACTTAATTGCTCACTCACTCACTCACTCACTCACTCACTCACTCACTTACTCACATACTCACTTCCCAAACCACTTAAACATATTAGGGTCACAAGGAGGCTGCTGCCTTTCTTTTCTAGCAGGAAAAGGCGGGGTACACCCTGAACAGCTCGCAAAACCATCGACGGAGAACATACACAAAACCATATACACTCACACTCACACCTGGGGGCAATTCGAAACAGCCAAATCACATGTCTTTGGACTGTGGAAGGAAACCTGAGTACCTTGGAGGAAATCCATGTAGGCATGGGGAGAACATGCAACATGCAACATTCTGTGCAAACTCCGCACAGAAACAGCAGAGCTTGGACATTAAGCCCAGGACATTCTTGCTGTGAGACTGACATGCTATTCACTATGCCACCGTACCGCCAAGAGGAAAAACTAAGGAATGAATTTTGTCAGGTTGTTTGGAACGATAAGTCATTTTTATTTCCACTCAGAAATTAAAAAACATTTTTTAGGACATGATGTGTTGTGTTGTGGCATGACGTTAACTGTTGAGGCTGAGTCAGTAAATTTCTCCCAGTTTTTTCTTTTAATCAAGTCTATAGCATGCAATATGTGCCCCATTTCAGCATAGGAGCAAGTGGAACAAGTCACGAGGTAGTGTTTTGAGTAAGAGCCAAAGAACGTTGAAAATGTCGTATCTGGATGAAAATGCTGAAATCGGCAAAAATACATCACCAAAAATTCATCCTTCAAAGCATAATATTCAATATGACCAATTTTATCACTTATAATATCACTTATTTGCTGATTTTTTAACCGCTTTTGTGATTGCTCAGGGTATTTCCTTATTATCCATATTCACTACCAGAATACTCTCCCTACTTAAAGAATCCCAGCAGGATTTCCTCAATCATATATAAAGTAAAGCAATGAGAAGCCTCAAAACAGTCATGGCTCGATGTAAACACAACTCAATTGCTAGTAAGACGCTAAGAAGATCAAGCTGATTGGTCGAGAGCCAGATTCATTTAGTGTATGGATGTTAGGAGTTTAAATTTCGGACAATCAGAAGCTGGTTCTGTAACTGTAATTACTATTTTCTCAAAAGTTGCATTCCCTGATTAGTAAATACAAAGTGATGCAGCTCAGTCCATTTTCATGCTATAATCATGTATTATTCTTCATTTTGAAGCAGATTCAATTCTCTTTCCAAATATGTGAAGGTATGTGAAATTTCCTACTTATTTCTGCATCATGCTGGATCGTGTCACATATTTTATCGATATTAGCTTCTCGACAAATGATTTTTCATATCCAATTTATTATTTTTTTTACTTGGTATAAGTATTGGGCATATTTAAACAGTGTGTTCATTTTTAAGTAATGGAGAAGTGTGTGTGTAAGTGTGTGTCGGGGGGTGGGGGAGGGTGGGGGTGTTTGGCTTCAAAGCAGAGGAGTAAAGCTGTAGTAATACATCTCCAGGGCTCACAGCAGGAGAAAACTCCAGGTATTTTCCTGCAGAGCCAGGAGGAGAGATCGAAAGAGTCTACAGGCACAGCTGGGTGAAGCTATCTGCTCTAACTTAAACACCTTCACAGACTAAGGTTTAGCGTAGTGTGTGTGTGTGTGTGTGTGTGTGTATGTGCATGTGTGTGTGTGTGTGGCTGCAGTAGACAGGCAGTCAATTACTCAGTGTGGCAGTGAAAATAGAGAAAAAAAACTAAAGCAGGTGCTTCAAAGTGTCACATTCGGGAACGATTCATGTTTGGCGTATAAACCCTGGCTTTCACATATAAACGTTAATCGCTTGCTTGATTTCTGGATTCTACATGTACCATAATGGAATGATGGAATGCTTATTTGACAGCTTTTCCGCTTTACGACCTTTACAGCGTCGTTAAAGGTACATTGATCGCAGGAAGGAACAAACTGCTGAACAAACAGGCCTGTAATGTGAATTTCAATAGTTGAAATCGCTCGCACAGAACAGAGCTCCGGGAGTGATGGGTTCAAATACTATAAAACCTTGCACCACTTTACATCATGTCTGTAAGATTCCTCAGTAAACATTTAAACACATTTCACCTTCACCAGTTAAACTAGAAAGTCATGGGAAAATGGTTGCGTGTTCCTGTGTCTGGTCAAAAAAATAAATAAATCAATAAAAAGTAATTCTCATGCATACAGCTGTAAAATCGTTTTACATACACCGATGTTTTTCTAAATATCAGGGAACAAATAGTGTCTCTCCAGGCAAACTGGTCTCAGGGGAGGGGTCAGATGAAGAGCGGTTCAAAGACCTCGATGAAGTGGCGCCAAATCATTTTACCCACCTTTTCCAGTAAAGGGAAACCAGGGCACCCCCCTGGGGCTCAGACAGACTTAGCCTGAAAAAGCCACAGAACGCAACTACCACATGGAGGATCGAGGTCGGGTACAATGTGAACCCAGCGGAAGATGAAGAAAGAGGCCTGGGCGTGCCAATGCCTGGCATCACACACTGGCTCGATGTGGATAATAAATAAAATTGCGAGTAAATAAATGTGGCATTAGAGGAATAAAGGAATCATTCATTTATTTTCTAAGCCGCTTAATCTTAATTAGGATCGCAAGAAGCCGACTCTGGGCGAGGGCGGGGGACAACCTGAACAGCTTACCAGGCCATCGAAGGGGATAAAGGATTTAAAATCAATTTATTACACAACACAGCATGACACTAATCTGTTTGAACTTGCGATCAATTCATCCTAGTACTGATAAATATGGCTATAGGTTAGTATTTGCTCACAAATACATAAACAACAGAAAGGATATGACATATTCCTCTGGCTCCACAAAATATGAATTAGTTTACAAAAAGCACAAATATTTACTGAATTCTCAAAACAATTCATGGCCTGGAAGTAAAATGATTACAGACAGATGAGTGGACAGATGGATGGACAGACTGATGACTATATCCACTGCATAATTGCCAGGGGGTAATAAAAATTTGCAAACGGTTTAGAAATTCTGGCCCGGAAACATACACCACCCGTATTTTTACATGCTAAATTGGTTGCAATGGAATATGAATTGTAGAAATCCCAAAGTATCAAAAGGCACAACTGCACTGCTGAATAAAATTACCTGCCAACATTAATGAAGAAATCTCCAACTGTTGACAGACGGACGGACGGACGGGCTGACTGACGGACTTACTGATGACTATATCCTCCTGCATTATATGCTGGGGATGAAAATATTTAACAGACGCTCACAGCCTGTAAAAACAAGATACACATCCCAGCTAGAGGTGCATGGTACACACAGGCATCAAGGGAACTTTCCAGATTTGATTGTGTGGCCAGATAAACACAAATGCAAAGCCTTCAAAGCGATTTGGCTTCATGTTTCCGTCTGTGGACACACAATCATTTGTGCAAAGCAGGCCATTCAAACGTTTATCATCTTTCCACACACCATTTCACTTCATTTATATTCAAATCCCATTGCACAACACTTTTTTCCCCCCGACTGGATTTTGGAATCCTAAATAAATGAACATATGGATACTGATCAGAAATTCTATTCAAATTCAGACCATCGCCAATATGCTGATAATGATATATAATCAATATGAACATTTTAATCCAGCCTTCAGACTTAGAAACCTAGTGCACCAATCATCACCATTTTACTCCCCAAATAATGGGCTGCTACTTATCGTAAGTGAGTTCGAAACTCAGCCGTTTGTTGGCTGTACAGCCTTCTATTGCGGACCAGAATAAAATTCACAATAGACTACAGGGATAGAGGGTTTATCCAAAAGAAAAAAGAAAAAAAAAAGGCAAGCATGATAAATCACTGGCAAGCACAAGCCACCTCACCATAACAAAAGCACTGCCAGACTCTAAAGTGAGTCAGAAAGTCACTTCCTTTTCCTAACAAATCCCTTTCTTTTGTTTCCAGAAATAAAAAACATAAAACTTGGTTATTATAGTATCCGTGATGAAGGTCAGAAAAGATAATTTTTCATTACGACAACCAAAAACCTCAAGTACTATAATATGCGTTTTTAGCTCCACCAATGAGGATGCGTTTTTCCTCCGGTTTGTGTTTGTCAGCAGGATTGTGCAAAATGTTAGATGGAACTTCAGGACAGAAAATTTGGATCAAATTCTGGATCCAGGGATTTTCCAAAGGAGTCATTAACCTTGTGTGATAAGACGATTTTCCGGAAGTGTCATACGGCCCAGCAGGGGGTGCTGCGTACTTCTAGGTACTTTGCAAAATATCGTTCAGATTTTCACAAAAGTTCATCCAGAGACGGGGCTTTGGACAAGCTAGTGTGGTATTACAGCAGGCCCAGGAGGGGTGCTATGTACTTTGTTGTTTTTTCCGCTGGCTGAAGGTTAAGTGCTCTTGTTGAAATAACATCTTCCGAATAGCATGCCTTCCTACACTAATGGGTTTAAGTCTACAGAGTTACATGTGATATGATTTACTATTAAAGTGCAGTGGGATCAATCAATTAATTACGTCTGGACCTCACTGCTTAGGCTGCTGCCCCCGCGACCCGACCCCAGAGCAAGCAAAAGATGAAGATGAAGGGATCAATCAGCAAATTAAAATGATTAGCTATGACTCCTGGATGAGACAGTTCCAGTTTATTCCCATCATCCATGCCCCCTTATGATTTAGACTCTTGTAGAGTTGCCTAGAGGGGCAACTACCCAAAGTAGCAGATAATGCTCATACAATTTTGATCTTAGATATACTAGAGAAAAGAAACTAGTACTTGTCTTATAAGGCAAATACAGCAATTTGTATACTTATATAAGGCATACAAAATTCTTCTACCACTGTTGTTTAGCTAAAACACTCACAGATACATTATAGACCCTCACAGTATGTCACAGGCACGTAAGCAGAAAGCACCATCATTATCAAGCTTTAAAATGGAAACTTGGCTGAGATTGGCTTCAGCGTCACCAATCAAAAAAACCCCACGGGTCATAGCTTGGAGTTTGGAATGGAGTTCACCTTACCTGCCTTAGTGTGATGATTAAAATATGTAAATATAACTATAAAAATCGTGTTTTAGTTAGAGTAATTGTGTCTTCTGCAAACTCCTTTATGGAGCGCTGTTTATTTTTGTGTTTAAAGGAACGCGCTGAACAGGCCAGAACACACGACGTTAGCTACACAGAGTCTCTGAGCGGATAACCTGATCCGTCTGAGTGTTGTGGTCTAATTTTAATTTATTTTTCATTACGTTTCATTCCTCACAGCACCACCACAACTCTTTAAAAGCTTTAAAGAAACACGCTTTCACAGCACTTCCTGCACCTGTCTGCACTAGGAGCATGACCCACTCATGCTAAAAAAACAATACATACACAAATAAGTAAACAAATCATATTTTGGTGTGCTTTTTTGCTTAAGTGGTGGTAGATACCAAAACACTTATATGTACCTCAGACTTGGTTGATGTCACAAGAATTAATATTTCTCTCCACGTTCTGTCTGGGGGAACGTGCTGTGAAATTCCCCTCACCTTCAACGCATAATTTGTATTATTATTACTGCAAAATGTTGTTGTTCCTGTTGCTATTATTATTATTATTATTATTATTATTATTATTATTATTATTGTTATTATTATTATATACTAACAGTAGGTTAATTAACCTCCCTGGGATCTGAACCTTCTCTGAACCAGCTCCAACAATTTGCATTTGGCAGTGTCAACTCTGCTCACCGCCCAAAAGCTGTTTTAGTGCAAAATACACTAGCTCTGCATTTTTTCCTTGTTAGCTTCTTCAGACTGGGCCTGTTCAGCTGGGTGATGGTGTTTTTTTTAGAAGTGTCTAATTAGGTTTGTTGTTCCGAACGTTTTTGAAGTGGTTCCTTGGCCTTACATCTATTACAAATTGTGTGCTTTATGTCTTCACTCAGGGTAAAAAATCTTCTACAATGATGATGTCAGACCGTGGGTTTATCCGTACATGTAACTGTGACGTTACACGTATGCGCGGGACTGTGACGTAGTGACCAGTGGAACAAACACAGGGACCGCTCAGAGTCGGAAATATGAGAACGATCAACCGATAACAATGAAAACTGGTCTGAAAATTTCGGACTCTCGCCGTTTTTTTTTCCCGGTGCATCTCTACAAAGAGCTAAATATAAAGAGTAACATGATGTTATGCACTGCTTGTTTTTTCTGAATTAGTCATATACAGTTTACAGTTCAGGCAGGAAAGAAGCTTCCAAACCAACAAAACTCATAATAAAACTCACGAATCAGACAAAGCCCAGCCAATATTTGTAACTAAGTTAAAGATGTAGGTCACGAATCAGATGTAAACAAAATATGAACGATCCACAGTGTTCTCAAGGATTTGACATTTCTCCCCGCCAGAGAACAAATAAACGTCTATTTTGAGAATGTGGCCACCGGTCTGGTCTGTAGCAGCTCAATAAATCTTTACAGCAGCAAGAAAATGAAATATGAGTGATGCACGATCCGGATACCCACATCACTGTATGCAGATCCAGTCCAAAGTGATCACATTCTTTGTGCTGTGTTGATGAAAACAAGCCCATCTGGAAGATATTAAAGTAATCCACTCCTTCATGTAAATCTCTCTCTCACTCTCTCTCTCGCTTGCTAATGAGGCAAGTGAGTGGCAGATGGATTACAAGGCGACTTTGTAATCCTTTAATTTCTTCATTTAGAATAATCAATTGCTGCCTAGTCTTCCTGTTGCTAGCATCAATCAGTGTCGAACACTGCAAACTCTGAGGCTAATCCTGGCCTTAAAAGCAGTATAAGAAATTCTGTTATGTGTCTGTTTGTTCTTTAAAACTCCAGGTGTACTACAGTATGAGTCAAGTAATGCAACAAAAACCCCTGTTCCCATTTCCCTTTTTTTGGATGAGAAGCTGAGCAAACAGGAGTCTACTACACACGCTATTAGAGGAAAATAATCAGCAGCAGCTGCTACCGAATTCCTGTTAATACCAAAAGATTATTGTCCTATAACAGCTTGTCAACGTGGTTTTAAATCTCATAAACTAAATCAAATTCAAATTCAAATTCAAATTTTTTTTAGTCACGTACAAATTATACACAGTACAATATGCAGTGAAATGCTTAGTACGACTGTCCAAGATGTAAAGAATAAACTATTAAACAATCAACAAGAACGAAAAAAACAATAACTAAAACTTTAAAGGGTTTTAAATTACAGGGGGGGTAGAAATAATAAAATAAATGTAAAACAAATTAAATATGCATGTAACAAAATACATAAATAGGATTCCAAAAAAATAATATATATAATGTATATGAAACGTATAGAAAATGTAAACCATATATAAACATATATGAAACATAAAGAATGTAAAACATGTAAAACATAAAGTGTAAGGGTGCAAGGCTTGAGAGTCCGTAAAGTGACCAAGGAGCTTTTTAACTACCTCGCTGACCTCCACCCCAGTGATGGGTTAAATTTCACTGAAGAACATACAGTAAACATAATAGGGAACCTTATAGTTGTAATGATTGCTTTGCAGATTTATTGGTTTCTATAGAGAGATATGCTGTGTGTGTGTGAGAGAGAGAGAGAGAAAGAGAGAGAGAAACAGAGAAATGTTTTGGTGTTTAAGAGTGCATTCGT
The DNA here is from genome assembly GCA_039654305.1 of Porochilus rendahli. Taxonomy (NCBI): domain Eukaryota; kingdom Metazoa; phylum Chordata; class Actinopteri; order Siluriformes; family Plotosidae; genus Porochilus; species Porochilus rendahli. The sequence continues at coordinate 19,480,829 of JBCNYG010000021.1, forward strand.
GTGTTTGTGTGAAATGTATACATGTGTGTGAAACAGAGATATTTTGGTGTGTGTGTGTGTGTGTGAAAGAGAGTGTGTGTGTATGTTAAACAGTGAGATATATTGGGGTGGTGTGTGTGTGAAACAGAACAGAGAGACATACTGGTGTGTGTGTGTGTGTGTGTGTGTGTGTGATGGAGAGAGCAGTGTCTCTGACCTGAGTTTGACTGATACGGGAGTTGTGTCCTCTTAGCTAACCCTGGAGCATGACTCCAGTCTATGATGAACTGGAAGATCTCTCAGCAGCAGAGGCGTGCTATATGTAATCTGACACTGAGTATGAAATGTCAGTGTCAAGCTGAAGTGAAGTGCTGCCGTTGCTGTTAGCAAGCATTAGGATTTGACTGGCTGTCTCATCCATAGCTGCAGCCTCTCTTTACTGTCTGTAACATCCTCATTGACCTTTAACCTTTGTCCCCACTTTTGCTTTCACTGTACCCATTGACCTATAAAGATCAGCAGGCAACGCATAATTTATTGTGATAATTATTACAGTGCAAAACCTCAGATTGGTTTAGATTAATGAGCACAACTCAGCCCAGTGGAGCTAATCGTTTGTTTTGAAGTCTTAGTGGAGTTTTAAACAATTAGTCTTTTAAGTACAGCGTTTTGCTTCTTGTGAATTACCCGCATTTAAAGCGTCACCACAGGAGACCTCAGTGGAGTACTGCTACGTTTTATATTATGCTGATATCTTTTTGGGTGAGCACAATTAATTATATGTCAGATTTACATATATTCCCCAGGCCTGTCTCTGAGTCTACATATCAGCAAAGGGAGAGATATTTTCTAAAATGAAACTCAATGTTTCGAACTGCTTGTTTCTAATGATCTCTGCTCTAGAATAATGTTCTTTCCAGGGCATTAAAAGTCAAAGTGATGGACTCTGTCACTAGCATTATTGGAAGAGCATCTATCCTCCCACACACAGTTACTTTCTTGACTAATTTCCTTTTTATCTTTTTATCATGCCTTATTTTATTTTCTGGTTTTCTCTCTGTGTCGATTCCGTTTGAGCACAGATGTACCGGTGAGAGTCACACCGGGTGTGTTTTAAATGGGTTTTTTGTTCCTCTGCTACACATTCTTTTAACTCATTCCAGGTTGCATCACTATATGACTTGTCTGATTATGACTGCTGTTTTTCTGTTGCAAACGTTGTGCTATGCTTTGGAGTTCCAGATTTCTTGTCTAGAGTGGACCGGGTACTGAGCACTAGTGTAATATACAAGGATTATTCAAGCAGAAATTGTCCTTAATTTACTTACAACAGCTGGGATTCTGCAGTATTATCCAACTACCTAAATAAATAATACTAGTTTTGGACTGCGCAATTTTAGGGCAGGCTATTAAGATTATATAATATCACCATCCTATAAGGGTGGAATATTACTATGTCCTCAATCAGCACAACCCAAGCCCTAAACAAAATGGGGCTGCATTAACACAAAGGATATTTTTCTCTGCATTCGCACACTTAATTTTTTCTTCACAGTTGTCACTGCTATATTTTTAACTGCCCTGTTGGTTTACCAGCCTGTACCATCCTCTTATGGATGGGGTTTAGACATAATCCTGGCTTTGTTAGAAAGTTAATTTTATTTTCACGTGTACAGCAGGAAGAAACTCGCCATGTGAATTTAACTTAACCTTCCAATTTTCCACAGGTTTGCTTCTATAGTGTTCTAGCTCTACGCACAGACACCCCCATTTTTAGAGTTTAAAAAAAAAATATTGTGATTTGAACTGCAAAACATGAGTTTAGAAACATTTCTAGTAAGATCTCTAACAGAATACATTAAACTAGACTCACATTTTATGTAGATATGTTTCTACAAAATATTCCTCTGCTGAGGTAGGTCAGAGGAAGTAGTTTCTTCCTGTATAGTATACTCTATCTATACTCTATTTGTAATGTAAAAGAAAGAGAGCAATAATAGGTGGTTTTAAAAGTGGGACAGGCTTTTAAACAGCATTAGAATCTCTACTCACATTCCAAAGAATCTATCAAAAACACCATGAAATACTAAATAAAATATAGGAGAGGTATTTAGCATAGAGCTAGCTGGAGGCTTGTTTCCTCGCAGCAAGCTTATAGTCATGTTTAATAGAAAAAGCTGTCTAATTCTTAAAAATAAAAAAAATCTTTCAATCAAATACTAATCCCATATTTTGTTGATTTTTGTGAAATGAGTCCCAGGTGAAGAAACCGATCCTAGCAGGAGAACATTTTAAATAGTTGCGAGGCTGCATTAACTTTTAGTTGTAAAACAAGCCATGACCGCTTCCTTTTTTTGCTTTTTTTTCTCCCTCTAGTGATGATTTAGGGCTCACAGCATATGACATGATCTTCTAGGTGTAGATTAATCAAAGTACCAATCAAAGTGCGCTGTTGGTAATATCTAGTCTCCTAGAAGATCATTTCATATACTGTGAGCCCTAATCATCACTACAGGGAGAATCCTGTAATGGTCAAATGAAATGGTCATGTCTTCACTAGATATTAGCAACTGCACACTTTGATCAGTCAAAGTGTGCAGTTGCTAATATCTAGTGAACTAGGATCAAATATCTCAAATAATGCATGTAATGTTTAAAAAATGATTCATGCTGTAGTTGGCTGATCTTTGTGTGCAAGTTCTACATAGACATGAATTTGATAACCCAACAATGCTTTGTGTGTTATTGAAATAAAACATTGTGTTAGAACAGAGCTAATGTATTCTTTTTTCATTTTTGTCTTAATTAAATAGAGAGGGAAGAGAGGACTGGGGTGAAAATGACTACCAGCAACGCAACCTGTTTTGTAAATAAGTGCAATTCAAACTAACTATTTTTATGATAAAATGTAATTGTAAGCAATTTTTTTTTTATATTAGCAGGACAACTCTTCAGGATATGCAGGTTATACAACATGAATTTGATTTATGCTATATACTTGCATTTATATTTACTCTTTATATTTAAGAGATTAAACAAGACCTTAGTCTTCTTCCGTCCTGGACATATTTCACTCAAGATCCCTTTTCCAGCTTCAATTTCTGCCGTTTCTGCTCTTCTCTGGTGCTGAATCACTTTTTTCTCATTAAGAAGACTGAGAAACTGGTGTCTGTACCAGGAAAATTCCTTTTACTCAGCTGGAGAAGTGAATGGTCATTACTGTGAGAGTAATAATGAAGGCTGCATCATTAAAGCGTAGGAGAGTGCATATATATATATATATTTTTTTAAATCATTATTTATAGATGCAGATTGAGGAATGGGGATCATATAAATTCAACAGCATTGGGTTGAGTGATGCCTGGTCTCCGTTCAGTGTGAGTCTGCAGCGTGCTGTTCGATAGTGTGATAGAGGTTGTGGGTTCTCTTGTGTAAATCTATGTGCTTGTGTTGAAAGACCGCCAATGCTTTAATTTGCTGCCCTCCTCCAGGCACAGCTTTTTTCTTTTTTCTTTTTCCCCACTGAGTGCGTTTTTGATTTTGCTGGGGACATGCAACACTGGCTTTTTTAGAGGTTCATGTTATTAGAGTATTTGAGCACATCCTTACTGGCTTCTTAAAACCTGGTGTAATTTGTTGACTATAAATCAAGAGGAAGGCAGATTAGCAGAGTACTTGTGGCCTGGATGTAAAAGGTCCGTGAGGATGAATCATGATGTGATTCATGGTGCCTCTTTTTAGTTTCTAGCTACTGTCAAGAATGCACTGTCAAGAATACCTCCACTGAACGTTCGGAATGCAATTCAAGATTCAAAAGATGTTTACTGTCAACTTGTCCATATCCAAGTGTATACTTTCTCTTTCATCTTAATCGTATTAGGGTCACACCTGGCACTGAGCAAAGACAACGATACAAACTGAACAGCTTCCCAGACCATCGGGGCCAACACACACATTCACACTTAGGGGTGATTTGGAGCAGCCAATTAGCCTCATGTGCGTGTCTTTTGGGAGGAAAAGTATGCAGGGAAGTCCATGGTGCAACGTAAAAAGACAAAATATGCAACAAAGGACAAAACATAAAGCATAGTTTTTAATAATTATGCACTGAGGGCAACTAGGATGCTGCTAGATAGTCCCTGAGAAGAAATATTAAGGGATGGATTCAGTGAACCTAAGGCGAATAATAGTTTGAGTATATACTACACAGGAAGATTGATAATAATAATAATAATAATAATAATAATAATAATAATAATAATGATAATAAACCCATGCACAAAAAGGTTGTACTATTTATTTACATGTAATTAGTCATGTCAGATGCAGGACAGGTGGGTTTAGGACATGCTGCACTAAAACGAAAGTAAAGGTGTTTTAGTATATACTATGCAGACACAAGCATAACAAAGTACAATGAGACTTATTATTATTATTATTTATTTCACCATGTTAAAGCATGGTGGTGATTTCAGTCTGTTTTCAGGCTTTTGGGGCTGCGTAACAGGCACAGAGAGATTCGTTGGGTTGGCTAGATTGGAGTACACCTAGCAACACAGTTATTAACACAGCATTAATAGACATATCTGCCGGGGGCTCCGCCTTTAGACAGTGCCTAAATCTTAGGTCGCAACATGTATTAACATACACACACACTGACGTTCAGTATGAGATAACTTACTTCAGTAGCACAATTCATTCCTTCTTTGAACATGTACAATTTAGTGGCTTCTTTCCTGGCGTGGCATTGTATTTCATAAGTGGTTTATCACTCTGTGTAGGGGAATATTTACCAGCCAATGCAACATCAAACCACCTGTAATAGAAATAATGCACAAGACATTTCTCTATTAAGACTTTTGTGGCATGAATATTTTGTGTTTGTGCTTTTTTTAAACCAGGAAATGTAGTCATGATGTCAACTAATACGAGGTTGGTTATTGGTTCTGAACAGCCAAATTGTCGTTTATGCTCTCAAGGGTTGGAACAGTGCTGAAGGTTTCTACAGATGCCTTTTAGGATTCAGACTAGTCTGAGCTGCTTCAGCGCCTCAGCTATTCGCGTAAGAGTTATGTTAAAAGTGTTGTTTTTTTAGTCAAAATGTCACACGACGTAGCAGAAACACTGCCCACATGGTGAGGCGCACACCTTTACTGTAAAGACGCACTCCTGAATGCATGCGGCAGCACGCAGACGGCTGTACTGGACTGAAGGGATGATTAATTGCCTCTTGTTTTTGCGCCGCCCTGACTCTGAATCAATCAACCGCTGGCCAAGCAGTGGGAGGTGCATTGCGGAGATGGGGGAGTTTTGCTGACTACATCCACTATGGAGGTGATCTGGCTGAGTATAGCACACATTGTCTTGCTTACTGTATGAATCAGCTGGAGCGCCTGTTGGGTCATTGTCTCACTGCAGTACTGCATGTACTGGAGAACCACTGTTTATATATTGAGGTGTGTTATCGTGCTGGCTTGAGTTGATATACCCTGAAATGCTGGTAGCATTGGATTGTATGGATGTAAGTCCATACAAGGTCTAAGTCTAATGATGAGTGAATTATAAAATGTGCTTTTATATACCTTTGGGAAACTTAAAGCTTTTTGTCATTTATAATTGTATATTACCTTTGGGTGGAGTCTCCAGTGTTAGAACCTCAGAGGAAAAGCTAGTTTTTTCCAGGACAGAAACATCTATGGGAAGCATATGTTGCATAGTTGCGATATCTCTGATTGTTTTAAGGACGATATGAAGGAACAGGTGTTTATAACAGCTTTATTATACACCTATCATGCATGACATTAAAAACATTAAGGTCACTGACCGGATAATATGAATTATCTTATTATTTTATTAATTATTTTTATTGTTTTATTTATATAATTATTAATTACTTATTATCACAGGCACCTACCAAGGAATGGGATGAATTTGACAGAAGGTGAACAGTCTGTTCCTGAAGTTGACGTGCTGGAAGCAGGAAAAATGAGCAAGCCTAAATGTCTGAGTGACTTTACACAGTAATGCACTGTGATGACTGAGCCTGTTTGTTTCCAAAATTGCAGGTCTTGTGGGTGTTTTAGGTATGCATTGGTTAGTACCTACCAAAGGTGGTCGTTTACGTTTACAGCATTTAGCAGACACCTTTATCCAGAGCGACTTACATTTATAATTTTTTTATACAACTGAGCAATTGAGGGTTAAGGGCTTTGCTCAAGGGCTCAACAGTGGCATCTTGGTGGTACTGCGGTTTGAACCCTTGACCTTCGGAGCATTATTCCAGAGCTTTAACCATTGAGATACCCCTATCTTGACATGAATGGTCATGGGTAAAGAGTGTATTGGCTGCCCAAGGCTCATTAATGGGCATCAGGAGCAAAGGCTGGTATGTCTTGTCTGCCCCCACAGAAGAGCTACTGTAGCACAAACTGCTGAAACTGTTAATGACGAGTCGGAGAGAAAGGAGTCCATATACACGGTGCATTGGAGCTTGCTGTGTACGGGGCTACCTAGCTGCAGACTAGCCTGCTGGTGTTAATGTTATGGATGTTAAAAGAACTATGCTGTTTTTAACCAACGTTCCACAAATAAAAGGAAAACATGTCACACAATGATCCACACCGGAATGGTGAGATGTGACTCAACACAAACAACGGAGTTCATTTATTTATTAATGAATGACACGTCATGCATTTTAATGGTTTATAGTTAAATTTTAATGATGTAGAATGTCTGAGAGACATGTCGGTTCCTGTTCTCACTAATGCTGCAATATACAGTCGCTCCCTCACCAGACCTCTCTCGACCCCTCTCTCCCTCTCTCTCCCTCTCTCTCTCTCCCTCTCTCTCCCTCTCTCACTCTCTCTCCCTCTCTCCCTCCCTCCCTGTCTCTCCCTCTCTCTCTTTTTCCCTCTCTCCCTCCACCTCTCTCTCTCTGTCTCTCAAAAAAATCCATGTTTTTTTTATTTTTTTTTTTTTTATAACTGTTTGGGGGATTCTTGTTTTTTTTCTCCCCTAATTTAGTCATAGCCATTTCTCTTTTGCTCATTTGCTGTCTATCACATGACCACCACCAACTAGAGAGCAGCATAAGCAGAAATCTCTACTAACTGCTCGTGCGTGCATATTTAGGGTCAGCCTAAGCTAGAGGAAAAGCACTATCCACCCCTTTGTATGCATGCGCTCACAGACAGTGGTCTCTCTGAGTGACAGGCAGGTGCCATCCCTTCCCTACCGTGAGAGCTCGGCCAATTAGCTCCCAAGGACTCCTAGATTTGAACTTGAGATCTCCAAGTTAATAGTCGCACACCTTGTTGATGTGCCACTCGGGACCACTACAATGTTAAAAGTGTTTTCTCACAAAAACACTATATCCACAATTCTTTCTTTCTTTTGCAATCTGTTTATTGTTAGTCTTCAGTATGTCAAGCGTCCCCAATTCAACTCTTTGTGAATGAGTTGTTGCTGTAGAAACAGTAACATCTTAAAACAGTTGAAATATAATCCTGTTGATCATGTTACAGCTAAAGCTACCATCTTGAGTGGTGTGATTATACAAAAAAATAATACACAGCTTGTGGCCGATCAGATTTGAAAAGACGATACAATGGTACGACTTTTTACTAGAATCCCTTTGTTAGGGCGTCTCACACCGCTTCATGTTACTTCCTTGTACTAGCATACGCTGAAGTGTTCTATTCCTCACGCAACACGATTTGTAAACAAGATCAAACGAATGCTTTCTGAGCATCACTCGGCTTTGTATGAGTGGTATTTTCTACCTAATATGACCTTACTAGTAATGTACTGTTCTCTCAGTTTGTGTATAAACACATTTTGAGGGAAAAACGGAGGCAACGGTTAGAAATACGTCCTTCAGCATGAGAAGTTTAGTTTGGCCGATGGCAAAAACAAAAGGCACAGAATGGCATGCTTGTTTTCTCAGTCACGTACATGAGTTGTCAAAATGATCAAAAAGCACATCGCTAATAAACATGAACACAGCACGCCATGAAGTGCATGTTTCTCAAGGCTCGGCAACAGAAGCACGTAGGGAGTCGACTCGGTTATTAAAGTGGTGTCAGTATCCGTACCTGTGTATAACATTTATATTTACAGTACTATGCTTCTGTGATGTCATGGTTTAATTTGAATCAACGTTCTTGCAGTTTTGAAGAACCACAGCGGATGATTAGCACACAGCTTTCAAAGTATTAAAAAGTATTAAAAAAAAAATTATGAACAAAATGTCATTGAAATTGGCAATGTGTAGCCGCAGTGCACAGCCATTTCCTGAATGTTTAGCTTACAAAAAACTGAAGTTTACATTACCTAGTTACTTCTCCTGTGTTTTTTTTTTCCGCCAAAAGAGGTGATTTTTTTGTTTTAATTATTAGCAGGATTATGCAAAAATGTATGGATATTTAAGAAATGTCTACAAAAAGTAGGGTTTTAACCACCGTTAAATGAAGATGATCCGGATCAAACTCTGGATCCACAATTTTTAAAAAAAGATTCGTCAGGAAAAACATTGTCAGATAATAGTCAGACAAAAGTCAGATGCAATTAAAGTATAAGTTGATTCCAATCAGTTTATTTCACAGGCTAGGCCAAGATGAATGCTGTTGTACCATCTCAGATGTGCTGAGAAGATAATAATAGCAGACTCAGTGCAGGGTGTGAAAGTCCATATCTCTTTGGTGATGATACTCCAGGCAGCACACAGGAGATTAATTTCTGATTTGTACTCTGAAGCTAATTACCTTCTCAGACAAGCTCAAATTCTCACCTATTAAAAAGGGGAAGAAAAAAAAAAATCCAACCTCATTATTGTTATTTGCTGCTGACCATAAACAAACACACTGACTCCACTGTAATCAACCTGAGTCCAGCAGACATCCTGCAGGGCGGGACCACAGCTTGGTTTAATTGCTCTCCATTTTAGAAAGTACAGCGTGCGTACATCAGCGTACATCACGGTGCATTATGGCACACCTGGCCAGTGGGACGGAAATGTTTTTAAGTCTTCTTCAGCGCTGAGAATACCCGTGCAGGATTTTGAGAATAGTAGACCGAGGCAACATTGCTTTATTCAGGGTGAGACGGCAAGTTTAAAGCTAAGCTTATTTCCCAGAGTTCAGAAAGCTGTCTCTCTGCATTTATCTTCCATCTTATAATGCATAAAAATGCATAATGCAAATCCCTTCTACTCCAGTCTATCTTCAGGAGTGATGAAGAGTGTACCTGGAGTCACACATTCCGTGTTCTTTAAGAGAATATTAGCTCACTGATTTTTTTTTTATTTTTTTACTTTCTGTTTACCTCATTGCTTTTTTTCAATAATTGTTTTTTTTTTCCCTTATTGTTTGCATCGAATGGGGAATAAATGATGAAAGACCCAAATTAAGATCAAGCCGTTCAGAAAATGAATTAATTATTCTTATTATTATTATTAGTAGTAGTAGTATTAGTAGTATTTATTATTGTTATTATTTGATTAGTTAATAAATTTTTTGAAGGGGTATGAGGTGATTGGGGGGGGGGGGGTGTAATAGGGGCTTTTAAGTCACATGACCCCCCAACTGACAATGCAAACACTTCAAGTCTTGGGGATCCATCAAGATGTTTCATTTCAGTAAGCATAATGAGATAATAAAACCCAGCTATAATTACACTTAATGGAAACATAAACCATACATAATTCTGTTGTGTGTTTGTGTGTGTTATTAAATAAAAACTTAAACTAAAAACCCACCTTGTGAATAGATAGTAATTTAAAGGTACAGTGTTTAAAATTTTGCAGAATCAATTTGCAGGAGTTAAGTATATCTAATAATAAATACGTTTTCATTAATCTATAATCATTACAAAAACGTTAATGAATTTTTGGATCCTTAAACTAAGCTATTTATATCTACGTGAGGAGCGGGTCTCCTCTAATAGAGGCTGCCATCTTTCACGGTCACGTTTGTACAGAAGCCATACAGACTTTGAAGAGAATGGGTCGCCGTTTTTACTTGGCTGCCATCTGGAACCTCACCACTAGATGACTCTAGATACCACACACAGTACCTTTAACCCTTTTGGAAGGAGGCAGCAATGTCGCTGCGTTGTAACTCTCACGTACTCAGTACCCATTTCAGTGCTATTTTTAGAGCACCGGTGTGTTAGATGGCGCACGGTAAAACCGCAGCATCCTTCTCCACTATTGCTGATCAAGGGCATCCTCAGCAGTGAGGCCCCACTTCTTCACGTCCTCCAAAACCAATCCCTTCCATATCCTACAGGCTCGTCTTGGTCATACCTTCCACCTGGATGATTGCATGGCCAAACTATTGATGTGTTGATCTAGGAATCATTCAACTTTGGGCTGGGAATTGTATTATTGGTTCTCTTTTTAACCCTGACTTTAATTTTAAAGAACTAAAAAAATCATATTTTGCCCATGCTTTTAGATTTATGGCAGTTACCCTGGTTAGTTATTTATAGTCGGGTGTATACTTGGCGTGAAAGCACTTGGTGCACTTTTGCAGAATGATCAAGGGCGCAAAGTTATTTCAAAGGGTTGCAGTGTGTGCATTTAAACCATCGTAACGTTCTTAAACAGCTTTTAATTTGATGTATAGCACCAGTTTGATAGCTCACTCTGAACGTGATGATTAGTAGATGATATTAATGATAAAATATTCAATGACGGAAATAAATTCGAGCAGAATGGACACAAAGATTCCGGTTGTGAAAGGAACCAGAGTCTGAAGTTTACATAATGATTATTTTTGTATTTAACAGACTAATACATCTTGATTTGAACCTGAATTACAGCCTGCCTGTAAGAGTAGCTTGTTAAGGAATGCTGTGGCTTGTTAAATAATTAATTACTAGCAAACAGCTGTGTGTTCAACAGGGATGCTATCCAGACACTTTGGAATGGGGAAGTGTTGGAATAGTCATTTTTATTTTTGAATCATTTTTAAAACCGTTCAGTTTGATTAGGTCATTCTTGGTAAGGTTTGGGGCTGATTCTTTGATAATAAATCCATGGCTTAAAACTATTCTTCATGCATCCCCAGTGCCTGTAAGTTCAGTCCTTTTGCCATGGAAGAATAAATGCTGCCTGCCGTGTGTGTGGTATAAATATAATGGGCATCCCAAATGTCAAACGTAGCATGGAAAAATCTATAACCATGAAAAATCCATGATGTTTTCCAAGCGTGAGAGAGAAGTTCTTCTGGGGACAATCTGCTAAACCAGACAGTTGTTTCTTGTTTGAGAAACAGTCTGTTATGTAATATGTTACAGTCTTAGTCAAAATACGACAATTTTTGTATGTTGACTGAGAACGTAACATATTACATAACAGACTATTTCTCCTATAAAAAATTCTCCTATCTAAAAATTACTGTTTGTAATGCAACAATGCTGAAGACATCAATAAATATATAATAGTATATAAATGTCTAAAGCAAAATATAGAACAATAAATACCACCCTTAATGAGTTTGGCAAATGAATTCCTACTGTAGTTTGTTTACAATACATACAATCACATCTGTGGCTCCCTGTATATAGTGATTTATTACTCATTTATGTTATGTATATTATGTAAAAGTTTATATAACAGCGGGGCAGAGTCCCCAGCGGCCAGGACCGGCAGCCTCCGACCCCGCCGGGCCCGGGCCACACAACTGGTTTTGTAGATGCACTGATCCGCTTTGCTGGTTCAGAGTTGGTTGGGAGTTTAGTGAAGTTGCTGCTCCGTTAGTGAAGCTGCTCGGGGATTTTAAGTGTTCCTGAAATACTTGACTTTTATTTTGCACACCGCATATGTCATGTCAAGCTTACGAAGCCCCTAAAGGGACATGAAAAAAAAAAAAAAAGGTGGGTTTGCGTTTTGAGCGTGAGCACGAGAAATCAACCCCCCCTACAACAACACGTGTCCCTTTAGGGGCTCCGTACAAGCTCCTTCTTACCCAGAAATTATAAAATGGATAAGAGCTAATCTATTAACCGATTATAATCAACTATGACTTAACATAACCATCGGATGGTACTGAACATTATGTGCTAATATATATTATTTATATTTTAATATTATATTAGAGGGCAGCTCATTCATCAAATGGTCAGAAAACAGTCTGTTCTGAAGCCTGTTGTGAGAAATCTGAGCCACCTGCATGTTTGAAACAACGGGAAGCAGTAATCTGTTATTTTTGTCTGGTAAAGTTACCTCCCATCTTACACAGCTTCGTGATACCTATATACTCGAGGTGACCTTAAACCATGATGTTTCACTTTCATACATGACTGGCTCTTCGGTGAACTCTTGGTCCAGCAATTTTCTAGATGGTCAGTTACAACATTGGTGACAGAGCAAAATGATATTAAACTAATAATTCATCTCAAATATAATTTTTTCCCACCAACATAACAGTTTCCACGTGTTAGGGCCTTGTAAGCACACCATGGTGTTCTAGCTGTGTCTTGTACAGGATCTGTATGGTGTATGGTGACTATTGCAAAAAATAATATGGTGATTTACAGTTAGTGCTGAAGCAGACATTACTAGCTATGAGTCCTCATGAAGCATTTGAGGGAGTCATCAGGACGAACTACAACTTTTGTCCAGCCAGTTTTGTGGATAGTTTTCCGTGCATGACCGAACTTACCCATGTGTACCTATGTGTAGCTGTGGTGAGAAGGTTTACTGTGTCTGTCAGCGTCGTGTCCAGAGCATGGAGGCGCTACCAGGAGACAGGCCAGTACATCAGCAGACGTGAAGGAGGCCGTAGTAGGGCAACAGCCCAGCAGCAGGACGGCTACCTCTGCCTTCGTGCAAGTAGGAGAACAGGAGGAGCACTGCCAGAGCCCTGCGAAATGACCTCCAGCAGGACAAAAATGTGTCTGCTCAAACAGTCAGAAATAGATTGAAGTTGGTATGAGGGCCCGACATCCACAGGTGGGGGTTGTGCTTACAGCCCAACACCGTACAGAAAGTTTATCATTTGCCAGAGAACACCAAGATTGGCAAATTCACCACCAGCGCCCTGTGCTCTTCACAGATGAACGCAGGTTCACACTGAGCATGTGACAGACATGACACAGTCTGGAGACGCCGTGGAAAATGTTCTGCTGCCTGCAACATCCTTCAGCATGACCGGGTTGGCAGTGGGTCAGTAATGGTGTGGGGTGGCATTTCTTTAGGAAGCCACACAGCCCTTCATGTGCTCGCCAGACGTAGCCTGACTGCCATAAGGTTCCGAAATGAGATCCTCATACCCCTTGTGAGACCATATGCTGGTGCGGTTGGCCCTGGGTTCCTCCTAATGTAAGACAATGCTAGACCTCATGTGACTGGAGAGTGTCAGCAGTTCCTGCAAGACGAAGGCATTGATGCTATGGACTGGCCGCCCGTCCCCAGACCTGAATCCAACTGAGCACATCTGGGACATCATGTCTCGTAACTAAAACAATCATTTAATCGGATAGGAATTAAAAACCTGCTCGGCAGACTTCTCGTGAGTTATAATTCATATCCGATCAGAGGTCATAGAACAACTGTTGGATGTTTACCATGTCTAGCAGACATTGTAGATTCATAATGCACAAGGGTCTATGTTTTTGTAACGTAATAATAATAATGACAACAATACACTTTTTTTCTGATAATGTTGGCTAATATAATCTAAAATATTATGATATAAGCTATTTATTAGTGAATTAGCTAGATAGTGCTCGCAGAACTACACTTCTGGTAGAAAACTAGCTGTTCACTGCAAACAGTTTCACTCAGACATATTTGGGAGCAGGAACACGCAAAAGGGTTACCTAGGCAACTAGAGCTGGCCACGAGCGAAATGCAATTTATAGGTCACTCGAATTGCTTATTGCTCATTATTTCCTGTGTGGATGCCACTTAATTCAAATTATCCCTTTTTACGACTGTGGTGAGCAGAAAAGCATCTCAGCATGCACAAAACACAACAGCAAAAAGACCATGTTGGGTTCCACTCCTATCAGCCAAGAACAGGAAAAGGAGGCCATCATGGACACAAATTCACTCAAACTAGACATCTGAAGATTTAAAAAATGTATTTGGTCTGTTGCTAGTTTCAGCAAATCTGTGCCTTTGATAGTCTCCGATTCTTGTTCTTGGTTGGAAAAGGGTGGAGTCTACTGCTACTGTAGCTCATGCACTTTAAGGTGTGATTTGTTGTATGCTCTGAGTCAGGTTGTATTATTTGAGTTACTATAGACTACCTGTCAACTCAAACCAGTCTGGCCTTGGCCTCCAATGTCCCTCATTAACAAGGTGCTTCAGTCTACAGATTCTCTGCTTACAGCAGTATGCATCTGTCTGCTTACTATAATTTTGTGTGGAGAGCTCTAGAGACTGGTTACACAGAAAAAACCCTTTGCAGCTCAAAACTGGCACTTTATTACCATAAACCTATTCCATAAATGCCATAAAAGTCTGGCCAATTGCTGCACATTTCAGGTCTATGTCCTGTAACTTTTATTATTATTTTTTGGTAATCTCTGTGCCTGCGCCAAGGTGGTTATTTTTTATTTTTATGTCTGTCTGTCTGTCTGTCACACAACAAGTGAACTGATTTTGATGAATTTGTTTTTAGGGGTGGACTACAGCCCAACTAACACTTCATTAGATTTGGGGGGAACCAGGAATTTTTTATAGATTATTTAAATTTTGGCTTGTTGGAGGTTTGTGCTTTATGAGTGCCCTTCAAGAAACTACAGAGGGTTTCATCCTGAAAGCCATCTCAGGAGTCCGTGACTTCTTGCATTTGTACTAAACTGTTCCGGTTATTTGCTGATAAAACGCATGCTTAGATTATGTCCATACCCATAAAAAGGCTTATGCTTAATAAAATCTTCTTTGTGGAAAAAATTACTAAATAAATGTACTGTAAAAGTGGGAAGTGAAGAAGTGCTTAACGCGGAAGTGTTGTGCATTAAATCCATTGAGGTATATACCATGTGTTCATGCATGCATGCAGACGAACGTCTGGTGGATGTAAATGTAACATAGGTATATGTACAGATGTGCCTAGATGTATTTTATTCACAAGTTCACTAGTTTAGATCTGATTTATTAGTTAAATCATAGGCAGTTCTTCTTTATGCCTTGTTTCACTGATCCCTGATGTTAATATTTACAATTTCTAAAAAATATATAATATTTTGGTAAAAACATATTTTTTATCCCTGCCGGTCTTAACTTGCAGCGTGATACATTTTTAAACCAGCACACTTTTTGTGCCAAGCTGGTCTTTCCATCGCCCTTTCATGGCAGCTATTGCAACTACATCATATACATGGCGCATGGGTACTTTCCCGTCTGAACTGTTTCGAATCTAGCGCGCACACAGTCCATGCCCGTACAAACGTCTGGCCTATTTACAAATAGGTAAAAAAATAAATAAATAAATAAAATAGCCTATGCAGAAGAGGCCCAAGAAACGCCATGCAAATCCAGCTACTTGGGGGTCCAGTCACTTTTAATACCCCCCTCAGAGGCGAGGTGAAAGGGGGGGTGTATGAAAGTATTTTTATAGCAAGCTCTTTTTAAAAATGTCATGGAAAACCTTGTGACAGTACGTGTCACTGGTCTGTTTAAAGCAGGAGTTTCAGAAGAGTATACAGATTATGAAAAGTACTCCATGTACGCCATCATTATTGAAATCAAAGCACTAGTTAAGGCTTCATTAAGGATGTAAGAAAGGACATTTATTTATTCTTTTATGTTTCTTGCATTCTTGTTCTGTTAAGAAATAAAATACTTCTTCAAATGAAATACTCTTCTTAAAATGAATTTTTTTAAATTGATTTATTTTACTGTCTCCCGTCTTGGGTTTACATTAAATAGAATTTTGCCAAACAAAGAATAAGAACGAATAGCCTTATTATTGCCATTATCTTACCTCATTGGATCGTTTGGCACTCGCAAGAGACCAAAACAAACTACAAATCACAGCCATTTACTTACTTCAAAAAAGTAATTAAAAACCACCAGATGATGAAAAATACATTTTCCAGCTTTCCTTTCATTTTCTTGTAAGGATGGCTTTCAGGATTACTATTCCACAGCTCCTATCCAGAGCGACTTACGATTATCATTTTTATACAACTTTTAATTTGTATACAACTTCGCAATTCAGAATTAAGTGCCTTGCTCAAGGGTCCAACAGTGGTGACCCCAGCGGATTGTACCGCTGACCTTCGGATCACCGACCCATTGCCTTAACCACTAAGCCACCACTGATCACCAGGGTTGTTTTAAGTCTGTGATAGTTTGAGGGAGTAATTGTTGCCATGAGCCAGTGGCTGATATGAACTTCACCCCCTAGTGGCCAAAAATGGCTGATTTCAGATTGGGATCAGGTGGTGGTACAGTTTGACCATTGGGCAACCAGATGAAAGTCTGTGAAGACAGATGGGAAAGCTGTGGCCTGACGAAAAACTTGGAACTACTTATGACCTGATGTGCATTTGCTATTCCACCCATTTTTATATCAAGTAATCAGCTAAACTAGGATTAATGAACTATCATTCTGATAAAGCCACAATGTCTGGAACTGCCAATGGCTAAAAAAAAAAACCCAAAAAACAACGTAGGGTACTTTTCCACCACAAAATATATCTCTTTACCTTCAGTCAGGTACAGACTGGCTAATTCCTGACTGATGGCTTCATATTTCACCACAGAGTCTTATGCCTTGCGTTTAAGCCCATTTACCACAGAAGGAGTGAAAAATGGATCCATCAGCAAAGCAAAGCCTGTAAGAAATGGCTACTAAAATGCAATGAGAAAAATGAAGCAGAAATTATATGCTGTGTTTGATATTCAAGAAAGCCCCATTTGTAAGATTCTGATCAGCCAGACTCTTTGACCTTGATGAAATAAAGTCTGAGACAAGACAACCCTGTGGAGTGTTTTTAAAAGAACTCGTGAATTGGCAAAATATCAGAAATCGCTTGAAACATCCTCCTAAATATGCTGGGAGAGCTTTGAAGTTGCCTGCAAGATAAAATATGGGTGGCATAATGCTTGTACAAAAGCGCTGCCTGTCTGAGTTTGAGCCTAATGGCATATTATCATAGAGAGGCACGCTGTAGATTTAACGTCACTTCCCCAAATTACTTCAGTGTTTGCTGACTGGAGGAAATGAAGGAATAAAGAATATCAAAGGGAAGATGTAAAATGGAAGCTCGGCTTGGGTGGAGGCAGCTGCCATTTGTTCTCCCCTCCTCCTCTGAAAGAATCCAGAAGATAACCAGTGCAGGGGATTGAAAACGACAGGAAGGATGCACCCCCTTCTTTAGTAAAACCCAACAAGAGCAGCATTAGACACAGCCACAGTAGGATGCTGACTTCCATCCCCGAAGGGCCTGCGCACCATCAGGGTAGTTGTTGGGAACCTAAAACGCACATAGCCACTGGAAATGGAGGGATTAGTGAGCAAAAAATAGAATGCACATGCAAAAAAAAAGAATTGGTTTTGTAAAACCACTGGAGGGCATACATGCTTTTTTTTTTTTTTTTTAAGCTTGATATGCACAAAGTGGAGTGAGGGCTGCTGAGCTATTTGATACATTCTAAGAAGAGGAAATAGAAACATATTTTTTGCTGCTGTTCACATTCGCAGTCATTCATATGTGTATTTGCATGGCTGCAAGGACGCTCTAATCTGATATTTCAAGTGTTGCCAATGTTTATCCTCCACCACTTGCCAAAACAGTCCTTTATCCATTCACTGACACCCAGCCTACAGAGGCAGAGTGAGAGACGGCTGTTTGGGTTTGCTCACAGCTTGGATGAGTTCTGTTTCCATGACTCCCTGCTTTGGTTTCAACATAGACATGTGGAGTTAAATGATTATGTCCTGAAAGTTGCCTGATCAAAGAGACGCTGCCAATGTAGATGACGCATGTCAAAAATTGTGACATAAGCAAATCGGAAAATATCAGTTTATAAAAGTAAAAAAAGTCATCGTGTCATGCTAAAGCTTTAGAAGCCCAAATGTACTTATTTATGATGAGAGTTCAAGAAAAGCTCCTGGCAGGAAAGGCGTGCTGAAAAATTAGCAACAAATCACCAGTTCCTTAGAGAACTAATCTAGCGTGGAGAGGAAGAAGCGCCACATATTTAGCATGTAATTCGGCTAACAAAGGCTTCTGTTCAGCATGATGTCCATGCATATGTTTGTACATGTGTGCGTGCTTGAGATATTAGACCTCCAGTAAGCGATATATACACACACACACACGCGCACACACACATATACACATACAGTGAGAGTAAAAAGTATTTGATCCCTTGCGGATTTTGTTGGTTTGCCCACTAATAAAGACATGATCATT
>JBCNYG010000021.1:19663527-19675130 GCA_039654305.1 Porochilus rendahli
CCCTCGCCCAGAGTCGGCTGAGATGGGCGCCAGCCTCCCGGCAACCCTAATTAGGAATAAGCGGTTCAGAAAATGAATGAATGAATGAATCGTCAATATTCAAAATTCTATTAGGAACAACTGTACTATACCCTGTAATTCATGCAATTATTCAATCAGCCAATCATGTGGCAGCGGAGCACTGCATAAATTATACAGATATACGTCAAGAGATTATTGAAAAGGTTGTTTGCATCAGACAAAATAGTTAAAGTATTTATGAATTTCTTGATCTCTTGGGATTTTTTAAAACACCAGATAAACACTGTAAATGGGCAGCTAAAGTTTGGTAAACCACAGCCTGTCACTCGATACATCCAATAATTGCAGGCACTACCGCAAAAACGTACAGTAACTGTAACTGTACTGACAGTCTTTAAAAACATAGAGAGAGATAAATTTCTATATATGTGTAAGTGTAGCGGGGTTGGGAGTGTACGCTGTGGCTTTATTGATGATAGTACTCGGGCATTTGAGAAAATGATGAGTTGTCATTTCATCACGCTTCAGGGCTCATGTATAGGTCACGTTGCAAAAGTGGATCAAATGCAGTTTGAGCAAAACACAATGGCCACCTGCACAATTTGAGGAGTGGTTTGGAAAGTCTACATAAAGGCTCAAAAATATCCACTATTGTTAGTCAAGTGAACGTTATAACATTAGCTATCACGTGAACAACGTCTCCGAGCAATGGGTATGGCGGAGGCTGGGTTGAGCCACAGTGAGGTAGCGAGGCGTATGGGCTGTACACAACCCACCATCAATAACCTGATTCACCTCCACAACATGACAGGGTTATTTGATGACAGGCCACGTCCAGGGCGAGAGAACATGATCACTACATCCGGTCACAGCACTTGCGAGACTAGTTTCGACGTGCTGTATCTCCGCAAATGAGCACCTGTATCACTGTAAATCACTATCTGTATCACCGCGCCATTTTACATTTGCATTCTGTGCACTAGCTCAAAAACATTATCTCTGATCATCCCTAGTTTTGGTGTGGATGTTGGAACTGTGTAACTACACAAGCCTCTCGACTTTAATCGCAGTCCGATATCCAATATGGCCACCGCCGCTGCCATCTTAACTCTGCATTCCACGTACTAGCTTAAAAATGCCATCTTCCCTTTTATAATGTGGTGCATGGGCTGAGGGGCACTTTGGGGGATATTTTTCTTCTTCTCTTCTGATGTGAAGATTAAGTGAGTCTGATAGTATTTTGCATGAATGAGCAGTGGTGCAGGTGTTTTATTACATGGGCCGATGAGTGTCTTTTATATTCACTACATTTTCTAGAGTCAATAATTTATAATACAAGATAAAATAACAGCTCGGCATCTGTTTGCTGTCACGTTACTTTAATATATTTATGTAAGCAGGTTCATTCAATGAATAAACCCACCACACTTAGTGAGCATCAATGAGCAAAAGGAAGAAAAAGCAAGCAAGCAGGTGAGCAGGAGGGTAGGATATGGGAAGGAGAATGAAAGGGAGAGAAATAACAAAGGAAGAAAAAAAAACAAACATCTCAAAACATAATTTTATGCATCAAAGCTCGCAAAGCGCCAGATTTGAAAATCAACCTGATTTCACCCTTCAAAAGGCATTTCCATTTTCCTACGGGGTGGATGTCTGAGCCCAAGCCAATGTGTGTCCTATCTGCTGGAACCTGGGCTACTGCTCAGCGGTCCGCTTTCTCTCCTCTCACCACCCGTCTGCCTCGGGGCTGTTCGACTTTATCTGCGGCTCAAGCAGCCAGTAAATTGGAGGAAAGTGGCTTTATATCTGATTAAAAGAGTGTATCGCTAACAAGCGCTGTGGGCTCTGTGGAGCCGGTACTGATTGATGCACTATGCTGCTGAGAGAGACGGACTCAGCACCAACACCACTGCTAATGATGCTCATCGGAAACGCAAATGGGACAATTAACGAACGTAAACGCCACACGATGCGAAGTGTTAAAAGCAGAATCATTTAACAATGCTAAAGTGACACATTCCCTCGCTGGGCTCCAACTTTGTCCAAATTTGTGAACTAATTTAAATCCCATGAGATTTCCATGAATTCAGACTTACATTCCCTTCATATCTGTATACCTTCCGTAGCAATTTCACTGACTACAGCACAGTGCTGTGGAATTCGAAGTTCTGATTGGGCAGAAGGTCTTGATTCATTTCCTATCACAGCAGTTCTGACTCTCATCAACAAAAGTAACGTTGTAACTAGGTTGTCCTAAGTCCTGAGGTATCTCTGGTACAAGATAACACTTTTATTTTATTACGTTTAAAAAAAGAGGCAGGTGGCAGAACAGGGGATTATAGAAGTGATACTGGAAGCGGTAACAGAATCTCACTTTTGTGGTTGTTCCACTGCAGTAAACGTTCCTATACATGAACGATGTGTTGTGCATTATTAACTATTATAAAAAAAAAAAAAAAAAAAGTCAGTTAAAATCAACTATGGACAGATTTCTGGCAAGAAAAAAAAAAAAAATATATATATATATATATATACATATTTATGTGTGTGTGTGTGTGTGTGTGTGTGTGTGTGTCGATTTTCCGTAAGACAGTGCTCGATACAGTAAAGTAGAGCTAAATGTGTGGTTGTGTGTGTGTATATATATATATATAAGATTTATAATAAAGTATTATTGATGTACAGCTATGTTTTAATAAAAGCCAGTTAATTTGCATATTGCTACAGAAACAGTTCTTGAAATTATAATTAAGTTAAACAGAACAGTCCTTTCCTGCATCACCCTGCATTGCTGTATTCAAAGTTGACTGATACGAGTTGTGTTAAGCTCATTATTTAAAAGGGCACTGGAGTGCTTTTTAATGAATCCCAGGATAGACATGAAAAAAAAAATCACAAATTTAGCAATATTACTTATGCTGTATAAGGGGATGTAATTGTTATGCAAATATTATTAATCCGCTTTGGATTCGCACTGCACTTTCCACAGGTCTCTGTTCTGTTTTAGCTCCTGCATCATCTCTGGTGTCATTCTCAGGGCTGAGTGTGGATCGTGCACCTGATACTCCTTACCTGGTTAATTGATGCTTTCCGAAGTGCCGGCCATGTGCAATGTTTTTGCAAAGCCTTATCGTGCATTCCTGTCCGAGCATGGACAAAGACAGAAAGGCAAACTTTTCTTTTTATGATTAAAATAAGGCAACATTGCAGATGGATTGTGCAATACTTGAAATTGCATGCAGGTTATCAGGCAAATAGGCATAAGCGTGCTTCCATTGCATTATTTCAGATAAATAGCTTTAATAAAACCACTACAGTGCTTGGTAAACAGCATTTCGTCTGCTGTGACTTACTACAACTAATTCAAGATCTTGTTATGGCATTAATGTGCGCATCCACAAAGCATTTCATGCTCAAAGTGGGTTTTTTTCATGAATCGTCTATTAACTGTTTTTTCTTCTACACAAAACGGAGTTTTGGTGGAAGTATTAAAATCACTGGTGTTTGGCCATCCGTCCGTCTGTTTGGCAACAAAATGTTGACCACACCCATGCATGGATTTTTAACAAACTTGGTGGGAAGACTACACTACCTGAGTCCCAGAGATGAGTTAAAATTTAAATGTCACCCATCAAAGGTGAAGGTCAGAGCAAGGTCAAAACGTTTAAGCGATAGGTATATAATCTACATACTAAATACAGAGACAAAAGAAAAGTCAAAAGACACTAGATTTATTTATAGATGTGAAGGTACATAGTATCCAAGTTGATGGAGATCTCTCACTTACAGTACCCCAACTCACTTGGAGTTTCTCTACAACATCAGATGCCTTACAACACGGATTCTTTTCAGCAGTCCGCTTGACAGCCCAAAGACACCTGTCAGAGAGCCCAGGTCAACATGAGTGGGATGCTGCTGATTCCTTGCCTTTGCTGGTGAATTTTAGAATCACTCTGTTGACTGTAGAAATAGGAATCCCAAGGTTTTGTCTGAATCTGGTCCTCCCTCAGATTGTCCCACAGTGCACCCTGTTTGTAAATCAGACAACTCTTTGGCTATCTCCTGGCGTTTGCAGCATAGCAAGCTGCTATGAATAAACTTACATATATGGAAAAAATTTAATGTTCATATTAACAATTTTGATCAAATGAGCTTCACAGATAAACTCTGTAATGAGGGGTGTCTATTTACTTTACAAATTAAGAATTTGCTAAAATACCCAACGACCCATCTCAAATTATGAACTTACAACAAAATGCAATCATTATCACCAGAGAAATCTTACTGGAGGTAATGAAACGACAGTGATGTTTCAACACAGCATGTAAAGGGTTAAATGCTGGTTTTCTTGAAGTTGAAAGATTCTAAAATGATTTTGATTAATTTGGAGTTCTCTAAAAACATGACTCAACATGTATAAGATATTAAAGGTTTCCAGGTTTGTGCCAAAACCACCTGTGCAACAAATGAGCCTGTGCAAAACCCACTGCACCCCACTGTGCACAAAAATTCATTTAGATCTGACATTTTAACACATTTGACATACATTTTACCCATCAGTGTGCTTATTACATTCATACAGAATTTGCTCACTTAATTATACAGGGGACTAAGAGTTCTCCATAGGAGGGTTCCTGAGTAGATGTTTAACATTAGCCAGAATACTCATTCAGCAAAAATTACACTCTGACTTACCCTCCTATTTTCCCCTTAGCTGATGCTGTTTCGACAATCAGAAGCTCTGATTAATGGAGAAAAGCCACAAAAAGGGAGAGTGGTGCCACGCAGAAAGATTTCTATGTGTTGGTGGTAATGGACCAGTTGGGGGTATTTTGATCAGCATCCACAAAACAAGCACAAGCAAAGCATGCTGATCTACGCATGTTTGGGGGGTTAGTAGCTCAGACGTTACGAAAAAAAAAACACCAGTTTAATATCAGAAACCCAGCTAAGATTAAGAAGCTTGAAAAAAGAAAGAAATGAGACAGGTGAGTGCTAGTAAACATTTTTTTTTAAAATGATGATGATGATGATGATGATAATTGTTATTATTATTATTATTATTACCATCAATATAATAATAATAATAATAATAATAATAATAATAATAGTTCTACTACTACTACTACTACTAATAATAATAACAATATGAAACTGTGAAAAAGCAAACAAAAAACCTTTACAAATAATAACCATTAAATAAAAACTATGTTTTATATTCTACAGATTTTTTATTTTAACTTAAATTTGTTAGCTAAAAGTGAGCACACACTGTACAAGAGTCTCCATATATAATCATCCCATGCAGGTGTCCACCATGTCACAATTGCATCAATTCACACCAATTCCTACAGCCCTCGTGCATGCAGCAGAACCTGGCAAATTCAACCAAATACCAAAACTTTTTCACAAATTCAGCCAATCATTGTACTACACCGTGAATTTCAGCAGTCCTTGCAGTCCTCCGTGCAAATGCTGGCCCATACGTCATCCTTTCTTTGTTTATGTTATTGGAGACATCAATACACGGACATGTACACAACAATTTTTACATAATCCTGTGATTTCGTTTCAATAATTGACTAAAAACACTGAAACATGCATCACAAATGTGAAAATCTTTAAAAATGACATTTTATACTGCCGTAATAAAGACAAAAATAACACTGTAAAAACCTGGAGGGACTGTTTAATGCTTGTGAAGTGGAATTGAATATGAAGAACTAGAGATATCTGATTCATGTTTATTGCCTCCATTTTACATGCAATGTAGCTAACTGGGCTACATAAACATTTGTCAAAAAGTTAATTTGACTGAATTTCGATTCAGGAAATGATTCTGATAATTCATCTTTACACCGTGGGCCAAATTTCTATCCAAGTCACATTTTATCAGGAATTAGGAAGAACAAATCATCAGAAGTAAAAGAGATATTCAGGTTTTAGTTGTCCATTAAAAAGGTTTATTTTATTTTCATATCCGTTTAAATAGCTGTATGTATGAGAAGAGTATAAGAACTTCCAAAAGCCATGAAAACAAATTATACTTTGCAAAATAAAAAACAAAATACACAACCTAAATAGATAAAATCTAAATTGTAAAGGATTTGAAAGTGAATCAGAGTACAAATGAATGAATACAGGTAAAGATAAATTCAAAAAGCTTGTAAAAAAAAAAAGAAAAATTTGCAAAGACACAATATCATCAAGATATTACGAGATCCAGGAGAAATCGTTATGCATAGGAATAAAACTAAAAGTTAATACTGGAAGCCTGTGACCTCTCTCTCAGGCAGCTTTGCATTAAACAAGGCATGATGCTGTCACGAAAATCAGTACATGGGTTCAGGAACACTTCCAGATATCATTGTCTTGTGGGAAGGTTCAATGTGCACGCATCCATTCAAGGCTGGAAGCCCATGAGAGGCATGAGAAAGGCCGAGCTCTCGGGGAGGGACGAATGGCACACATTCTCTTCCCTGTCACTCACAGGTGACACTGAACAATCATGGAGACACTGACCATTCATTCATTCATTCATTTTCTGAATGAATCATTTTATTCCTAATTAGGGTCGCGGGGAGGCTGGCGCCCATCTCAGCCGACTCTGGGCGAAGGCAGAGCACACCCTCGCCAGGCCATCACATTGCAGAAACATGCTAACGGCTATGCAGCTACTCTTGACGAAAATCAGCAACGGTTCTTTTACATGCCTCTCCCCATAGACAGTGAGAGACATGGCCTGCATTTGATAACCCATATAAGGAAAATCCTTGATGGGTGGGAACTTGCTATGTCTAAATTATAAAGAAAATCGGGTGTAGCGGGAGATAAACATTGAAAAAAGACCATATATTTCAGAGGCTAGCAACTATTCACCCAGCCGGATTTCCGCCACCCCAAACCAAAGCTCATTTGCACTAGAAGGAGAAACATGAAGGGTGAATGGCTACCTTGTTCCATCCAAGAGGCTGTTGAAGTGATCTGGGCTGGAATACAGGGACGGGAGATAGTAGGCTTCTCAAGTGCCCCAATATGGTGTCAAAATGACCTCTAAAAAAATACGTGGAGTTCTTAACCGAACATTCTCCAGCACAGTATAAAAAGAAGAACAGTGCCTTCTGAAATAAAAATCTATTCATGCAGGACAATGCACCATCTCATGCTGAAACCACCACAACTGACTCCTTAGTTGCTATGGGCATGAAAAGATGAAAACTCATGGTGTGGCAACCATCATCTCCTGACCTCAATCCTATTGAGAACCTGCAGAGCATCCTTAAAAGGAAGCTCTAAAAGGGTGGCGTGGGTGGAAATGTATGTTGAAATAGCAGCTCTGGCAGGCAATACGATCATCCTGTGATGAATAACAGGCAGAAACTTTACACAGAATTTTAATACCAAGGATAAGAGAGCTGTTAAAACCATGTTAAACAAGGGGACACTTATTAATATGTAACTCTAACTGTGGATGTATTTTCACTTTTTTTAAATTTATGTTTATTTTATGTCAGTAAAAAAAAAACTAATAATGATCAAAAAAATGTATAATGGTTCACCGTAGCCAAGGTTGAACTTCACCTTCAACTAAAAGACAAAACTTCAATGACATCCACTGAGTTTGAGGTTTAAAAACAAAAAAGCAAAACAAAGACTTTTACAGTTTATTGTGAAATGTTTTACCATGACAAAAAGCATGTGATCTTTATGCTGTAAAAGAGCAGTGGTAGAGAGAAATGTTTTTAAACAAAAATTTAAGTAAAAAAATTTAAGTAAAATAAAAGAAAAGCCTTTTTTTAATTTTTATTTTAAAGCACAACAATAATGATCCAAGTGACTGCAACAAACTACGAGTTTTTCAGCCATTTTGTTTGAAGCATCATCCACTTGAGATAATGTTTATTATTCCCCAAATAGTAAATCATTCAGATCCGGCCAATCCCATTTATTAATAACTAATAATTGTAACCAACTGAATATTTTTAAATATCATTTAGAACAATGCATTTTGTTTTGTTTTCAAAATAAGCAACATAATCGTTGTCATTAGCAGTACCTTTTTATTGTAACAACATTCCTATTATAGTATTATTATAAACAAATAATAATAATAGTAATAAAAGTAGGGGCTGGATTACTAATCCCAAGGTCTTCTGCCCTGCAATAGTCTGTCCAGGGTGTACCCCGCCCTCACCCAGAGTCGGCTGACATCAGCGCCAGCCTCCCCGCGACCCTAATTAGGATTAAATGGTTCGGAAAATTAATGACTGAATGAATAATAATAATATTATTAATAATAATAATAATAATAATAAGAATGATAATAATAATACCACTGATGATAATAATAATAATTATAATAATAACAATAATAATGATGATAAATAAAAATAATAATAATAATAATAATAATAATAATAATAATAATAATAATAATAATAATAATAATAATAATAAATTAATTGAATCATTCTACTCGTTTTGGAAAAACAAACAAAATTGGCTTTTACATATTAAATTGGAACAAGGTATAAATGACAAAGGAAGTTCCTAAAGCTACACAAATGATGTGTTTTGTTATACTGTGATGTGTCGTGTTGACTTTTACTTACTGCCATCAGCAATTTTCTAACTACACATTTTGCAAACAGCAACCGAGTGTGGGAAAGCTCGAGACATTTATACCCCACTGGGAAACCTGAAAACTCATCGGTCTATATAAAAAAACCCAATGAAAAAAGGTCCATCAGTTGTGCTGGAGAAAGAAGTTAACTGAAATGAGATGTCAACTCAGAATGAGTAAACCCCACTCAGTCCATCATTTCTAATTCAAGCAGAGAAAGACAAGTGGCACTCGTCTTCACAGGCACCCAACATAGACGTGCCTTACACACATCTAAAACAAGAAAGAAAAAAAATGGTTGTAGGAGACATGGCCAACTATCTGCCTCTCACTGAGAGCAGATCAGAGAGTGAACTCAAATTACATGACTTCAAACCAAAGTCAGCAAGACACAAAGTACCAATCAAGTCCAATAACCACGCAAACAGTGTCCCACGAGAACAGTGTGATGGACACAGGCTGAGGTAGAACGAGAGTTCGAGCGATAAAAGCACAAGAGATGGATACGCGAGGGGAAAAAATGTGAAGACAAATGTCCGCCGTGTGTCAGCGTTCAGAATGTACATCACCCGAGTAAGCAATTTTTTTGAGTTGTTCCTTTACCGGTGTGAAAATCTTACTTGCTTTGGAAGAAGAATACGCACGCACTCACTCACTTATCTGCAGAACTGCTTAATCCTATTAGGGTCGCGAGGAGGCTGTGTAGGCAGGAACACCCTGAACATCTTGCCAGACCATCGCGTTGCAACACACACAGACAACCATTCACACTTACACCTAGTTGCAATCTGGAACTATTGAAGAAAACCGGAGTGCATTACTCAATCTTGCGACCTGAATCTCAAAGAGTACTAAACTCATTTTGAAAACCATATGGTGCTGATAGAATATCGTCTTTGGACAATTTCTCTGTTATAGCAGTATGTATGAAATCAACGTTTATGTCAATGAGAAAAATAATGAAATGAGATGTTTGGTCTTAGTGACCATGTGACTTAGTGACTTTCTTCTGCAAAATACACTGCCCAGCCAAAAAAAAACATACACACTCTAATATCATTGAACCGCCTCCAGCCTAAATAATCACAATCTACAAACTTCGGCAGCATCAAAACATTAATCCAGTGTCTGGTTCATTTCTCCCCAATATCCAAAAGTGATGATGGGAAATTCAACCACTCCAGAATGTACATCCCAAAGACTTTTAACAGGGTCAAGGTCAGGACTCTGGGGTGCCAATACATGTGTGAAAATGATTCCTTATGCTCCCTAAACCACTTGCTCGTTATTGGAGACAAAACCACTTGAAAAGAAGTCCACCGATGTAAAAAACTGCTCATTCAGTACAATCAGGTCAATCATAATGTTGCTGAGCCTCGTCCTAACTAACTGAAGCAACAATGGCATTTGGCTTGGCAGGGTACATGATATCAATCCAAACTGATCAAACCTAAAAGGCTCTGTAGCATGAAGTATCCATGAAGTAGTAATTATTTTTTTATTTTTATATGATTAATGTAGAATTCCAAAAGATTAATATTATATTAGCACATAGCAAACTTGAAAATAAAAAGGAGAGCTTGATGCTATAGTTTAGGAATTATACTGAAGTCCTTTACTTTGGCCATGTGATGTGAATGCCAGAAGTAAGGAAACCTAGGTTCCTCTTTGGTTTGGAACAAGGAACGCTTGTTTGTGGTCTAGCACTTGGGTAAGGGTAAGTCACAGGACGTATAGCAGGGCTTCCCAAGAATGATGGTGCAAATTCAAGTTCACATTCAATCGTATCAATCTGGTCAGCTACTGAATCTGGAGTTTTTCCTGAAAACAACTGCCTGTGAAGTGAGAACACACCATGTTTAGGAAGACAGTCAGTCCCAGATCGCAGGCCATCATTCACAATCATCCACACACTTATTCACACCGAGCGGTATAAATTCAGCTTCATTTTTGCAAAATGTAATCTTGCAAAACTAATCAGAAAATGTTACTGAATGACTCTGAATGACTATATGCATACGTACGTTGTGATAGATTTTATTTTATGACTTGTACAGTGGTAGGAAAACGTCTCAACATTGGTTTTCCAGCAAAAAATTTAATGTTACAGAAAAAATAGTTTGTATGTCAATGAAGAAAGCAGTATATTACATAACAATTCACTTTTCAAACAAAAACAGTGAAGGCTGCTTAGTCTTGCATGCAAGAAGCAGAGAGTGACAATCCAAATCTCCAGGACAACTGTAGCTGCTTCTGCAGGATGCTCAGTAATACATATGTATTTATGTGTGTATCTGTGTTTATTTATATTATTATTATTAATTTTATTAATTACACCACATACTGACTTTGTTTAATGTACTACAGTTTACTGTGCTTTATAGAATTTCTGTATAGAAATCTTTGTTTTACAGCATTTTTGTGCGTAAAACATCATTCTCTGAAACTGTTACCGTAAAGTGTGTCATCCACAATCCACGAATTTCAGTGTAGTCCAGTTTATTTCACTCTACAGTAATCATAAATCCATGAACCATTGCTATAAAGACAGTAAGAGAACTACTTCATGCACATACCTGCACTTTTATTAGTAACAAACAGTAATTAATCTGTCTGGACACCTAATTGATCCTCAAATTCATTCTCGTGCGGACACAAAATTCATCACATTTGTTTTTGGTGAATAAATGAAATAATCCTCGACTACGTGTGAAATAAATCCACTTCAGGTGGAGCTCAACTGTACAGTGAACATCGTAACGTGGCACCCTCACAAGAATCCGTATGTAACTCGCGTGGACTAAACTGGTTACATAAGGAACAGAATATTGATGTGAGATTCTGTCCACAAAGTAAGAAAATCATAGGAATTTTTACTTTGGACATACAGGGAGTGCAGAATTATTAGGCAAGTTGTATTTTTGAGGATTAGTTTTATTATTGAAAAACAACTATGTTC
>JBCNYG010000021.1:19686621-19707666 GCA_039654305.1 Porochilus rendahli
TGTGGTGGCACTGCGACAGTCTGGTGAGCTGTTCAGGGTGTATCCCGCCTTCGCCCAGTGTCGGCTCAGGTAGGCTCCAGCCTTTCGTGACCCTAGAAAGATTAAGCCGTTTGACAAACGAGTGGGAGAGTAAGTGATACTTCCCTTTAGGGGAAAATATCATTTGAAAATAAATCTCGCCAGTGCACATCCACATGTGCCCAAAGGTACTTAAGATGATGGGTATTATATAATGTCATAAGGAGTAACCGAATTAGATTGTACACCTGTTTCATTTTGAGGTGGGCGTCATTACAGTAGAGTTTATTACTAAACGACTGTCGTCTACAAGAGAGCCATGAGGTCATATTCAGGACACTGGGAATAAATACAGTGCAACGTTCCGCCATTCGGCCATTGTAAAAAGTTTTAATGGTATCTGATTTTCAAGTGGACTGTATAAGCCGATAACTGATGATACAACTACTTGTTGGAATGCGCAAATATCACTGCTTGGTGATGGCCATCTAATGAGAACTAAATTGCATTTCATGGCTCCAGCCTGCCCTGCCACCAACCTGTGATGGTCTCTCACTCTAACA
This sequence comes from Porochilus rendahli, assembly GCA_039654305.1. Taxonomy (NCBI): domain Eukaryota; kingdom Metazoa; phylum Chordata; class Actinopteri; order Siluriformes; family Plotosidae; genus Porochilus; species Porochilus rendahli. Next base: position 19,687,203 of record JBCNYG010000021.1, read on the forward strand.
GCTATGCCTAATGGGTTTACTACTGGAAGATTTGATTTAAAAGACACATATCGAGGAAACTCCACTATCACCATCTACAGCTTACAAAGTGTTATTACAACAAATACTGTATATGCAATGCACCATACTCCACTGTACTTCCTAGTGCAGAGTGCATTACACTATTACTTCATTCCGTTCAGTTGAAAGGGTCTTCATCTACTTTAAATCTTATATTAAAGCATTCAATGCAGATGTTTATGCAAATTATGAATGTTAAAGAATATGAAAACATGACTTAATGAACAGGAAACATATCGAAACAGAAACGAGTAGAGATATGCATGAGGTGCATTACTGTTCTCCCTCTCTTTTTTTGAAAGCCTGTCAGAGGACATCTGGTAAATCCCAGCAAAAGTGGAATCCCATGGGATGATACAATAAAAACTGTTAAAACAGAACCTTTTTACTCTCATGCTGTCAAATTTGAGTGTCTGAACAAATACTAAATCTATCAGTGCAGTGAATTTATAGTGGGACAAAACCATAATCTAGCCTACAGTCCAAAGACCTGCACATTAGCCTAACTGGCTATTCCAAATTACCCCTAGGTGTGACTGTGAGTGTAAATCAATCCTTGTCCCAGAGCACAGGGGGCTTGCATTCCTCTCAAGTAAAATACAAGTGGCCCAGTGCATCATGGGTGTGGAATGGGAAGTGAAGGAATTAACCTTAGCATATATTTATCCTTCGTTTCTGCCTGCTCAGGGCATAAATAAGGTTATACGGTGGTTAATATCTGCAGAAATTGTACCAATTAAAGTGATTAACACAGACCAAAATAAGTACGGAGCAATCATGACTGATGACAGACTAGAGTAATGCAGCGGAGTTAGAGAAACTGTCAGAATTCAAACATCATGCTGACACTGCTGGCATTTCTACATCTGATTAAATATTTCTATTGTTTTTAGTTGAGTCAAGTCCATGGATGGTAGAATTCTTAGTAAATTTAAAAGAAAGCAAAAAACTCTTCTTGTTAAGCCTATACAGATATTTATTTAAAAAAACCACTTCTTACTGACAAATGCTGCTACAGATATGTTTAAAAAGGGTGTGCAGACAGGAAATACGTATAAACAGGTAAACAAGGAATTTGTTACAAATCAGAATCTGGTTTTTGGGATTAAGACTACTTTAATAAGAAAATCCACACCATATTCTCCATACATCCACAGAGAGTAAGATCTGTAGATATTGGGACAGGTAACGTATAGCTGTATTCATGCCCAGGACGAATATATTAATGCAGGATACATGCTTAGAGGCAGAGCAAATCTGAAATGCAGCATTAAAAACACACGGGAAAAAAGGCATAAGTAGCATCCAAAGAATGCAGGCCTCCAGCAATCCACCATACATACCAAAGTGTCAAATAGTGTCTTCTCTTAAAATGTAAAAAAAAAAAAATTACGGTCTCCCAAACTTGACCCGGATCATCTCCAAAATTCAGCTCCTTGTCTTCCTTGTTCAAAGCCTCGCCTAAAACCAACATAAAAGCTGATAATGTAGCCTGAAACTGAATAGTTGTATTTTGAAATCGTACAAATGATTTCATATAAGAACATTCTGCAGACTGAATAGAAAATTTTTTTAGGTAGACATAGGTTAATGAAATACAAATCTTAATATGTATCTGCCTGTTTCTTGTCCCTGTCTATCCAGAACCATTCATGTCACAGTAATAACTAATAAAATAAAACTTCTTATTCCTTATATAGGACAATACGTCCTGAACTACTTGGCAGAGTAAAGCGACCCCTGAAACTGTCATCGCCATAAAGTGCGGTAAAATGGTGGTTAAGTGGTTACTGTCAGGTCTACAGTAAACTTTATATGAGAGACAGTATTTCTGGACTCGTGAACTTTCCTACTTAAGGTCCCAGCCATTGACGTGAGCTCATGTAACACTACGGCACAGGTATTATGAGCACCAGGTAGATCCAGCACTAATGTGCAGCTGAAGTTGGCTTAGAATTTTACAGCAAACTGTGACCAGATAGACGTCAAGCAGAAAAAGCAAGCTGCTGATTACAAGGCCTTATCAAGCATGTACCCAGCTAAAAATGCACAGGATGGTACAGTGGAAATGGAAGAGATGACCTTTTACAGGGCATGCTTACCACCTCACCAATGGACTTTCTTTTCATTATTAACAGAGACGAGATACAGCGGAGACAGGAGACAGAGAAAAGGAGAGAAAGGCGAGGTGTAGAGAGCTGTATTAACCAGGGATTATTAAAATGCCTCCCACTCAGGTCTACATGCCACATTACTACTCAAAACTAACCATTTTTATAAACAACCTCAGTTGCAATGAAATGGCATGTCACCCCTGGTCCAGTGTCGTCCTGTGAATAGCCTAAAACCAGTTAAACACTTTTTTTTGGCATATAAAGCCTATTTCAGCCAACTCTGCAGAGGCAGAGGACACCCTGAATAGAAAATGCAACTAGCCTAATATACATGTCTTTGGACTGTGGGAGGAAACCAAGGTACCATAGCGCATATTGAGAGCATTCAAATTCTGCACAGAAATACCTCAGTGAGCCTCAAACCCAGGACCTTCTTGCTGTAAAGCAAACATGGTAGTCACTATGCAACTGTGCCACGTCTGACTGCATCAAATGACCCAAAAACCTTATAAAGTTCGTAGATCTATCACAATGAAGCTGCAATATGTCATAGAGTGGAATTACCTTTTATTTTTTATTTAATTTACTTTAATTATTTTTATTCATTCATTTTCTGAACCGCATATTCCTAATTAGGTCACGGGGAGGCTGGTGCTCATCTCAGCCGGCTCTGGGCGAGGGCGGAGTACACCCTGGACAGCTCGCCAGGCCATCACATTTGAATTATTTTACATTTAATAATTTTATTAATTTAATTTAATTTATTACTTCTATTATTTTATTTTTATTTTACACTTTCTTAATTTACTTTTTTTCTGACCATCCACAACAAGGATTCATGACTGCATTTTCCGTTGCAAAACAAGTGAATTTCGAACAATACCCCACAACCGTATTAGGAATTGGTCCAATTTTCTGTCTTGGGCCTGCAGTATCCCTGTCGTGTCATATGATATATAGTTAGAGGCCTTACTGAAAATAAGAGCAGAACACTTAAACATTCCACCAGCTAAACATCTAGCAAATGTATCTATGCAGGTTTTCCCGACGCTGCTTCATTTATAGAAAATACAAACAGAAACACGTCAACCTACAAATAAATATAAGGACACACTTTATAATCAACATGTAGTGCACCTTAAATATACCTGATCCACCCCAAAATAATATCTTCCAAGGAGTCACATCACTAGCTGACAAGTATGGTGAAAAGATAAAAACAAGCCAGGAAATTTCTATAATTTATAAACCCCATACTTCCTAAACTTTTGTTTTGGCTTGGAAATCAGGTATGAAAATAAAATGATGGCTCCTGTCCAGCTGGCAATAGCTTGTTGTATGAACCGTCCTGCTGTATTACTTTTATACGCGCCTCTTAATTTCACAGTACGTCACTCTGGCATGCGCCACTTTCCAGTGCTATATATGATCTGCTCGCTGCCTTTGCTGAAAAGCACCCAGTCTTTTAAAAGCTCAAATCATAAGAGCAGATATGTAAGTAATGCAGTGAATTCATCACATAAAGCACTTCTGTCATTGATAGTAGATAATGACACACTCTTTATTAATCAAGCTGCTGCAATATGCAAATTCAAAGCAATGAAAAAAGAAAAGAAATGCTTTCAACTGGAAAATGAAACCAGCATCAACTTGTGTATGAACTTCTGACAAATTCACATGTTTTTGCTTTCACATCACTTGACAGGTATAAAAATCAAACAGAGCTCTTTTGGCTTGAATAACCACCCAGGCTTGAAAATAGCATTTGTCTTGGGTGATATGACAGCCCAAAATCTGTCTTGGGGTCTAGTATGTAGGATTCAACCAACTGAATGTCTTTGCTTCACTTCTACCATTCCAAGCATGTATTAGACTTCAGGTAAGTATAGCTCTAAATAATGCTCCTGTTATTTTTTTCATATTAAATAAGTGTTATTATTAATTAAAGTGATTTTCTCATTTCTGATTGGTTGAAAGCCATCAAATATTTTTTGTTATCGCATGCCTACCACGGGATACATAAATTCTTGCATCTTTGTCTTTGGATAAGTTAAATGATTATTGTACCACTGGCATGTCTGGTAATGTGACCTAAAATATTTAAAACTAATATTAAAACAATTAATAAATTTAGCCTTTGGCCTTAGCAGATAACAACCCCTCAACCGAATAATTTTTTTAATAATTCGTCTCATTCAATAGTTGCTTATAAATCTAATTCACTCATTAATTATATATACATTACTTAATTCTGTTTTATGGATGTGGGGAAGATAGAGAAAAACCCAGCTGACTCGAGGGGAAAGGGAACGTACACTCTGAACAGCTAATCAGACCATCGCAGGACCAACACACACACATATACCAACACACACACAACACACACTCACACCCAGGGACAATTTGGAACAGCCAATTATCTTAATGTCCATGCCTTTGGACTATGAGAGGAAACCGGAGCACCCAGAGGAAAACTGTAAGCACGGAGAGAACATTTAAACCCAGGACCACTATGCCACCGTGCCCCCATTACACACTAATTCTCCCTGATCATCTTCCTTCTAGATTCACAGCACCACTGAAAAAAAAGCTAACTTTAGAGTCTTGTCTATTTCCTGTCTAATATGGTGACTGACCTGCCCCCTATTTAGATATGAAGGGCTAATTATAGGCTTACAAATCCAACAACTCATAATCACAGCTAATTTAACACTAACGAAAACATACGTGTGAATATTATGTATACCATTACCCCATTCATCTATTTTCTATACTGCTAATCTGCCAGAGTTTCACAGGGGAAGCTGGAGTTTCATTCAAAAAGCTTAATTCGGTCTGAAAGCCAAGCAAGCCCGACATGCAAATTCAATCCCAGTACCTTCTCGCAGTAAAGCAACAGTGCTAACTAAAAGGTGCCACACATATTATCACCCATTTCTTCTCTCTGACCACATAAACAGAGTGGGCCTTTGAAATAACAGTCAACAGTCACATGAAATCTCCTCTCATATGCACTTTTCTTCCTAATGTTCTCTTACTAAGCTTTGCTTCAATTGTAAATCATACAACATGTTTCGCACAGATGTCAAAGATATTAGGTTCAGAATGTACTTTAAATTTGGCAGTATCATTTCAGCACTGTTAAAAAAAAATCAACCCAAACTTAATCAAAGATTTCATGGCTAGTTTATGTCTGCTTCCATTTAATCATGTAAAATCAGTTTCATGAAACTTTTTTTGTGCAGAAAATTTTAAAATCAAACCTATCACTCCACACACAGTGCTGAGCCACAGAGAAATGTGAAAAATAGCAGACAGACACATGATAACTCAGTAAGTGTATCTCTAAACCTATTTACATGATGCAGTATCCTTTTCTTGCATCTGTACAGTAGGACTTTTGTTTGGTGTTTGTAAACGGAAGTGTGTATGAATTATAGAAGTGCCTAGATGTATTTTATTCAGAAGTTCATTAGTTTATATCTGATTTGTTAGTTTAATATCTGTATAATATTATTTTCTCCATTTACCTGCCTTATATGAACTGGAGGACTCGCGCGAGGCAGCAGAATCCTTTTCAAACTGACTATTCTGCCCTCGCCAGGATGAATAGGTGATCTCTAGCCAAACAGTTTCCCAATAAATCCCCCAGGAGTCAACAGGCGAGTTTGAAGGACTTTAATTAGCAAGAGCTGTAAGACTGTGATACAGAAATAAATAAAATAAATTATTATACCGTGCTTGGTCTTTCTGTTTTAACTACAAAGACATTTATCATATATAACACATAAAAAGTAGCGATTAGCTTAATGCTAATATACATGGAAAAACCCATAGACGGGCTAGCTCAACTATCTACTGACTCTCTTAAAGGGGCAGCACACTGGCTAATGCAAAATTTCCAATGGATTTTAACAGATTGCAACTTTGAAAATGCAAGTAGAAACCACCTGATAATAAAAATATGTGAATGTTTGTGTGTAACAGGAGACTTTGGATGGCTTGCCTTTCATTTCACTTTAAAGGAAATATTATTAGTGCTGGGCGGCATTGCCATGTTATAGCTGTGAGTTCAAAATAAATCTCCGGACACAAGCTTGAAACTCCAGTCTAGTGTCACAAATAATGTGAGCGATTAATACAAAAGAAATAAAACAAAGCCAAGTTGCATTTAGATTCTTTCAAATTTCACCTGGTTCATTGTGGTAAATTTAATAACAGTGGTGTTGTGTGGGATTTATTCTTTTCAATCCCTAACTTGACAGCACGCTTCAACTACCAAGTCACTAAATTTGTTTCTTTATATTCTTAATTTAATATGTGAAGTTATTAAAAGTATATGATCTGTGATTTCTATGCAAAAGGTGCACAAAATTCTGGGCAGTTTTCCATTGACCTTGAGAGTAAAGCTTTTATAAACTAATCTAAGCATCTTTATAAACTAATCTAAGCATCTGATGGTTTAATTAGAAAATGATGTAAGCTGGATGAATGTATTCGCCTCAAGCTTTTTAGGATTACCGTGACCTGGATGATTGAGAATCTACACCAACGTATTTGGCTTGAGTTTCACTCATTTTAGGGGTCATAAGACACAACTGATATGCCACGATGGATCTTCATATCAATTCTGAACATAGCCTCCTTATGTTTTTATACAAACTGTGCTTTATTGTCAAAAATATTAAACTAAAATGACTTTGCTTAAGGTTAAACATAATAGTGTGTAGCCACCTGTGCATAACGTACAGTAGCTTCGGTGGCTTAGCCTTTACTGCACTCCTAAACAAATGCTACACACTAAAGTTGTACCATTGTTCGCACTCTTTTATCTGTCAAACCTGGAACCGTATAATGATAATATACTGTTTCAGTTCAGAATTAAATGTAACAGCAACTACAGAGACTGAAAGGAGATGAATTTGAATGATTTTTGGGGGGAAATACACAGCAAGCTAAATAGTAGTACTAGTGCTTGTATAGTCAGAGACAGCAAGCCTCCCAACTTTTGCATCTCTGTGTAAGCCAACAGCTCTCGCACTGCAGCCATCAAATACCAGTAACGGTGCCCTAAATGCCATTAAAATCCAGTACTTTTGTACTTTATTCAGTGCTTTATAACTGTGCATCACTTGGGTACAGCTCACAGTACAAGGATTAGTCATAGAGCTCACTGGATTAAACAACTACGAATATGAAGTTACCCTGTTTCAACACTGATTTATGAAAACTTGTCCTGAAAACTGACTGAGTTTTATTACATTTCACTTTCGTCGCTCTGTCGTGTTTACTTGGGGCTGTAGGTACCAAGTTTTCACAATACCTACACAGCACATTCTCGCAGACAGAATGGCTTCAGAATCATGTGACCGATAGCACCCTGTAGCAGCCTGCATGCCGTATTTGAGTGTGGGGAAAACACTGCTTTGACCCAGTGATCACCTGTGGCGAAATACAGGACACAAACATAAGTGTGATGTGATTTAGGTTGGGTTCAGTACACACATGTTAATTGGTTTTAGCCACTTACTATATCTTTGCCCACTTGGTGGCATTATATGAAGCCAACAGACTGCTTTTCTTTACTTTTGATGTACAGCCCACTACACAACAACTTTTGGGCATGATGAGAGGGTATGTTTAGGAAAATAATGTAAAAATTCTTAAACACATTAATCTTAACATGTAGCTTGTTTCCCCCATTCCAAAATGGTCGCTATGATTGTGACATGGATGTTCGACTGCAAGAACAACCAAATTTCAATGTTTAATTTTATAAGACTTTCTCAAAAGACACTAAAATGAAGCTTTAAGGTTACATACAGCAGCCATTTTAAAAAAAAACATTCCGTTCCCAAAACGGAAATCTTTAATAGCAAGGCAAAAACCTTTTATCTTTACCATTAACTGCTTATGAGTCAGAATGGTGAACAGCACTTTATCCAACAAAGTGAAATAAAAGAAATCAGACTTACATATTTTTATGAATGCTTAACAAGTACATTTATTTAGCCTGGCAATTTCTCTTTCATACTCAAAGCTTTTACAGTCGAAAGCGCTAAATCACGACGCAATGTCATGTTGGCTCCCCTGTCTGAATGCGAAACATGTCTAATGTGGTGGTAATCCTAGACGGCTTTAGCATCACCCAATAATTCCTGTGCTACAATGTAAGCCTATTTACATTTTCTTTCCATTCCCTTGATACCTGGCAAAATAAATAAATAAACAACTTCCTCCTGAAATCCCATCATAAATTTAGTGAATGCTAAATAAGAGTACAATTTCATGATGGTCAATCTTTCTATAGATACTATTAAAAAAATGGTTAGAAAAGCAGGTTTGGGACTGAAAGATTGCTGGTTCGATTCCTGTGTGAGCTGCACCTTCCCTTTCTCCACCTACATGGCTCAAGTGCAGGCAAGGAAGACACCTAACCACCAACTGCTCTCCGGGCGCCCCAATGTGTGTGGCGGCCCACTGCTCCAAGAGTGTGTGCTCACTGTTTACGTGTGTGTGCTCACTTCGAATGGGTTAAAGGCAGATAAATGCAGCAAATTACAATAAAAATATACTGCATTGTTACCTGACATACAAAAATTGTCACATTTAATTTTCTACAAAAATATATATATTTTAAAAAAATAATAAAATGTATCGATAATGCAAAAGTCATAAAATAAAAATCTACAACAAAGATAACACATTAAAAAATAGCGTGCATAAAATTGTACACGGCATGAACTTTAACCCCTGGACACAAAGTGATACCGTTACACACAGCGCATGATTCTGATTCATCATCAAATCATTAGCTCTGCAAGGACTACCAAACTGGGGACCTGGACCCAACTACAGGAGGACACACAAAGACGAATCTGTACATTGAATACACAAGTGTTACCGCATCATATCCAAAATCTTCTCGTAAAAAAGAGGAGGAGATGGTTTCTCCTTTGGCAATCAGCACTTATCAGGAATTTAATCCTTAAACTTCTACTCTGTGCTGCCAACTGAGCTTGAAGAATAACTACATCACTGTGGTCAAGTAGTGACTGTGAAGAAGAGGATGAAGGTGAGTCATGCAGAACAAATGATGGCATACACCCAAACGTGGTTTATGCCTACATGTTTACATGCAGTATTCTCTTTTAGAAAGCTACCACACACAGGAGAGAGAAGGAGTCCTGCTGAACTGAACTTTAACTTGAGCTGAGCAATAGGAGCCTGCATGGATCTATTTTTCTTTTGTGTGCGCCTTTAAGTGATAGTGCAGGGAAAAAACCCCTTTTATTTTCTTTTAAAAAGGAAGGATAGATGAACTGAACAATTTCACTCTCTAAAAATGAGTCTTGCTTGGATGCCTCCTGTGGTCCCATGGCTGTCAGCGAGGTACAGAAAACAGGGATATGAGAACCAGTAGAATGCAATGCAGTTATCTTCTTTTTGCTGAGATGATCCTTTGCCAGATTACACAGGATGAACTGAAAATCATATTTAAGCATATCCTAGCTACGTGGAACTGGCCCGAGAGCTATTCGGTGACCAGGTTGACGCATCTGCTGTCTGAGTTCACCTAATCCTACCACCGACCCTCAGCACAAACAGGTTACATTTCCAAGGGTTCTTATGTCTTATCCTTTTGGATCAATCTCACTGAAGGAAATTTGCCTGTGTAGTTCCTTCAGACGGGGGAGATCCCCTGAAGAATTCCTTCTGGTACCGTCACAAGTTGAAGCCTCTTGGGCACACCAGCACCCAAGTGAAAGTAACCACGTGTACTTGAGTAGAGCCAGATACGCATATTTTTTTCTCCTACACATATTTTCCAGTAATTTAGGATGGGTCATAACATATAAGAGGAAGTCACCCAGAGGAACTCACCCAGTAGTTGGTGCCAAGTTAAATGCTTATCTATTTGTGCCTTCTTCATAATCAAACAGCTGGTTATTCAAAAAAAAAATAATACTCTCCCACACTCACGGATGCAGATGGCAGTGTTTTATTCGCATTATCATAATAATATGTGCCTACAAGCAAAACGCATGTACATTCTGCGTGTTACACGCAGCAGTGCACAAACATGTACAAACAAGAGTGTGATTATTCTTGGGAACATCAACATATACTGTATTTATTCACATTTAAATACAGTATATGTTGATGTTGAAACAGCGTGATCTGATTGCTTTGCTATCTGGTGGATAATAGACATTATTTTAATGCAATTAAATATAAACTGAATTAATTTAAAAAGTATCATTTGTGATTGGGGGAAAGCCATCAAATAATTCTTGATATTGCATCATTTCTAGCAAATAACTGCGTGTTTGCTATTGGATAGGTTGAATAATTACTGGACAATTGGCACAGGCTAATGATCTTCCTCATCGACATCACATAACATAGATGGGTTACGCCCTGAAGCAAACTGCACAAGCACTGCAGCTCTGAGCTGTAAACTCCCTTTTATTTTCTTAATGCTTATTATGTCGTAAACACAGATAAAGAGATAGAGGACTACAACAGCATAAATGATGAGCAAATTCTATGAGACGGTCACAGCTTAGAGGAGCAGTGCATTGGACGTGGCAAGGCCATCTCCCATGGGGCATTGCCTATGTGTATATCTATCTTATGGTACTGTGATGTTCTCCTTTCCACCTCATGAGGAAATGGCTAAAAAAGGTCTAGTTTAACCTGAAAATATTTGTTAATTATCTATCACGCAAACTGGGGATGATGCCTGCAGCAAAACGGTGGTGGACAAAAACGTACAGTTCGCCACAGTGACTGATTCTGAAATTTTAGAAATTCTATAAAATACTGTCTCAAATAAATATGACGAAGGAGTCATTTTATGTGTTGTATAAAATTCCCATTCCCATTGCTGATTCAAAACATAGATCTGCACCTACATCTAAACACATACATGAATCAACAATTTCCAGAAGTTGCACATATTTTTTTTCACATACCTGTACGTTGCAGTGATGATGATAGGAATATATTTTGAAATACTTGAGTACAGCAGGTGCAATCGAATGCATACATGGATTGCAATATTTCTTTCTGCTGCTCTCAAGCTTAAAGGTATAAAAGTCTGAGGAAGCAAAGAAACAGAAGAGCTTGATTTGGCAGTAAACTGTCACGGGTAAAAGAAACTGCTGTGTGGCGTAATTATGGTGCAATAAAAGAGCACTTTCTCCAGGTAATGTAGTAGGCTTCAGCCTGGTTTTGGCACTCCATGTAGATTCATAGATTTCAATTTGCTTTCATAAGGAATGTAAAACCAACCTCTTTTTTGGATTGTTTCACTGGAAGAAGGAATAAGATACTTTTTCTAGTTTGAAAGAATTAAAGTGGTGACTTTTAATACACAAACCCTTGGTGTGGCAAGTGTGTGGCAAAGTGTGTAAAATACAGCCTATTAACCTGCATGGGGAGAAGTAGATACTATCATACATAGCTCAGCTATCAGCAATGTGGAGGTAAACAGTACATACCCAGAAATACTCACAATGGAGTCAGACATACAGGAAGCAGGTGTGGAGGTTGAACCAAGGTGAATCAATTCCACTAGCACTTCATGGTTCATGATAGCTTTCGTAGAGGGCAAAGATTTCTGGTGTATTTCTTTCTGCCATCAATCACTGGGCACCTTAAGAAAAGCCCATATTCTGCTTATATACAATGGGCCAAGTAACTGGTCAATATCAAATCAACTGACAATCTAGAACGTGTACACATATACGCATATACACATAAAATAGGAGGGTTTCTTCCCATTTTTTTACTTTAGGTTTATCCAGTTCCCACCCGTCAAGTAATGCCTTATCTATTATATGACCGTTACCAACCAGAGAGTTGCGCAAGCATCCTATGCCCTTTCCGTGACACGTGATTCTGCCTCCCACCTCTTGATGAACTGCTGCACATGTTTATTTGTTGGAGGTCTCACACACTCAGAGGGAAAGCGCTATCCGTCTCCTTGTATGATTGAGCCCATGATTGACTGGTGATCACTGTGAGCGACAAGAAATTGAGTGCATGCCTTCCCTCCCTAATGTGAGAGTTCTGCCAATTAGCTCCGATGTCAAACATAGTAGCTTCCAGTCACGAATGGCTGCGGCATCAACCTGGATTCAAGCCAGCAATTTTCAGGTTGATAGTCACGCACCTTGTCAATGCAGCACTTGGGAGTTCTAAACACATCACTTCTTTATAAAAAGGCTTTTTTCTTGGCATGGAAAAGATAGGATGAGACAGAATCTCGTTAACTGCAGTGCTTATATGGCATCAGGTGAGTGGTCAGTCAGGCTATCGGCTTCCAACTTTTTATGTCAACTTAAAAGTGAATTATATGTTATAAAATTTAAGAACAAAAGTAGAATGTCTCCGATTTGTAGTGATTAGGGTGATTGATATATTACCAACAGAATCAGGAATCTGATTGGTCAACACACAGAAGATAAATCGCACACCCAGACAGGGGCTTACCTAGGCCAGAGCATATCCGACCAGTAACTTAACCATAAGCTACCTTAGGAAACCTACACAAGCATGAAGAAAAAATGCAGACTCCACACAGAAAAGTCAGACACGCAAATGCCATATCAGCATTGGAGGTTTTTATGATTAGAAATAGATGGATTTCCGGATATTATATTCTTGTCTAAAAACGCTCTAGAACATCGGGAAATAGAGTGAAAGTTAAAGAAATGTGGGCCTCACAAGCAATGAGAGATGGAAATGGTTGATGCTTTAGCATCAGAAGCTTGTTAGCACTTAATTATCACCTAGTGTTCTAATCCTTTATTATTCTGATCCCTCCCTGCTGTTTTTGGTAGTAATAAATGTCTCTGATAGTTCTTCCATGGCCTAAGAGCAACTCAAGGTCCTCTTCTTTAGCAAATGCAAGAAGAAAAGCATAAACACTGACTGTACCTTGCTAACCCTTTTATCTTATCCCATCCATTGTTAGAGATTCACAGGATCAGTAATGCTCGAATGGTATTTGGATGGTGATTACTCAGCAGTGACTCTGACAAAATGATGTTCTGGGATAAAAACATCCCATTTTGTTTGGATTTTATTTTTAGTTTGCATTTTATCTCCTAATTTAAGTTCAAGAACGATGAAGGTTGCATTACCAAATGATGATCATATTAAATTTGGTGGTCCAGTTCAGATACCATTTATTTTGGGAAAACCATTTGACTTGTTTTTTTCTTTTGGAGAGACAAAAAGCCCTAAAATCACCCCATTCGAAAAAAAAAAAAATCCAAAGATGTATTTTTAAAAGCATCCACTTCTCAATAGAGCTTAAATATACCTCAAGTGAAGGTTGGTGACAGCACCGATCTTGCACATTCAGATTCTGCAGAGAATTCTGCACCCTACTCCATCATGGTTCTCCGTATGTATGAAAATGAGCACAGAGAAGACTCTGAAATATGGATTTCTGTCCCTATTCTTTTCCTCTTTTCTTCTCCCCTCCCCTGCTTCTTTCTATTATGGATCACTTTGAAAGGGTGTCATTAAGTATAAATGAAAAATCAATGGTACACAACAAAGAGATTCAGAAAGGCTTATGTTAGAACTGAAACCCTATCTATTCCTGAGCATTTCAGCATGAACCTGGTCTTGAACCTTCTACCACAGCAGTTCTGTTTTTCAACCAAAACCAGGGTGTAAAAGCTGTAGTAAATTTCCATTCAGTTTGGAGGTCATGTAGTTGGATTGGAGTAAAATTCAAGACATCAAATTAGAAATGCATGAATGATCAAACTGCCTGATATTGTATACTAATAAATTTGTCCTTTATTAGAGGGCATTATGCACACACCTTCTCATACTTAATTGCACCTAGATGATTTTGTTGTGTTCACTCGTGTACTTTATTTTCCCCAATAGTTTAGTATGCTTGGTGAAAGTGCAGATTATGGTCCAGTACCATGGTCCAAAATGGAGCTGAGGTTTACTTCCATCCAAAATGTGCTGTACACGCTGCAAACTATGTTATCTATTATCTCTACAAACAAGGTTATGTTTTCATCTGCGTGGCTTTATTTATTTTCTTTGTCCGTCTGTCTGTTAGCAACTTCCTGTCCACAGTTTTTGACAAATCAATATGAAATTTTTACAAAGGGTAGGTGATCACACAAAGATGTTCCCATTCAAATTTGGGATAAATCCACACACGGATGATGTCACAAATATTTACTTAAAAAAAAATCCATCACTTATAATAATAATAAAAAAAAAATAATAATAAATATAAAATATTGACAAAACATGAATGAAATTTGCTATCCAAAAACTTTGATATCAGACCAAGTCATATGTATTTGATCCAGATTTGGCAGCAGTTTAAACACAACATGGAAAAAGTGTGTGAGTACAGCAGGCCCAGCAAAGGGTGCTGTGCACTTCATTTATTTTGGGATGGGCTTCTCAGAGGTTTGCACACTCCGGGTGCTTTTATTCAAATTGGCATTTTTACCTTTTTCCCATTTTGTGATGCATTTCATTAACAATGTCTTTAATAATTACTGTAAACCAATATTTTACAATATTCAAAAATATTCAAATAAATAGTTCACTTCACTTGTTCATATATCCACCTGTATTCTGTAAGACTTTAACCAGAATGGAATCAACAGAGGGTGTAAAGTTCTTGATAGTATTGAAGTCAATTTTCTTGCTTGTGCTTAATATTGCTCTCCAGAGGCAACCAGAGGCAAGGTCCTGTAATGGCCTTACAGGAATACTATAAGTATGCTGTAATGGCCATTGGCGTATAACTCCTGTTTTAGAATTTCCTAAAAGTTCTCTATTGGGTTTAGATCTGGCGAAGCAGGAGGCCAAGTCATCAGCCGGTTGTCCTTGCAGTTGTTCTTGTCCAGTCACTCTTTTGTGTAGTTTGAAGCATGACTTGTGCATTATCCTGCATGAAAACAAAGGAATTCTGAAAACTTGCAAATTTTGACTTGTACTATAGAAGAAAGCTTTGCTTCAGGAACTTGGTGTAGTTTCAGAGTTCATTTTTTTGCCTTCTTCCACTTTAAAAGCCCAACTATTTCATCTGCTATGATGGCAGCCTAGATCATCACTCCTCCACCTCCTTGCTGCCTTTTTAGACATGTTGGAGTTACATGTCCATGGAGCACCCAACCTCTGTCCCACCTATCTGGTCCATCCAAGGTAGCTCGCATCTCAACGGTGAAAAGAACCTTGTCAAAGTTTATCTTCATATTTTCAGAAGCCCTCTGAAGCCTTTTCCTGAAGCCTCACAACCTGGCCTCAAAATTCTTCAGATTGGATCCCCATAGAGAATTTTTTCGGGGAATCTTGAAGGATTTGTGTGTCAGCAGTGAACAGGTTTCTTTAAAGACAGTCGGTGGAAAGCAACTCCAAAATTTAAAAAAAAAAAAAAAAAAAAAAAAAAAGATTCTTCTGTTTTTTCCAGTTTTAGTTTGCAATATAAAAAAAAGTATAATTTTTATTATTTTTGTTATGACTTGCATTGCATAACAATCTGGAACACTAAAATTCTAAGAATTTATTTATTTATTTATTTTTTTAAAAACTTGCGAAAACATATTTGCAATTGAAAAAATATATTAAACTGAGTAACAAAACAGCAAGAAAAATCAGACAAAGCAAACTCATATTTGCATAATAATTTGGAATACGTAGTATATTAGCTCAAATCTGTCATGGGTTCAGAAAAAAAGTATTTGTGTCAAGTGTGAAAACATCCTTAAAGTAGAGGGTCCACCTACTTGCACGTTTAATGAAGATGGTGGAAACTGGAAAGCCTGGTAGAAACCCACATGGACAAGGAGATACCATTTCACATGTATTTAATTCACAGTTAATAACAGTGTTCACTGGGTATGATTTGTTCTGTTATTAAAGTTATTAGTTAGGTTTAAGCTATAAGCTACCCTTTTTTTTTCCCTTTCAACTACCAATCATGGGAAATTTACTGACAGTAAACCACTGAGAATAAAACATGCAGGTATTATCATTGCTGCACAAATTATCAATATTCAGTACTGCATGAGCACACACATACCTGCTAACACAACCTTTTACAGTCTGCCCACAAGCTACAATACCACACACACACACACACACACACACACACACACACTCTCTCTCTCTCTCTCTCTCTCTCTTGACATAAGCGCTATTGCACAGTGTTGAAACTCTAATTAGAAAATGAATTCATATGAATAAAGGTTCAAAATGAAAAGAAAGAAAAAAATTACAAGCTCGTTAATAGCTAAGAAATGAAAAAAAAAAAACCTGGCACAGAACAGTGTATCACTCACAGAATTAAGACTTTCTTCAGACAGTTACAATGACATTAATTCCCTATTGTCAGGAAACACAGCAAATAAAGCCATTAAGACCTGATCCAGGTATCATGAGAGGAAATGAGACAGGCAGAGGTGGACACTCTTTTGCCCTGTTCCTATTAAAAAGCAAACAGCCCAGGAGACAGCGATGCTGGTTAATGACTGCTTTCACTTTGTGACGGCACTGTGTGTCTACATAAGGACAATAGACTTATTCATCCCCAGGGATTCAGTGGCAGGGAAGAGCAGAAAAGTTTAATTAAAGTAAAAGATGACACTGACATTGATGGAAATTTGAAAGGAGAGAGAGAGAGAGAGAGAGAGAGAGAGAGGGAGAGAGAGAGAAAGAAAGAGAGAGAGAAAGAGAGAGGGAGAGAGAGAGGGAGAGGGGGAGAGAGGGTGTGAGAGAGAGAGAGAGAGAGAGAATAAGACACATTTTTTGCTTGTTGTGCAGTTTTTCCTCACTTCTGCACTTATTTCTTCAGATTATAGCACACACTAACACAACACAAAGTGGTACAACCCACTAAAATGAAAGTCCAACCTCATCTTACATTATATTTATTCTGCTAGGGCATGGCATAACCAAAGTCCCTTTCACAAACAACCTGCTGTATTTTTTGTTGTTGTAAGAATTTACCAGCGCTATGAAAAAAAGGGCTGATGAAGGTTTGGGAAGAGCAAATTTGAAACCAATTTTATTATGGTGGAAAATGGGTCAGGTCTGTAAGTGAAGTCATACGATATTCATACAAAAGTGATATCACTGTTCCAAGACAAAAAATACTCATATCATATTCCTATAACACTCGTTTGAGGTATGAATTCTCTACGGGTCATAAAAATAGTGTATGGTTCATGTGGGTATATAAAGAAGGTTTTAATATAGAGTGTGCAAGAGTGTACAAGTGTGGTTTCAACAGTCCCAGAAGATTTTTGATATTTTGGTTCATATGGGGGCCTGCTGGGCTTGGCAGAGGTTTGCGTTCCTCGGTTGCTCTTGGTATAAGAATTTTTTGTTGCTCTAATATTGGTAGTATTGCTAATATTACTAGCTAGCTAGTTAAAGAAGGGTTGATTGGTATCCATTTATATCTTTTAACCATTAAACATTCCTGCTTTAAGCAAAAACATTCAAGATCGAATATAATAAATAAAAATAAAAACCCTAAACACTTGACGTACTCTTTAGACTCACCCACACACATTTACATATACATATCTGCTGCACTCCTATACATTAAGTAGATTTAAGTTCCGTCTGAAATCTCTTCTATACCATCATATGCCGAGATCATGAATTCTTAGCTTCCTTAACCTGTTTCACATCACAGTAATTACCAGGAGGCCCACTCACACACTGATTCAGTGTGTATTCAGCACACCTCCATGAATTCCATTCACGTACGACTGTGTGTGAAGCAGCGCTAACTCAGTAACTTCATTGAATTATGCAGGCAGGTGTTGTGAAAGTTTCAGCCGGACATCTTGCTTATTGATAACTGCACGCTTTGCTTGGCTATACTGGGTGAAATGCCCGATCTGATTATATCCGCAGAGTAAGCCCTCGCTTAAGGTCTAGGACCGTAATCACAAACATAAGGATTTTGTCATTATGTGGGTGTTTAGCCTTCAGACAGAGTTCAGCTATTTGAAAATCAGGATGTTTCTGTAATCTTGTCTCTTTTCATTGAGGTCCAAGGACAGATCATGTGGCATGTTATATATTCCTCGCCTATTTCTTTCAGGGCTTCGTTCTGAGGGGGTTGTTTTGCTTGCGTGACTGTGTACACCTAACATGTATGCACTTATAGCTTAAATAAGCAAGCATTATTTTACCCATATTAACCGGCACAAGGTGTGTGTGGGGGGCGCAAGCAAATGGGTATTAAAACAGCCTGAAACTAACCCTCTCTTCGTCATTGCTCGTATCCAATAAGGACTCTTTTGTTTCTAACGCCAGCATCTCCTTTTCCTCTCGTTCCGTCTCTGACTCAAGGCCAATATGTCAGTTCTCAGCACTTTCAGTTTGCTCCTGTACTCTGTTCCCATCTGCAGCTCCAACCTCCTATTTATCTGACAAGCACCTGCCATATTCATTGAAGTGAAAAGCTCGCTGTTTTTGACTCGGCACTTGGCGTGCTGCAAGTCTTTTCTGAGGCAATGCAGTGACCCTGGGGCAGAGGGTGGTGGATTGTGGAGGTGGGGGGTGTTTGAGGTTATGGTGTTCATGTGTATCAAAGAAAAAAAAGAAAAGAAAGAAAAAAGAAAAGTCCACATTGCAGCATTAAGGATATTAGTAAACATAGACACTAAAGATGAATTCAGAACAAACTTAATAAACACTTGCTTGCATATCTAATATATGTACCCATACACACACAATATTCTAACAGGAATTTCTTTGTGGAAAAAATAAAAAGGAGCAATTACCGCACCACCGAGCTGCAAAAAGAAGGGCAGGGTCGATGTTGAAGAAACAGTGAATGCACATAAGGCTGTATATTTAATGTACTGAGGTATATACAATGTATCCATGTACATGAGCGGATGCTTATCTGATGTGTGTAAATGGAATGTAGCTTTATTTGCAGGTAAACCTAGTTTTATTTAATTCAGAAGTTGACTAGTTTATATTTGATTTGTTAGTTTAAAACCTGTAGGCTGTTATCATTGCTGTTATCTTGCCTCATTGCAACTGATTGATCCATATCCTATTTTTGCGATTTTACACCCCAGTGAAAGTGAAAGACTACAAATGGTGTTTTTTTTTCAGACTAGTGCAAACTATTCATTGCATTTCAGCAGATGGCAACGTCATAGATTTAAGTAGAAACCACTTGATAATAAAATTTTACACTCTCCAAATATAACTTGTGTAACTCTCCATTTATCGTATGTGGATAATAATATTTATAAGGTATGTTTAAAGAAAAGTGGTTAGAGTGATGGGCTCATGATCAAGAGGTCATGGGTTCAAATCCCGGTTAGACCCCCAACGTGCTAAGACCCCTGTGCAAGGTCTCAACCACAAGTGTGCCTCTGTCCACCCAGCAGTATAAATGGGTACCAGTAAAAAATACTGGGAAGGTAACCTGCAATGGACTAGTGTATATATATATATATATATAAAATGAAATAGACAACAGGTGAAAATTATAGGCAATTAGCAAGGCACCCCTGCCCTGCACTGCAGAACAAGGAGTGGTACTTTTCAATGCTGGTGGTGCTTTCACTCTAGTGGTAGCATGAGACGGAGTCTACAACCCACACAAGTGACTCAGGTTGTGCAGTTTTGCTGTGTCTGTGAGCGTAGTGTCCAAAGCATGGAGGCCCTACCACGAGACAGGCTAGTACATCAGAAGATATGGAGGAGGCTGTAGGAGAGCAACAACCCAGCAGCAGGATCGCTACCTCCACCTTTGTGCAAGGAGGAACAGGAGGAGCACCAGAGCCCTGCAAAGCCTCCAGCAGGCCACACATGTGCATGTGTCTACTCAAACGGTCAGAAACAGACTCCATGAAGGTGGTTTGAGGGCCCGACATCCACAGGTGGGGGTTGTGCTTACAGCCCAACACCGTGCAGGACATTTGGCATTTGCCAGAGAACACCAAAATTGGCTAACTCGCCACTGGCGCTCTGTGCTCTTCACAGATGAAAGCAGGTTCACACTGAGCATGTGACAGATGTGACGGAGTCTGAAGACACCGTGGAAAACATTCTGCTGCCTGCAACATCCTCCAGCATGACAGTGGGTCAGTAATGGTGAGGGGTGGCATTTCTTTGGGGGGCCGAACAGCCCTCCATGTGCTCGCCAGAGGTAGCATGTCTGCCTTTAGGTATCGAGATGAGATCCTCAGACCCCTTGTGAGACCATATGCTGGTGCGGTTGGCCCTGGGTTCCTCCTAATGCAAGACAA